>JAXRJS010000101.1:140000-615000 GCA_037127375.1 Dione juno
TGAAATAAAAAAAAAACAATTATTTTAACGTTTATTTGTCTCTATCTAAAGCGTAAAAATAAGTTGATCCAAAATGGCGCATCCTTAATATTTTTTTTTAATTTAAAGATGGCTGCCTTTACATAGAACGAAGTCTTATACAATTTGCTAGAAAGAAATAGCGAATGCGACAAATTTCTTATAGGCCAATATATTAATTTTATTAGACATTATTTATTAGACAGAGTTCCCAACCATATTAAAAATGAATAAATTGCACGTGTAAATAAATTTAGACAGAAAAAAATATTTAATCTACGAATTCATCCAAAATTAAGTTTCTTGTATATATAGAAAAAAAATCATGTTAGAAAAAAAATAACGGTTGGGAAGCCTTGATTTAGAAAGAGACGGCCAATGTACAATGTTACTATTCTCTTTCTTTCCATACAATATGCACATTAACATTTTAAGCTAATTTCGTTGACCAATTAATAGAAGCTCATCCAGACACACATATATCTGTCTCGCTCTCGCACTTATAAAGTCATGAAGCTCTTTCTTAGAGCTTATTATACATAATCTAGACACAAAATTTTAGAAAGAGACACAACTAGCATTCTTATTTTTTGTCTCGCTCGCACACTAGCATTTACACTTATTTTAGTCATATTTTAAGAATCGAAGTCATGAATGAATAAATATAATATATATTTTTGTAGTTCTATGTACAAGCTTTCCGATCGTGGCTTTGCTTGCGATATTATCGATTTTCAAATTAAATATTCTCTTTAAAAATCATTAAATTTAAAAATAGATGTTTTAAATCTACGATATTCGTCTATTTTAGAGATGAATTTCCCAGAATTCCTTCATAAGTGCTCATTTAGGCTATAAAAAGAACCTATGTCCAAAAGTCCAATATTCTAGTTAAAAAAAAATTATTACTAAAAAAAAAACATTTGTGGTAAAAAAAGATGAAATATGCATTACATCAATTTAATTCCACTTCAGTTAAAATTTTGCTACAAATCACCTTCACCCATACAAGACCTCATGTTATACTAAACACTGATCCTAGACAGGCAGGTGATATTATATAAGCGCCGCCATTTTGATTCAACTTACGCCATCTTGTGTTCAAGACAAAAACCGCCGCCATGTTGGTTTCTAGTTGGGCTTGCGAGTGTTTTACAGGTTTTCGTGTAGGAAATGGAGTAGTGTGGCTTCGTAGTGCTTGGACGCGTGCATTGCACGCAATGAGTGCCTTTCACCGGGATAAAGCTGAAACAAATTAAAATTAATATTATTTTTTACGCTTTGTTCAACATATAGCAGCGGAGAGAAGAGAAAGAGAGAGAACTCAACGGCGCGAGTTTTCAGGATGAATGAATCTTTACAAAATAAATACTAAGATATTATCAAGCAGTGTACATTTGACTGACATCACACCAACTAACCTGAACCCTATGCGGCTTCCCGAGCCGTATCAGTTCTGACAACAACGCAGCGGTGTGACAAAAATGTACATTTTCATCGGCGAGGCCGTGTATTATAAGTAATCTGCCTTCTCTGTAATATAATGATAAAAATATATTTGAATGGTTTAAGACTCGACGCACTCACTCCGCACTGGCACACACTCAGCCACGCTACAAGTGCACTCGACACACTCACTCCGCACTGGCACACACTCAGCCACACTACAAGTGCACTCGACGCACTCACTCCGCACTGGCACACACTCAGCCACGCTACAAGTGCACTCGACGCACTCACTCCGCACTGGCACACACTCAGCCACGCTACAAGTGCACTCGACGCACTCACTCCGCACTGGCACACACTCAGTCACGCTACAAGTGCACTCGACGCACTCACTCCGCACTGGCACACACTCGCCGCACTGGCACACACACGCCGCACTGGCACACACTCGCCGCACTGGCACACACTCGCCGCACTGGCACACACTCGCCGCACTGGCACACACACGCACCTGTCGGGGAAGAACGGCGCGTGAGCGAGCACGCTGGCGCGGCTGTAGGCGTGCGGCGCGGCGGCCGGCAGCCCCATGTAGCGCTCCGTGTAGGCGGTGTCGTAGAGCCGCCAGCACGTCACGGGCGCGCCCGCCACGCACACCTTGAACATGTTGGGCCGCGTGGCCAGCCCCAGCAGCGCCAGGTAGCCGCCTTGGGAGAGTACGTTGTCGTTAGTGGAAATATAAGTTTAAGGTTTGAAGCAAATGAGTAGATGTGGAGTGTGAAGCGGAATCAATTAACCCAACATCCTGCCCAAGGTCAAGAAGACGAGGCTTAATTCAGATCCGTCTAGCAGTTCCGAGGATATACGCATACATGTACAGACAAGTATAAATTGTACAACACTTTTTATTTGTTTACACCACTTCTCAAACTTATCAATTTAATCATTTTCGCGTACATATTTCTGCCTGTTTTTTTTTTTATAATATAGAATATATACATACAAGGCTATAGAACATATACATATCAGATAAGGCGCAGTTGCACTATATCTGACTGAAGACGCATCAGTTGCAGATTCAATCTGACCTTAAATTATTTACATTTCATCGCTCTGGTGAGACAAAGCGCTGCGTTGAGTTCCGCAATGTCAGGAAATCGGGAGAGAACTGAAGAACGGAGAATCCCGCTATATGCGGGATAGAGCGTGTAGCTTAAAAAAACTACATATAAAAAAAACCTCTTACCGTAACTCCACCCGTGTATCGCGACTCTATCCATATCGATGCAACGGGTCTCCTTCGCCAGCCATTGTAACACTTCCACCTGGAAATTGTACATGTATTTTTTTTAGTTTCACGCTCCATCCCGCATAGAACAGGATAGACAAGCGGACAATGGTTGTGGGTTCGAGCCCGGGCTAGAGTAACAACTATAGTAACAATCTCTTGGTCAGTCATGGAGTCCTGGTACTGAATCTGGTGGAATCGAAAGGTTTGACCCCTCCTCTATGGAATGAATTACAGTAACACGCTAATCTCAAGAACTACTAGGAACTAAATGAAAAATTATTCTCAATTTGTACAGTCCATTTATAGAGGAAGGCTATATATAGTTCATTTATATAGGCTATATATTCCCAAACTGTGCGTCACAACACCACGGGACGTCGGGATTTCTCTTTGTTGAGAGGCGACGTAAAACAACTGCAATGTCCTAAGGGCACAAGTCACAGTGGGAATGAATAAGTTTGGGAACCCCTGGGCTATATTACATCACTGCATCTGCGGTCAGGGGTATCTTGTACACAACTATTAGCTATTTCCATTTGAACACGCGGACAAAGCCGCATGATACACTACTCATAACATCAACATAGATAAAAAAAACTATATTAAGTCGTCGTGACGTCACCAGCAAAGTGACTGTATACATGATGGAGAATACAATACTTTCATTTTCTGCGTTCTGGTAGCAGGACAAAGTGCGGCGTTGAGTTCCGCCACTGCAAAACAGAACACCAGGTGTTCTATATGCGTAACCTATATATAGCGCGATAAATCAAAATAATCAGTAAGTTACCTGGTCATCCAATTCCACCTGCCCCATCTTTCCCTTAATGGCGGCTTCCCAAGCTCGGCCGCGGTGTTTAGATCCGCGCGAGTCCACCGTCACCACGTTGAATCCGCGCGCAGCTAGCATGTGCATGCGCAGCTGTCTGATACCCTGGAGGTTTGGGAGTGAGAACTTTGTAAGAAAATATATGTACATATATGCTGTGTGTGTACAATGTCCATGTGTGCGTGTGTGCGTGTGTGCGTGCGTGCGTCACGTACCCGGTAGCTGTTGGTGACGGTCTGCACCTCGGGCCCGCCGTACACGTGCAGCACGGTGGGGCGCCGCCGCCCGCCAGCGCCCGCGCCCCCTGACCCCGGGGCTCCGCCCCCCGCTCGCGCCCGCCACAGCGTGCAGTACACGCGCGCGCCGCACGACAGCTGCGTGCTCAGGATCTGCGGCGATGGGACGTCGGGCGCCAGCGACCGCTCTGCGTATAAAGCAAACACTTTAAAAATCTACCTCGGTTGTATTATATGGTTAATAATAATTTCCTTTACGAAAAATCTCGATTGTGTTCGAGTGGTCTAAGAGTTTCCTTCTTTCACGAGGTCGTGGACATGACCACTAACTAATTGACTGACTAATTTTTATCTAATAATGAGTAAAAAAAAAAATCTGTTAGTATTTTTGATTTGCATAATATAACATCCACAATGTCCTGCAAAGAGCGTGGTCCTTTGTCGTTTATTTTTTTTTATTTTTTAATTTATTAAAAAACAAACAGATATCCCAGATTATCACTACCAAGAGGCTATTTCATTTAAGTTAATATGTGTATTAAACGTTGAAATAAAAGAATATTCTACAAGAACAGCACAAATTAGCTTTATAGAAATATATGATGACAATGGACCCTGTATCCTGGACGGACAGAAAAAGGGGCAAAAATATTTTATTTTATTATTATATTATTAATTTTTTTTTATTATTACAAAAAAGCGATACTTTTTAATATGTCCTTGTACTCTTATCTATGAATAAAATATTCATAACTACAGATACTATGCATTTTTTTCTTATCGACACTATTATTTATAAAAATTTAAAAAAAAAAAGAAAAAATTTGTTTGCTAAAGTATTATATAGATAAAGTTATCACAAAATTTTACTAAATAAAAACTTACCCCTGATGAGTAAGGATGTGTCATTGTCCTCCTCACCGTCTCCGGTTGACGATCGACTATCCCGAGAGCCGTTCAATGAACGCGAATCCAACGAATCTATAAATAATAATATATTTTTAATTTTTTTTCTATTCACGCCATAATCCGCATATAGCGGGGTTATATGCGAGAAAGACGGGTTAGGAGTAAGACACTACTTTCTCCGCACATCACTTGTTCCAGATTTTCTGTTTTGAGTGGTTGAAATTGAAATAATACATTCATAATAAAAAAAATATTTCTTATGCAAATTAAATGACACCGTCTTCCATATTGTTTTTTACATTACAGCAAAAAGGGGATAGCAAATAAGGGGCGTGGCTCCTGAAATATGGGGGAGGGGCTTCCATTTATTTTCATCCCACTTCAATTAAATCCAGTCCATAGCATCCATTTCAATAATGTCTATTAGTAAAAATACGGCACCCACCACCGGGCGCGTCTACGAGCACGCCGCGCGGCGCGAGTGCGGGCGCGAGTGCGGGCGCGGGCGCGTGCGCGTCGTGCGTCACGCGGAACACGCGCGTGGCGGGCGCCGAGCTGATGTTGGACGAAGTCACCACCGCTGTGGAACACTCCTGGGACGAGAGAAACAGAATTATATAATGAAGACTAAATTTTAAAAAATGAGATACCCTTACCTACAGAATTATTAATAATAATAACCATTTTGAAATAAAACTAACTAACCAAAATAATATGCAAGCTAACACTGCACTATGCGGGATAGAGCGGGATAAAATTCACAAAAGACCATAAAAAAAGTCCAACTCCATACCTCATCCATATCAACAGTATGCGAGTGTCCGACGTTCGTGAGTAACTTGAGCGTTGAGGGCGTGTTGTATGACGTCACGTACAAGTGGCGCTCTAGCGGCGTCTCCCGGAGCCCTACGAAGTAGATTAGACCCCGGGACTCGTCGACCTGGGAACACATTTTATATATAAATTAGAAAAATGGAAAGCAAGGTCGATATTCACTTGTGGAAAGAATTAAAATGAAAGTTTAAAATAAATAAAAGATCCACACCCATATCTTCCTCCCCATGACCTCCCACTCCCCGCTGGTGACGGCATGCTTCGCCACCACACTGGGCCCCAGCGCGTTGGACTCATCTTCCACTATCATATCCGCCACAGCTGTAAACAACATGTATTCTTATTACATTTAAAGTATTATTCCACACTATAGAAAGAAAAAATATGTTTTTAGGAAAACCTCAGTGTTTGAGCCCGCTCCTCTTGGACGAGGCTAGGTGAGGACAAGAGGCGCGGGTTCAAATCCCGCTACGTTAAATTTTTTATATATTTATAAAAAAAAGTATTTTATCATTTTAAGAAATATATATTCACTATGATAAAATTATAAGGTTACTGTTTTGTTTTTAATGTCAAAATATGTATTTACTCCTTGGTGACGTCACGTGCGTCAAATGTTCACCGTAATTACTCAAACAGGGATTTTACCGCGATTTTTGGAAATAATTTTCAAAAATATTAAAGTAGTATGCTTATTACAAGATATATAACAATTTAAATACTTTTTAATATACGCGTTGAAGTCATTTATAAGGCGCGGGTTCAAATTCCACCACATTGAAATTTTATACGTTTTCTTAAGCTTATAAAAAAGTAATTTTTCGCCAGTGTTTACTTGTATTGTTGATAGGCACAGATAATTAAGTGTCTTAACACTTAGTTATCTGTGCCTATCCCGCAATACGCGGGATACAGCGTGGAACTAAAAAAAAAATTAAAAATTACTCACAACACGCTCTACCTACAGGTAAAGCACAGGTAACATGATACAAATGCAAATGTCCAGTCTCCTCCGACGCCCATATGAAGCTGATGCTGCCAGGACTTGAGGGCAGGAAGTGGAGGATGTCGTGGACGTTGATCCACGCATCGGGTGCTGTTTCACTGATGAGGACCTGAATATCCTGGAAATAGAAACAAAAGTCTCAAAGTTTACTGCTCAGTAGGCAGAAAGATGTGTTTTTTTTTTTAAAAAAACTTCTAGACTTTGTTGGATATGTTTTTTTTTTTAAAAAACTTCAACACCTGGTTTGATATGTTTTTTTTGAGTTTTCACTTTTATAGATATTATTAAAATAAAAATATTAAATGAGTATCATTCTCTATCACATCACAGAATGTTTTAAACCAATAACCATTGCATTTAGACTGTCCCATTACGGCAGTATTGTGAGAACAAATGAAGGTAGAAACAAGCAGATAAAAAAAATAATTAATATATTAAAAAATGAATGAAACAAATAAAAAAAACAATACCGTATTAACATTATTCTCCTCTCGACCGTCCTCAGGTTGCAGCTCGGGTGGTGCATGCTCATATCCTGATCGCAGTGTGAAAGCTGATAACGGTATCAAAGCCAGCTCCAGCCTCTGCTGCTTTCTGTCGAGAACTTGGACCCAGACACTGAAATTTAAATAATAATGCTTAATATATTATATGTATATTGAAAAAATATATATTTATGTGTGTGTGTGTTTGTTTTGTCATGTAGCTCACACCGTAAACCGCATATAGCAGGGTATGCAGAAGAGTCTTAGAATCGAAACATTCTGGTCTCCTGGTCTGGTCTGACAGTGGGGCCACAATAATCATAATAAAAAAAAAGTATATATTAATACATACTAATTCCCACAAGGTGTCCACCCGACTCTGGCCAAATATTCGAACCAGGGGAAAGTCTCTTTTAGAGACTGCTTCAGTTCATACCATCTTATATCAGACACTTCCATTAAATCGCTGGACTCTTGAGCTGAAAAAAAATTGATTTGATACTAAGATTGCTTTGTGATACGATCAAAATATATATATATATATATATATATATATATATATATATATATATATATATATATATATATATATATATATATATATATATATATTTTCTTTTAATTTCATATTATGTTATAGCTTTTACAATAGTGCGTCCTCATATTTTTGTTTTCTCTTTTATAAACAATAGAAAGAAATAGAAATCATTAAAAAATATATAAAAATTAACAATTTAAAGTAAATGTAAATATTGGGACTTTACTATACAGCCGTCATCTGTCATCAGTCATCTGTCACCCGTCATCTGTCATCACACGGACATCATACAACACAAACGCACGGGCACGCTTATTTTATCTGTACAAAGATAATGAAAAATCTACAACATTAATATATACATACCTTGTGAAGCCATCCCGGGTTGAACCTCTTGATAAAAATCTAAAACAGTTTGATTTAAAGGTGCCTTTTGCAGTCTAAAAGTAACTAATTTGAGTATGGACTTAGCATTTGGTGTGCCGGCTCGAGGAAACCTGGAAATAATGAATTAATAAAATATATAAATAAATACCCTCACGCTGTATCCCGCATATAGCAAGGGCAGAAGGAACCTAGTGTTAAACTTTCCCATCCAATAGTATAAATTCCACACATTCTCTATATGAACCTGCGACCTATCTCTGATAAGGACTTACCTAAACTCTTCCACTTCACCACTAGAACTCTGAGATGAGGGAAAACTGAATATCTTCACTTCGCTTTCATCCACCTCTTCATATACTATTCGAAAAACATCATCTACAAAAAAAGTGAAATATATGTTTAAAAGTATTACTTAATAAAATTCTCGAATCGGCTGCTAGTGTTAAGACAGTCCTTTATCAGCTTTCGCCCCGCTACCCAAGGGCTATGAGAGAGTGGAGAGTGAGGAGTAAGAGAGTGAAGAGATGTATAGGGTGAAAGGGGGGCAAGGTGAAGGATGGCGAAAGGAATGTTCGAGAAATGATGAAAGAAAAATCATGGGAAAAAATAGGAGAACAGAAACATAAAGGGTGGATTTCTATTCATTTTTACCATCTCTAGTAGGCTGCCACCAGAAGCCGGTATAACGGGAGAACTCCTCCTGAGTGACGTAGCAGGGCACGCCTGCCTGTCGAGGGTCGTCTGCTAATCTAAAAATTAAGATTACTTCATGATATTTAAAAGAACAGCAGCTGATGATAAAATGTTAACGTATGTGGTAAATCATCTTGTAACCTAAAAAATTAAACGTATTTTTCCACATATAGCAGGGTAAGTAGTTAGAACTTAAGTGTCTAAACACTCCATTCTCTGATTTCTGTCCAAATCAATTTTTAAGGCACACAGAAACAACACGACATTTCGCATTAAATACACTCACTGCCGTACTTTATTCCACCAGAGCAGGGAAATGAAAATGTAATTTCTACCAAGAGACCTTAAAAAAAGTGGTTAAGAAAGCGGAGAGACAAGACACTAAGCTCTATTTACTTACTTGTCGACAAGGGTTAAAACAATTTAATAATTAATGATGAAATGTTTATCTAGCAGAATTTGTACTAATTCTTGTTTGATATGGTCCAGAGATTATAGTGAATTTCATACCGCATGCCCTATTAAGGAGGGCATGGAGAGACAAAAGAGTAGCCTAGTCCCATCACAGACAAAACAAAACGTAACGTCATAATCACCATACCTTCTTCCTCTTCCCCACAAGCGATATTCTCCCCCCCAAAGACTTAACAAAACCTACCTGTCATCCCTCCCCTTGCACGCATAAGTCAGCCTGGCAGGCCTTTTCAGTATGTCCCCAGCCAGCCATATATCCCCTCTCGCCGCGTGCGCTACTAGGGAGGGGCTGGAAGGGCACATGGCCGGAGTGAGGGGAGCACCCCAGCCGGTGCTTAACACTCGTGGTACTAGAGGTGGTGACTGCAAGAGAAAGTAATTTTAATTTAACTTAAAGACTTAAAGTTGAACAAAAACAAGTTAAGCAACTTTGAAATGAAGCCAGAACTAACATATTTTTATTTTAAATATTTTACAACAAATACAGAAATTTCCATTAAAAACACATTTTGTAGCTTTACCCTGCATATTATGGGATTGGCAGAGAGCCCAGTATCAAGGGTATTGCTTGTTAGTGGCGGACCTCAGCACCGCATTGTGCCAAAACAAAATGGGTTCCCTATCGGTAATGGAATTTATGCTGCACTTTGTCTCACTAAAGCAGAAAAATTTAACTATATCACTCCTTCAAAATTGGGATGGAACCCACACCCCATCACATTTACACCCTGACTGTTGTCCCACAGCACCAAAAGGGCCTTAAATTATATCAGTTATAAACATTATATTAAAGATATCAAAAATTTTAAATAACCTGGTTAGACTCTTCCTCAGCTACAAACAAAGAAGATGCACACGGGAACAAAACTCTGCCCGTCTTTTGATGAAGCTCATATGAAGCTATACCCCATCCAGCGACCCTTTGCCGCTCCCATAGTAGCTGTTCTTCACGGGACCACTTGCCGGATGACACTCCAAGTGCTACATTTGATTCTATTAAGGGTTTCCAATCTAACCTAATGAAGTAGAAATATAGTGAAGGTAAATTCTTTTCATTGCAGTGACCAAACAAAGGCTGGTGACTTGATGTTGTTTAATATAACATGTTTTAAAAAATATATTCACATTATACCCCATACATAGCAAGGTAAACAGAGCCACCAGAGTTAAGACATTCCATATTCTAGTTTACGTATAATTTGTTTTGCTCTGCCACAGAGATATACAAAACTGAAAAAATTATAGCAGCAGACATGCCGTCACTATGTCATATGCATAAATAATGAATTGAAATAAATTCCATTATTATTTAAATTAATCAGAAAATGCATAAAGTATTGGATTACAAGTAATCTGCTAATCCTGTTTTCACACAATTGTGGTACACATATTGAACTTTTACCTAGAAATTATAATATTTTAAATTTAATATGTATACCTAATGAGTAATAAGGAATTTACATACAAAACCAGCAACTACATATGATAATCTATGTAAAAATTGCTTGTAGGTCCATTGTTTTCAAAATAAAAGAAAAAAATAAACCTAAATTGAAAAATATTTAAGGTGTTGCAGATAATATTCATTTATAACAGTATTATTAAAGGATTTTCTCTCATTATTTTAATATTTTAAACAAAAACAACAACTATACTGTATATAGTAAATATAAAAATTATCAATAAAAATTTGCTCACATACCTTGCATTACTGGGTTGTTGGGAAGGATTGATATCAGTATATAAAAGTGTGATCTCCCAACCATTCTGCGGCGTTCTTAAAAAATATATTCTAACTTTCCCATTGCTGAGTTTCCTAAACGATATTGCCATTGGAACCATCGTTGACAAAGACGATAATTCTTTTCTTAAATCGTGAACTGCCTGTCTCACCTCAGCCCAGCTATATCTTTTAGGAGGTCTATCAAATATCGACGCAGCTCCATCACCAGCCTCTCTTAATTCCATAATCTCACTTTTTCAAACAAAAAAATTATGTATCGAAAATCCCTTCTCATGACGGCTCAAAAACAGAGAGCCATTTAATTCATTCGTATATACTTGATTAATATATTTTTGTTAATATCATTGCTAAATGTATAATTTGAGTGTCATTATAATAAGTAATTACGTGATAATTGTGAATATTTGTCTAAATCGAGCCAACACACTGCTTTTTGACTTTTCTTGCCAAATGGCACAGATTACAGATATTGAAAAAAGTCCGCCCATCGTTCACAGATATGTGCCATGTGTCAAACACAGCTGATATAATATGCAGCATATTAATCATCTGTAATAAGTAATTGTCTGAATTAATGGGTATTTTTCGTAATTAAACAATTTACTTATTAAACAAATAATTATTGATTTATATATTTTTAATTATTTGAAATGTATTTTATATTTTTTATAAATACTTAAAAAGGTGATTGTGTCTGTTAAATAACAATAAGGAGTGAAATAATGTAAGTAAATATATAGAAATTAATACAATATGCTTTAAAGATAAACGCTTTAATCAAATTATCTTAAAGAAATTTTAACACCGGATATGACAACATTTTGCTCATATCTGCCGCAGTTCCGGCAACAATTGCCGCCGAACTGTCAATGGTGAAAAACATGTCGATGTCCTTATAATCCGTGGTCTCTTGTTTTCTTTTCCTTACTCGACGGATAAAATGGCACCAGTGTCTTTTGTGTTGCGGACTTGTGGGATATTAATTTACTTTATCATACAAGTGCATGCGTCAAAGAATTTAACTGTAGAACCATGGATAGTGTCGTTTAAAGTTGAAGCTAAGTCGTGCTTAGATGTTAAATGTAAATATTTATTGTTAGTGAACGGTGGTGAATTTTTAGGACATTATTCTTGGAAACTAACGTCTAGAGACGGTGATAGAGGCACCAGTTGTGATACAATATATCCTAATTATGAATTAAACGAAGTCGAAACTGCACAGTGGTTTACAAAAGTAGAAATAATAGTGCCTAGAATTGATAATAAATTATATTTTTGCTTACGCCACGAAGAGAGAAGAAATAGTCCAGTTGGTGGAAAATGGGTTCATCAAGGACGAGATTTATTTTTACATCCCAAGGATGATGGGATATCATTAAAGGCTGCTAATGAGAGGTGAGAAACTAAACCTTTTTTACTATTAGGAAAAATTAACTACTTTAATGAGTCAATGAGTCATTGATTTATGCAACTTATCTTTGACAATATTTGCGCATTTTCTACTTTTTTCCTAAAATTGTCTTATTTTTTTTCAAATACCTCCCGTTTTTTATTCATTAAAATAAATATGCATAGAATTTAAAGCTATAAAATGGTTCTAGTAGTTAACATATTTTATAAATAGTTTTATACTGATTAGTCATCGGTACACAACAAACATATTAATAATAGAATATTATAATATTATCAACTATAATAAATAATAATTATCAATTATAAATTGTAATATAAATAAATTTATTCCAAAAGAAATAACAAAAATGTCCACTGAATTTTAACTAATAAATATATTCAAAGAAAAAAACCTTATGTTAATACAATCCATTCCCCACTTTTTGCCCAAAATTCTAGATTTTGCTTCTAGTGAGGTGGAATTCAGTGCTGCTTTGTTCTTTTACTAGAGCAAGTACATAAGAGTAATTAATTTCTCTAAGTTGGAATTGAATCCCCAACCACTACAGCACTACGGCCAGATTGAGAGAAACTGAATATAATTCATATATGCTTACTTATATTAAATGACTCTGTTAAAAGTAATTTGCCTGATTACGTAATATGCTTATTATGCGCAGTTAAATCACAGTTCAAACAAGTGTAATGTATCACTAGGCTATATAATTTTTTAATCTAAATTTATTTGTATTTCTTTAGCTGATTTTTTTTTTCCTTACGCTGTATCCCACCTATAGCTTATATGCTTTCTGCCTAGTTCTAGAGAGATTTGTCTTGTCGTCAGAAAGAGGAAGTTTCCCCAAGTGGGAATTGATACTTCAACCATAGTGTTTACTGTCAGACGCTGCTTCGCTGCACCGCAACGGCCTTAGTCATTTAGTACTTTAACATTAAAATAATAGTATATATGTTTAATATAAAATGTACTTGTAATTCTATGACACCTAATCCTATTCGTCAATTATTAAGCTGTAAATGAGATGGTTAGCGCGGCGTTGAATACCGCAACTCGTCTAGGAAAGTAATGAATATTGGGCAGAAAGTGAAAGATGGCAAATGCAAGGCGAAATGAAATTTCCTATTAAGTCATTATAATTTTTAAAATGCAATAGTATAAATAAAAAAATATATATATTTTAGTAATGTTAGTACAGATACACAAGAATTTACAATTTTTAAATGAAAATAAAAAATTACAAATATCATTTAATCTTAATATTAGATAATGATTGTTGGTTTGTACGTCACAATATTTTTGTGGCGTTACAATGGTATCGTAAATACGATCTATGAGACGATCAAATGAGAAATTGCTGTTGCTATGAAATATGAATTGATGTACATTATTTAATATATTATAAATAACTAGCGACCAGACCGCGACTCCGCTTAGATTACATTATTATTTATTAGTAAAGTGAATTGCATCATAAACCTTATATTAAGCTATATTACTGCAAAGTTTCGTCTAAATCCGTTCAGTAGATTTTACGTGAAACAAGAACAAACATACATACACACTAACGTTCTCATTTATAATATTAGTAGGATAAAAATAACAGCGTGATAAATATTTTTACTATTAAGTCCTTCCCATAGATACGCACAGAATCCTCTCTGGCTTATCTAACGCCCGTGTCGCTACTCTAGTAGAAACCCTCCATAGTTGTAATGGGGCATAGATTTTCCATTGAAAGTGCCAGTGGTCTGCTGCACCATAGATTATGCTGTGTTTGAGTAAGAAACCTAGTGTTAAAACACACAGTGGAGGCACTCCACCGAATCCTAAAGACATAGCGCGATCTGTGTGGCGGAACTAAATGCCGCATTATTGATAATGAATTTCTGCATAAAGCGTAAGTTATATATGAGTGTTACATAATATCGGAACTCATTTTCAATGTTAATTTTTACTAAACAGGCTCTCAATGAACCTAGAAGTATGGGCGCAGGAATAGGGCTGGTTTTTCTGTGCCCACTCCAGAAACTTCTAATATTAATGTCTGTTAATATAGAATCAAAGGTGAAAAAAAAATACCTTGAGTCAAAAATATCATTTCACTGTTAATATTTGTCAATATTTTCCCCTAGAAGGGTATAGACTGAGGTTGACCTTCGAAAATACAGTATTGTGGATACTGGAGTAAGGTTCTGGAGGTTAATGACATGACTCCATTCTCTCTGGCTACCCCGCTAAGGGTAACGACTGAAGCTAAAAAGTCCCCTTTTTTTAAATTTACACTATAAATAATATTTAAAGCGCGTCTTTGTCGTCAATTCAACTACTGGAGGGCAAGCTCCCTGGAATATATCTCTAGATACGCCCATAACACTTTGATTCATAATTTGATATCTATACCTACCTTGAACCGTTCTTTCCCGCCTTCTGCTGCCACCCCTCGACCCTCGTGCAATCAAGGGGACGATCACCGCCGAATAGGTCAAGGTCTGTAAGCGAAAGGTATTTGAAGATATATTGATAACTATGTAGGCTTGCTTTTAGTGTTCATTTTTGTTATACTTTTTAAAAATATATATATATATATATATATATATATATATATATATATATATATATATATATATATATATATATATATATATATATATATATATATATATATATATACTACTAGTATTTCTTAACTCTACTAGCAAGCCAAAGCGCGGCGGTAAGTTCCGCCATTCAACATCTAGGCTGAAAGCACCTATGTGCCGATGGGCAGACATCATATTAGAAAAATTAAAAATGAGCAATGTTCCTCTACTAAATTGTATATGTGCTATACATATAAACCTTTCTCTTGAAACATTCTGTGTGGTAAAAAAACCGCATCAAAATCCGTTGCGAAATTTTAAAGCTCTATGCATGCATACGGACAGATGGCGGGAAGCGACTTTGTTTTATACTATGTAGTGATTTCAAAATTATAGATGTCCCACTTCGTTAGCATGAAGTTTATGATCCATGCAGCTCCATTTCCTTATTTCATTAAGTTTAGCTGGACATCATGGTTCATTGTGAGATGTTCCAGATCTTGGATTTTCATATACAATTTTTTTTATAAAGAGCCATTTTCTTATTTCTTATAGTTTAGCTGATATATTGTAGTTCTACAATAGGTGTTTCAGATCCTTGATTTTTTTATTGTGGCAGCATTTTTCATTAATATCCGTCCAGTAGATCCAAAGATATGTGTGTTCAAACAGACAGACAGACAAAAAGTTTCAAAATCATAGCCTCATGTTCTATCATTTTTTTTATCGTAAACAATACTTAATGTACAGACAGTATTTCGTACTGTTTTATTATAGTATTCTATATTTAAAATTAACAGGAAGTTATTAGTCAGCGATAAAAAAGATCAAAGAAAAGATATAACTACATAATTAAAATGACTACGTTTATATGTTAACGGTACACAAGTGTTCCTGCATAGCAGGGAAAATGGAGAGATTCTAGAGTCCAAACAGCCTGTTCTGGATTTTCCGCCTAAATCCCTGACATTACCAGAGACACCATCGCTTGTACAGTTAGTTGTTCATGGCCTGGTCATATAACACCCTTTCCACCACATATTCGCCACTCAACACGCAATGTTTCTAAAGGTTTATACCTTTGTTAAAAGCTGGGAGGAATTCGTTCCCTACATTGTTATATGCGGGATTCAGCGTGAAGCTAACAATAAAAAAGGAAACTATTCGTCACACTGAAAATGATTTTCTAAGGAGCTATATCTTTATTTCTTATAGTTTAGTTTATTTTGGTCCTTAATCTAGACCTACCTAATCTGGACCTAATCTAGACTAGTGTACGAGACCTTTAATTTTAAGTGGCTGTAAACGTAATAGACGCTAGTATAATAATATAACAGCGTCTGTATGTAAATAACATAATGTATTTTTTTACGATCACTATCCGTATATTCTTTGGCTCAAGGTTAAGTAATAAGTTTGTTATTTCGGCTGCCTTTTCCATTTATGATGTTCTTTTGGATCAGCGCCAATAGATTTGGTTGCAAATGTTTTTATTTTCGGTTGTTACTCCACCTTTAATTTTCAAACCCTGGACTCCATGGTCAGATCTTAACTTCACAAGGTTCTTCACAGATTTTCATGACGCAGCCAGAGCAGGCATCTTAGACACTGGAGATAACTTTAAGTCAGAACTCCAGATATTGCATGCCACATGGCTGGTCACCCTTAGCCTTAAGATATGGGGATAGTTTAAATGAAATCGTTCCCCCGAAAATGCATCGAAGTCGCAACTAGTTTTATTTTTGGACGCTGGTTCACTGTGCAATGATGATGTATTCATTATACATCTATTTTATTAAATATTATAAAGCTAAAGAGTTTATTTGTTTAAACGCGCTAATCTCGGGAACTATTGCAAATTCTATTGAAAAATCTTTTCACGTCAAATAGTCCACGCAAGGCTATGTGAGGCTATACTACGGCACGTTAATCGTTTTAGTGAATGCCACTGTGAATGCTGAATGTGTCACATATTCACATACAACTCTTAATTATTGACATGTGACCAGATGAGTAAAACCACAGGTTAAAATTAGTCTAAAGATAAATTTAATGCTTAAATAGAAATAAAAAATATTTTAAAACTTGTTATTTAAACATGAACCCCAAAACTTTTATATACCAATCAATATTTATACACAGATTGACAATTTATTTATTTTTTGTCTATAGGATGGGTAATGAGCAATGACTCGGCTCGCTAGTAAAATAGAACCTTGTATACTTGAACATAGCTTAGTACTTAGCATATAATAAATTATATAAATATGACGAACATTGAGGATATATATATATATATATATATATATATATATATATATATATATATATATATATATATATATATATATATATATATATATATATATATATATATAATTGGACATGGATTATGCTCATCTGGGATTTTGCTTATCTAATATTAATTATGAACGATTAAATAGCCGAAAAATATTTATTAATAAGGGGATAATAAATTTCATGCCTTCAATAAGATTATGGTAATTTTTGTTAATATCTTCTAATATAGCAGCTCCTCCGTCTCTAAATTTAATAGGTGAAATTAGTTAAATTAATAGATTAGTGAGATGATCTTGGTTGAGAATAGTTATATTGATATTAATTTCCTTTTTTTAGAGCCGGGTATAGCTTATATTTATATTCTTATACTCGGCATGGTAAATATAATATAAGAATTTATAGATTCTATAGAGGAACTTCACAGGAATATTTAATAATATTTTTACATTGATTTCCTTTAAATATTTTAATTTTAAAGATTGATTATGGAATAATTTGATTTTACTTAAATAATTTAATAAAAATATTGGTTTGTGGAACCGAAAATATGATGAAATCATTTTAAGTCATTAAAAAATATTCTTTATGTTTTGTTAGATTTCTTTTTTTTTTTTTTTTTATATTATTAAATTTTTTTTTATGATATATTTATTATAGAAAATTTAGTATTTTTTTTAGAGTGGGAAATTATTTCTTTGAATTCAATAAGATGTGTTATATCTATTTTATTAGATTGAATATCTTTGTTATTTATAACATTTGTTTCTTTAATTTCTTCTTCAGTAATTTATTATAGAAAAAGATATATAAGATCAGAATCGAATTTAAATCGTTTTATTTATTTAGTCTTAATATTTGTATTTTCTATAATTTTGTTAATTATTAGTCCTAATATAATTAGTATATTAGTAATTGTATATGGTTTATATATATATATATATATATATATATATATATATATATATATATATATATATATATATATATATATATATATATATATATATATATTATAGCTATATATATATATATATATATATATATATATATATATATATATATATATATATATATATATTTCACCCGTCGTTTGAACTTTCTTGTAATGTATTTTTTTTTTTACTTTTTAGGCTAAACAAACAGTTATTGAAGTATATAAAAAGAAAAAAAGAACAAAATAAGTCGTAAACTAAACTTAATCACTCTTCGCTATCTTTTAAGATAGCGAAGAGTGATTAAATGTAATTTTAACCTCGTAATTTCGTCGACTATTAAACGAAAACTCGTTATTTTTTTTTCAGAAAATGTCATATGCTTTAGACTTTTTGCCTAATTTCAGCTTTGTGCACTTTGCAGTCTACTACTAGACAGACTAGACAGCAGTCATTCAAGTATCATAGAACATAGAAGAATAGACCCGAATGTTAAAGTTGTTCGTGGGTTCGATTCCCATTTGAAAGGCTGAATTACTGACAACTGCCATGTCTCGGATTGGGACGATAAATAGAAAGCGGAGTGTCTTGACACTAGGTTCTTCCTCCTTATGAGAGTTAAAGCAAATTATGATAATTTTAGAGAACCTAAACACTACTGCTGTAACCAATGACCGAGCATATATATTTATCATAAACAGGAAATACTCATTTACCACCTACTTTTATCTGTCCACAACATCATCTGGGACGTAAGACCTGGATCCAATGATATCCGGGAGAGTGAGCGAAAAACGTGTGTCCCTAAGGAAGCTATGTAGCAAATTTCAGGTTCCTACGAGGCTATGTTTCGGCACTTAGTAGTCGAAGAGTTTTGTATGTAGATAGGCTAGCTTTCCGTCCGCATCTTTGCCTGCCCTTTCCTTTCTACATACATAGTTAATTTGTTGTTATTGTAAGGAATAACAGCGTTTCAATTTGTATTAATACCTTTAAGGGGGTATAATATAATGTCTCAGAGTACAGGCTAAACAAAATAAATTGTTTATTTTTTTTTTACTTGATTCTCTGTCTTTCCGTGAAGCAAGATGTGGTTATAAAGTACATAATAGTTAATTATAAATACCGTCTACTCTCACAGTATCTGGCGAAGGGCCAAGGTTGTTTTTCAGACGCTACGACTAAATGTAAACAGAACGTGTGTATGAGATATGGGCATGGTGTTTGGAAGTGCCATGATGACAGCGCGTGCATTTGCTTTTTTTTTGAACATTTCTCGTGTGTATATATATATATATATATATATATATATATATATATATATATATATATATATATATATATATATATATATATATATATATATATATATATATATATATATATATATATATATATATATATATTTATTTTTTATTCTGTGCCTTAGATGAATGTTTGTTGAAGAATATCTAATGTCTATGCCTAAGTCATTAGGTTCTTATCGCAAATATCATTAAAAATAGCATAGCGAGGTAGACAGAGAGAACCTAGTGTCAAGACCCGCCCACTCCAAGGCTGACTCCGCTCTCTGTTGTGCCAGAGCAGAGAAATAAAATATAATTAATTATCTCGATTGCTTACAATCACAATGGCACCTAATCTAATTCATTCCAAATTTTACAGATTAGCATTACAAGAAAAAAAATATGATTTGCAACAAGCGAACTCAAAATGGGACGATCAATCCCATGATATCGATGTCAATTATATGCCAAACGTCCCAAAGCCTACTAGCGATGAAGCCAATGATATAGAAGTTTTAATAAACAACAAATATGTACCTCTAAGTGATGTCAATGAAGGTTACACAGAAAATGATATCGACAATATAGATATCAAACTGTTAAACGATAGAAATAAAAGAGAAATTGTAAAAGGTGGTGTAACCGATGAAGTGATGGTCGATGATTTATTTTTTAAAAATGAAAACGCCAGTGATGTGGTTAAAGCTGATCGTCAAATTGGGGAATGGTCGGTCAGGAGTGATGTGACACCTGTATTTATCGAGGGGTTGAGGGTCGAGGATTCTGATAAGGAGCCGAAAATCATAGAGGATGGCATACCAAGTGTTCTGGCAGATACTAAGGTTATATTGCGGTAAGTACTTATTGGTTTTTTCATCGTCTGAACAGTTTCGCGTTATATATTGAAACTTAAACAACAAATGAGGAATATAAAATGAAAGTTCAACTAAAAATCTAATCTTTTTTTAAAGTGTTCTTTCATATACTGATGTATGGCTATCGCAAATTTCTAAAAAGTCTCCCTACAAAGATGTTAATAATCAAAATGCTGACATAGCTTGAGAACAGCGTATGGCCTAATTGGTGCGGGTTCGAGTCCTGCGACGTTTAAATTTAAACTTCACTGAATAAAAAAGATACTTTTTATATTACTTTTGTGTTTTATAGACTGTTCGGCCAAGGCTTAACGGAGAGAACGGTCATCGCGTTTACTCACGACGTACTTAAGTATGGACAACCTTGTAAATTTTTACTCAAAGGAGAGTATATGGTAAGCTGTAGCAATTTTTTGACAGTTAAACGAAGAAGTTAGTGACGAATCTCTCTTTTTTTATGTAGAAATTGTATTTTATGGGCTCCTTTTTAAACACATAGAGTTTTATGTTTTGGTACTATAAAAGTTTTTGCCAAGCAAAAATATATGAATTATTTTAAATACAAATGTAATAAGAAATTGTAAATCTGTACAAAAAAGTCCCGGTGAATTTCTTGCGCCGGTTTTTCTCAAGTCTAAGGCATTAACTTAAGCGAACCGATGGTAAACTATTTGACGTTTAAAAAAATTAAGCAAAATCTTTCATTTTATATTATATCAATCTGTTAGAGACATTTCGCAACTTAATGTTTTTCCCCTCATTGGATTTGAACCTATTGTCATGATTCAATAATACAGCAGTTTTTTTTTTTATAAAAAAATTATATACAGTGATCTTTACGCCGTTGTCCCGAATATAGGAGGGTAGAGAGAAGACTTAGTGCTAAGACACTCCGTTCCCCACTTACCGTAATTTTCGAGACATATTGAGTGGCGGTACTCAACTCCGCGCTTTGTCTTGTTACCACAGCGAGGAAAATGAAATTAGTTTATTCTCCCGGAGTGAGAATCGATCCCACTACCATTGCGCTTATAATCCGACGCTTTGCTTTATAATTTTATGTTTATAGTTTCAAATATCGACATTTTAATCTTTAGTTATGGGATTGTTTATGGGAAACTATAACAGAAGCAATTTTATTATTATTTTTCCATATTTTTTTTGGCTTATTAACGTAACTATTGCAGTATCTAAAAACTGTTGTGAAATAAAAAAAGAAATTTTACTATTGTAATTATTATATAACCTCTTCTTTCTTACAAACAAACCAGTGAAATACCGTATAGGTAGCTAAAACATTGTTTTCCCAGACAACAAATATATATATATATATATATATATATATATATATATATATATATATATATATATATATATATATATATATATATATATATATATATATATATATATATATATATATGTATATATATATATATATATATATATATATATATATATATATATATATATATATATATATATATATATATATATATATATATATATATATATATATATATATATATATATATATTTCCACAAAGAACCAGCTTGAGTACATAATAATATTACAGCAACTTGTAAATCGTCTATTACGTAAGTGTTCAGCGGAATCACGTGAAATACGCGTCCACGTAGTGACCTATATAGCGACCGTTACTACTTGTGACGATACTTGATTGAGACCAAATAGTATTAAATTGGGCGAAATGTTCTCTTCGTTTGTCTTTGGTAGGTTATCTTTGGAATTTGTGGGATTTGAAGGAATGAATATGAGCCACTCTATGCCACATACAGTCTTGACTGTAAACGCGAGTTGGGAGTTCTTTTCCTATTCAGGGGAATTAATTGTTCAATTACCTTGCCCCGGTAAGAAGACAAAGTTCAGCGTTGAGTTCCGCCAATTAACACGCATTTCTCTAAAATTGGGTGGAATGTGGTGAACGGTGTTTTAGATTAGATTCCATCTATTACACTGAAACATGCGGGAAAGGAAAGTGAGGAACGATGTCTAGACACGTTCCCTCTATTACCAATATGCGGGAAAAGCGTGAAGCTATCTATTTGTTTTATAATGGACAATAACAAGACCTAGATTAAGCTTTTCGAAATAATTTTATCTCATTCGAAACTTATTTTCAGGTAAAAGAGGGTTCTGTCACGGCGAGCTCAGCGTTATTCGAAATAACGGCTCCCTCGCCGTTGTTTGCGCCCAAGTTATATGTATGCGCTAAAAATTTAAAGCCAGGCATCAATGACCCTGCCAATGATGAAGAGAAATTTGTACACCAAGGCGTGGAACATTGGAAAATGATTGCGACTCACAACAAGCTATTACCACTATGGGTATCCCTGACACTCATTTTGGCCTGCCTTATGTTTTCCGCGCTTTTCTCGGGATTGAATCTTGGACTCATGTCCTTGGATCGTACAGAATTAAAAATCATATCGAACACCGGCACTGAGCAAGAGAGGAAATACGCTAGAGCCATAATGCCAGTTCGCGACCATGGTAATTATTTACTGTGCAGTATTTTATTGGGAAATGTCGCTGTCAATTCGACGTTTACAATTTTACTGGACGAACTAACGTCCGGTTTGTTTGCGGTGATATTTTCTACACTGGCTATAGTATTGTTGGGCGAGATCACGCCTCAGGCGATATGTTCGAGACACGGACTGATGGTAGGGGCGAAGAGTATAATGGTCACTAAGGTGGGTCAATGTCGCGTTTCTTTTTTAGGTTTAGACATTTTTTTTTTTTTAGTATTTTTAATTTGTATCTCGAAGTTTGTTTATATGAGGTGGATGTGAGTTCGGATCTCGTTTGAGGGTATATATTGGTTCAATTTTCCCCATTCTTACAATAGAAAACGCGGAGATTTGGGCGGAAAGTGACAAACGGAGTGTTTTCCTACTGAAATCTCTCTGTATAACCTACTAAATACGGTATAAAGCGAGAAGCTGATAAAAAAACTAGAAACTCTTCACGTTCACGTATTAGGGGCAAAGGTTATATTAACGTGAGCAGGTCAAAGTCGTTTAGTTTCTCTTTGATTTCTATATTTTTTCTGATATACAATCTAGATCTAGATTTATTTTTTATCGTAAAATAGGCTAAAAGTCATCGGATCGCGGATTCTATTCCCGATTGAGTTTTTTTTCTGTTTTGGTGTTCTGGTATGTTGATGTAATTTTTTTTAATAAAAGCTAAACGCCTGTGGGTTCGATTCCCACTCAAGGCAATTATTTCTTTTAATTTCCATGCTCTGGTTTGTGTTGTCTGGTTGTCTGTTGTTTTCTAATATCGAATCCACCCTCTCATCCAACAGGCCGTCATGGGGCTGACTGCGCCTCTAGCGTTCCCCGTAAGCAAGTTGCTGGACTACTTCTTAGGGGAAGAGATTGGCAGCGTATACAATAGAGAGAGGCTGAAGGAGTTGGTCAAGGTAAGTCAAACGGGGTCGTTGGTTCAATTCTGTGGAGATCATTTTTTTATATAAATATTAGTACAGGAGTTCCCAGCAAAGTAATTTAGGTAATTTGCGTAAATTAATAGCGATATTTTTTTTTTTGTAATTTTCAAGATTGTCTATTATAATTAAGATATACACTATTCTTTAAATATTATTGAGTTTTTTGGTATATATCGAGAAAGTAAAGGGGAAGCACAAAATATTATTTATATTCTTGGGTTTTAAAAAAGAAAGTATGGGACACCTGTATAAGTAAGTAACCCTATATAGTTATAGCCCTAAGTTACTTACTCTAGTAACACGTACCTTATGAATATATTTTTTATTTCATTAATTTACCAAGTAAGTATATTGAACTACAGCTCGGTGTAGTGTCAATCATAGCCACCTACCTTTCTGAGTCAAGAGTCACGGACTCTTTAGAATCTTTTATTCTACTATATATTTGTATCCGAGAGGTCATCATGAGGTCAGAATGAGGACACAGTCCATGTAAACATGCCCTGTTCTTGAGGATAGAGAAATTCAGATGAAAATCTGAGAGCAGAGTGTCCTCCTCCTGTCCTGTCTTCTATAAGGGGAATAAAATGTGAATGTGAAAAAGAAAATTTGAACCCACTATCTATCGTAACGTGGCATTGTTATGTGAGACAGAGATCTAAGTGACAAAACTCTCTATTTAGACAATTCTATTCAGATTTCTAATTAACGCATATCGATATTACTTTAATCGATTATTACTTGAACTCGATTTTGATATAGAGTAAACAATTATACTTATTACCAATTAATTATTAATAAGAAAAATTGACCAAAATTTGAACTTGGTACCCCCAGATAACAACAGGTGTGAACGATTTAGACAAGGACGAAGTGAACATAATCTCGGGTGCCCTAGAGATGAGGAAGAAGACCGTCTCCGACGTGATGACCAAGTTGGAGGATGTGTTCATGCTGCCCATAACTTCTATTCTGGACTTTGAGACCATGTCCGAAATTATTAAATCTGGTGAGTCTTTTTCTTTTATTGTATTTTTTGTGCAGGTCCGTCGTGGCGGAGGCATAGGTAGAGGCTTGTGGGTTCGATTCCCACTCGGGGAGAATGAATGATTTTCATTTTCTTCGCTCTGGTAACAAGGCAAAAGCGCGGCGTTGAGTTCCACCACTCAACACGCAATGCCAGGTTTTTTCAACCTACGGTTCCCTCTGCCTACCCTGCTATGTGCGGGATACAGCGTGAAGCTAATTTAATTTAATTTTTTGTGTGTATGTTGATATTTTATGGGGGATTTGAAGCTGCGCTTAAAGTTAAATATCAATACTGGATATTGACATAAAAACTATTTAATAGTAAGATAGCCTCCCTTGGTAAATTTATATTATATATTAATTAACCAACATAAAATTTTAATAACTTTTTTTACAAATGACATAGTAGAACCTAACATCAAAGCGCAAACAACTCTTTAGCTTTTATTATGTTCTTACAGATTTTTTACAGGGTACGTCACTAAGTTCTCCCTAACGACCTTAACACGCTTATATTATCTTCGGTATATATATATATATATATATATATATATATATATATATATATATATATATATATATATATATATATATATATATATATATATATATATATATATATATATATATATATATATATATATATATATATATATATATATAACGGAAACATTGAACGTGATTTTGACCGACTTTGAAATGTTGTATTATTTTGAATTTTTGCATCTCTATCAAAAATCGATGACAATTGGCAACACAGTAGAAAAAAAACAAATATTTTTTTTTTAAAAAACACGCTTATATTAAAAGAGAATGAATGAATTATTATTAATTTAATATATTTAGTGAACGTATGAGTATTTCTTCCAAAATACTTTGGCAATTTGCCTAATGTTACAAAATATAATGTCGTGTTTGGAAAATGACACAATTTCATTGATTTGACCTACATATATTAATATGTAAAGTAATCACTTTAGTCATAATTTCACATCGTTCATACAATAGTTATAGGTTCGAATACCGCTAGCTAAATTTAAACATGCGTGTTAAACTTAACGCTGCGCCCCACTGAATGTATAGGGTATATTATACATATATATTTTTATTTTTTTTTCTATCCAATTCCATATGGACGGAATTTAAAACGTAAAAACTCTTAATTCTCATTCCGTGATTTCCGGCAGAATTTCAGTCTCCTCTTAATACTCATAAAAAAAATTAAGAAAAAAAAATAGAAAATTTTACGTCTCTGCGCGGTTTCTCGTCTGTGCGATCTGTCAGTCATTCAGTCACGGAAGAGTTATATAGGTATATATATATACACTAGGGACCCTTTCGCGGCTTCGCTAGCTTGGGCTTGTTGAAATACCGAGGCGTCCGCATGTAAATGCGACGGTTTGTGGGTTCGATTCCCACTCGGAGAGAATGAATTATTTTCATTTTTCTCGCTCTGGTAACAAGGCAAAGCGCGGCGTTGAGTACTGCCACTCAACACGCAACGGCTCGAAAGGCGGATAGTAGAGATCGGTCTTAACACTCCTTAGCACCGGTTCCCGCTGTCTGCTCTGCTATGTGCGGGATACAGCGTGAAATGAAACAAACACTAAATATCAAGTCAAAATCTCTCTTATTCAAAGCGCAAATTCTCTCCGTTTTCTGTTAAAATTCAAGTAGCGTAATTTAACGCCGAACTATGTCTTACCGAAGCGGAGACATGGATCAATTACTAGTAGTGGATATAAAACCTACTGACTTCGAGTTTACACTCACTAATATATTTTACCTAATATAAAAAAAAGAAGTGCTGCGCGCCAGAACTTTCTTCTGGTCTTCAGTGGAACATAATTGACATTTTTGAATGTAATTTCATGAATAATATTGTTTCACGCTGTATCCCGCATATAGCAGGGTAGGTAGAGGGACCTTAGTGTTAAGACACTCCGTATTCTACTATCCACAATTAAAGACGGCGGAACTCAACGCCGCGCGTTGCCTATCGATAACAGCGAGGAAATGATATAACACATTTCCCTTTATGGGAATCGAACCCACGACCATCGTTTTCCATTCATTTCGCCATTATAGCCCCCAAAAAGGAAATAAATCATTTATGGGTCTGAGTACAATCTACTTTTAATTAGGCACTTTAGAAATTTAAAGGAAAATGTGACAACAGTGCTCGCAAGTAAAGCCTAGTACACTGTTCTGGAATATTTATATGATAAAAATTGATATCATTTGTAGTAACTACTACCATTGTATTTAATAATAATTGTACTATTGATATTAACAAGAGCAACTGCTCTTGTCACCAGAACTGGCTTCCGGAACCAGTGGAAGCTGTACGTTCATTGGACGATTCAAAAGTGCTTGTAAAAGTCTATTTGGATAAATAATATTTATAATTATTATCGATATAGAGCTATGCAAACACCGTGTGGCCGTTTCCATAAGTGATGGTGTTCTTAAATTACAATTGGACATTGGACACCTTCCAATGAACGCCGCGAACAAATTCTATACATAGCGTCCGCATATGAAATATTTTACGGCATATTATGCGCCAGACGCTTTTGGGTGGCGACGTTGCGTGTAACTTGCTCTATGATAAACAATGTTTGGAGCGGAACAGATTGGACTATTTGGTATATATATATATATATATATATATATATATATATATATATATATATATATATATATATATATATATATATATATATATATATATATATATATATATATACATACTGAGGGACTGACTAACAGACAAGTCACATCGAAGCCATTGAGTGTAGGTACCTGTAATTTGCCATGTAGGGTCATTGGGGAGTCAAGGGGAGAACTAAGAAAAACAACCGAAAATTCAACGTTCCCAACTGGGAACCCACAAACCATCGCGTTTACAGGCAGACGCTGTGCCTCTGCGCCACGATGGTCCTCGATCGATGCCACTGTAGTCTAGCATTGTGCTAATTAATAAATAAATAAAAGAAACCTTATTATAAGTATTTATAAAAAACGGTAAAAGAATGGCTTTGCGGCGGCGGTTTTGAACCCAGCGCCTCTTGGAAACTGTCTAAGAACAGACATACGTTCTCATCAAGTTATCGCCCAATTCTTGTACGCTTTTTACATCTTATTTAAATTGATAAGAAAATACTCCCTGTCTCTCTCTCTTTCTCTCTCTCTCTCTCTACCCTGATATGTGCACAAGATGAATGAAGCTTAATGAAACTTTGGGAAACCTGGCAGTCAGTGGTCATAGATTGACCGGGTGCCGGTCTTCTGCCAGTTAAATAAAAAATTTGTTTATCACTATACGCTTGCCCCTTGATCGATGTTCTCGGATTTGCTTTATATTTTATATATCTTATTCATTTCTATAATTTGATGCAATAAAATAATTTTAAGTGAGGTTTATCATAATGTAATAGGGTAAATAGCATTAGAATTGCTGAAGCCATTCCTGAGATTCTGTGCAACGCACAGAAAAATCTATAATTTTTTTTAAAATAATTGTTATGGCCCCGACATTTAAAACTCAAAACAATAATAGTTTTTATATATATATATATATATATATATATATATATATATATATATATATATATATATATATATATATATATATATATATATATATATATATATATATATATATATATCTTTTATATATTAGCATACAATTATAAATGAGCTGTTTGACATTTGGTTTGACCTTTCAGGTTTTGTAAGCATAGGTCGGACTTATGTCTATAGATTATGAATTGTTTAAAAGCTTCATGGCATATATTGAAATTTAGCTATTTTTTTTTATTTTCTACTACCTAGTGTCTATTTCAATGCCTATAGAATAGACTAGAGCAGTTCTTTGTTGTACACAAACAAAAGCAGATCAAAGAAAAAAAATGTATGCAAAGGCGGTCTTATTGCTTAAAGCAATGTCTTACAGACAGACTATATCTCTATTCCTTGATTCATACAATTTTTTAAAGGTTAAACAAGTCTATTACGTCATAACATACACGTCCATATTAAATTAACACAAATATGATAACAAGAACATGTCCATGTTCTGTATATTTTGTCCATTTGTTAATAAATCAGAGGATTTTTGGTTTAAAAAAGAAAAGAAGCTAAATTCTTCCAGTTTACAATCCATTATCCACTTGAGGTATTTTACGAAAAAATCCTTTTAAACAAAAAATTTAGTGATAAGTTACTCTTCCAAGGTTACTCCCGTATCCCGGTCTACGAGGGCTGCCGCACCAATATAGTGACAGTGCTCTTCATCAAGGACCTGGCCTTCGTGGACCCCGACGACAATACGCCGCTGCGCACTCTCTGCCAGTACTACCAGAACCCCTGCAACTTCGTGTTCGAGGATGTCACCTTGGATGTTATGTTTAAACAGTTTAAGGAAGGTAAGTAAGGTAACTTGGGTTTTGGGGTAATAAGGTAAAAAAAAGGAAACCAGGGTATTTGGTAATGTATTTGAACCACAAGTATGCGTCATCAATAACTATTTTTTTTTTAGTTTGAAAATATCAACTTATTGGTTGGTTGCTGTTGGTCTAGTGTTTTTTTAGACTAGAAATTTTGGATCTAGTAATGGAATAGGGGGAATTAGTATATATCATTATGTTTTTTACCCAACACTACTTGATACAAAGCATTTATAAAAAAAATTATATCTTTGTATATAGCTGGGTAGGAAAATCAGATTAATGTACTATCATAGGAATCGAACCCACAGCTGTCGTGTTTTCGGTACGAAATTTATATTTAATAAATAAAAAAATTTTACCTATATAAAAACATGTTTTATGTTTGTTTGTTTTTGTTTTTAATCAGGACATAAAGGCCACATGGCGTTCGTCCATCGCATCAACAACGAGGGTGAGGGAGACCCCTTCTACGAGACCATAGGCCTGGTGACCCTCGAGGACGTCATAGAAGAGATGATACAGGCGGAGATTGTGGATGAAACTGATGTGTTTAGTGAGTATTCGGGTGGTATGGGGCACGGCGGGGGTAACGTGGGGTCCAGATGGGGTACAATTTTTGAAGATTGCTTTTTGGATATTATTAATTGTTTTCAAAACATGGAAAATACTATAAGAGCAATGTAAATGTGTAAATTTAAAAATATTTGTGTATAACAAAAAATTAGTCGCTTCTCTAGAATGTAAAGTTAGCTCTACTTATAGAAAATTATCAATATATGAGTAAGTAAGTCTTAAGTGACCATACTAAATGCCGCACCAAAATTAAGATTATACATTCCCTCTTATGGCAATCGAACCTAACACCATCGCTATTATAGTCGCGCTATAATTATAAATAAATATTTTAAAAAAAATCCATCATTAATCGAATTAGAAGATGCTCAGTGGGCAGGACCTCTCTATGTAGAAGATGTTCTACTAGATGCATCATGGAGATCCTAGAAGAAGATCTATATCCAGAAGTGTGAGTAAAAAAGGCTAGAATTAGTGAATTAATTAAACAAAAACGTATTTCAGTGGACAACAGGTCTAAAAGGAAACGGAACCGTCCACAAAATAAGCTCCAAGACTTCGCTGCGTTCGCGGAGAGACACGAAAATCAAAGGATTCATATATCACCTCAGCTTACCTTGGCCACCTTCCAGTTCCTTAGCACCAGTGAGTAAACTGTTAGCTAGCTGTGCCCCTTTTTTAACTTCACGCTGTATCCCGCATATAGCAGGGTATGGAGGGAACTCAGTGTTAAAACACTCAATTTCCCGCTTTCCACCTTTAGGGACATTGCGTGTTGAGTGACGGAACTCTATGCCTCGCTTTGTCTTGTTACCAGAGCGAAGATAAATAATAATTAATTATTAACTCATGGGGATAGAACCCACAACTGTCGCGTTTACAGTCAGACGGCTGAATATCGCCAGATGTTTCGATGCGGGGTGTTTCTTTTTTATTTTTCTGTGCACCAAGGAACTGTAGGACTTGATTGATTGAATGCTACTTTTAGCTGGATACCTCTTGACAAAAATGTTCTTGACAAACAGACAGACAGACATACAAACAACAAAGTAAACAAGTGATTGAAGAAGTTTCATATTTTTCTATTGTGTTGCGAAACCCTGAAAAAGTTTTAAATAAAACATATATATATATATATATATATATATATATATATATATATATATATATATATATATATATATATATATATATATATATATATATATATATATATATATATATATATTTAGTAGTAGTATTTGATATTGATTTCTTGATACATTCTTCTCCCATTTGACAGACAGACGGACAGATAGACAGACAGACAGATGAACAACGGTTTTATTTCAAGATAAGGACCACTAAAACCGTAAATGATTACATACAACCATCTCCCCACAGGCGTGGACGCGTTCAAGCCCGACACAGTCTCTGAGACAGTGCTCCGGAGGATGCTGAGGCAAGACGTCATACACTACATCAAAATGAAGGGCAAGACTAAGAGGGAGTTGAGCACATATGTCTATCAACAAGGGAAACCGGTAAGGGATTCAGTGATTATTTTCTCCGTTTTTATGGTACAGAGCAAAATGGTGGAGATGTTTCTATCTAAGTTTTCAGCTAAATTCCGCAAATACGTATATAATAATAGCAATGGTATGTCATCTAGTGCTACGACTCTCCGTTTTCCGCTTTTCTTCTAAATTTGGGACATTATGTGTTTCTTAGCTTAACTCTACCCAGGATAGTACTCATAATCGTGGACACTTTTCCAAGAAAAATCAACTACCAGGTACCAGGACTTCATGACTAAACAAGAGTACAATTGTATGCAACCTCCTTTATGTATTGTCACACCAAGTAAAATGAAGTAGCAGGTACCAGGAGTCGATGAGTGAGCAAGAGATCTCCTCTCCTCGTCACTATAGAGTACAATTGTATGCAACCTCCTTTATGTATTGTCACACCAAGTAAAATGAAGTAGCAGGTACCAGGAGTCGATGAGTGAGCAAGAGATCTCCTCTCCTCGTCACTATAGAGTACAATTGTATGCAACCTCCTTTATGTATTGTCACACCAAGTAAAATGAAGTAGCAGGTACCAGGAGTCGATGAGTGAGCAAGAGATCTCCTCTCCTCGTCACTATAGAGTACAATTGTATGCAACCTCCTTTATGTATTGTCACACCAAGTAAAATGAAGTAGCAGGTACCAGGAGTCGATGAGTGAGCAAGAGATCTCCTCTCCTCGTCACTATAGAGTACAATTGTATGCAACCTCCTTTATGTATTGTCACACCAAGTAAAATGAAGTAGCAGGTACCAGGAGTCGATGAGTGAGCAAGAGATCTCCTCTCCTCGTCACTATAGAGTACAATTGTATGCAACCTCCTTTATGTATTGTCACACCAAGTAAAATGAAGTAGCAGGTACCAGGAGTCGATGAGTGAGCAAGAGATCTCCTCTCCTCGTCACTATAGAGTACAATTGTATGCAACCTCCTTTATGTATTGTCACACCAAGTAAAATGAAGTAGCAGGTACCAGGAGTCGATGAGTGAGCAAGAGATCTCCTCTTTCGTTTTTATAGTACCATTGCTTCATGGTTGTGTGTTCAATTCCCACTCGTGGGAATGTATTTTTTTCAATTCTTCGCTCTGGTAACAAGACAGTGCAGCGTTGAGTTCCGCTATTCAACATACAGTCTAAAAATTGGGCGATGCGTTCTTTATTCTCTTTATCCCGCGCTTTATAAAGCGTAAAGCCAAAAAAACTATTTTAATGTCCAATATACTTCCAAGGTGGACTACTTCGTGCTGATCCTGGAGGGGCGCGTGGAGGTGACGGTGGGCAGAGAGAACCTGGTGTTCGAGGCGGGGCCCTTCACCTACTTCGGGATGCAGGCCCTCACGCAGAACGTGGGGACGGGTAAGTGTTGGTGTAAGATATAAAGTGGAAAAGTGGGGTTTAGAGGTATTTTTTATTTTGGTTTTTTTTCTTTCAAAGCATTCACTAGTTTTATCACCAAATGTATCCCTTATATTTGGGTCCCGCAGCGGAGTCCCCGAGCCCGTCGGCGGTGGGCTCGCTGCAGAACGTGAACGTGGAGGCGCTGCTGCGCCACACCTTCGTGCCGGACTACTCGGTGCGCGCGGTCGCGGACGTGTACTACCTGGCGGTGAGGCGGTGCGTGCGATACGTTTATTTCATTTTTTGGCTTTTGGCTACATGTGAAAAATTAGGATGTACATAAAGGAAAAAATATGAAAATTGAAAATTTATAAGCAATTCAATGAAAAAATACTATTACAAACTTATATATGTAGCTCGTTTCACACAAAGTGAATTCATACGCCTGCAAATTTAATTTTGTCAGTCTACATAAGTTGTGTAGGGTTAATTTCAAATAAGAGCGGAGAGATAGGCTCCCGTTGTAGGAAGTTATTATTATTATTAAAAATAATACTATATGTATGTATTTTTTATGATATTTATTATTAATATTAATAATTCTATTTCCAGGTCCCTATACCTAGCCGCTAAGCGAGCAACTCTAATGGAGAAAGGTGCTTTATCCAAAGGTGCTACAAACGAACAGTTCGATACTGAAGTTGATAAGGTAAGATTTATATTTGATATTAAACAAGAGGTAGCGGGTAGCAATTTTCTCCAACAATTGATTTTTTTTAATTTTGGTGTCAATATTTTTTTTTTGTTATGTAAAAAAAAAATATTGTTGGGTTTTTTTTGTTATGGTAATCTTATTTAATTTTAGAAAAATAATTGTTTGTTAGAGAATAACTTACTTACTTACTTGTATTGACTATGTTTTGTATGACACATTCAACAGCAATAGTGAGCTATAAGCTATAATAAGAAACTATTGATGTGATGGCTATACTATAGCCTATCCAAATTATTAATGGAGATATAGCCACTATAGCCTCCTTTAATAATTTTGATAGAACTCAAAAAGAATTGTTCAGCTCTAACCAGTAGGAGTTCTTGAGATTAGAGCGTTCGAAGCAAAAACCTCATCAGCTCCATAATATTAGTTTAAATATTTTTTCTACCTTCTCTTTGACATCTTCAGTGGAGAATCTATTGGCTCTCATGTCCTGCAGTCGCTTCCTGGCCGTCCGGGCGACTCACTCCAGACACAGATATTTCTTCCGACATAGTTCTTAGCCGTACCATCTCAGGCGACGCTCTTGGAGCTCATCCGCTACGTCACGGGCCCCAGGACTACCTCCAGCGATTGTGTCTCGACACGCCACACGTGCATCCTAATCTTTCTCCTACATATGTCAGGGTAGACACTAGTTAGAGGGAAAGTGTCAACACTCTCCGTTCATTTTCTTTTCACCTTTCGAGACATGCGTGTTGACTTTGTCTTCTTACCAGAGCGAGGTATGAAACAACCGACTAAAAACCATCTCGCTTACAATAATATCTATAGTATTATATAAGTCATTTTTTTTAATATAAATAATATTATAACAGACACCGCGTACCTCCGTCAATAGTCAAATGCCTCTAAAGCTATCAAGATCGAGTACAACTGTTACAAAGGATCAAGATTATGCCGTAATCTATTTTTTTCATTTATCTCATTTAACTCATAACTCGTAGATTCGATTTCGTTTGAAATTAAATTATAATTATAATTATAATATTTGTTGATTAACTTATTTATGGTATATTATTAGTTGTTTTCTTTTTAATTATAAAAAAAAAACTAAATAATATTTTAGGAATCAATCCTTAATATGATGGAGCTAAAACAAAAACAATATTTACCGAGTTCCTCGTCCACCATTACGTCTCTGAGTAACGAGTTGAGCTCAGATAAAGACAAAATGGCGGACACGGCCGCAAAAGCGAGTGTTATCAAAGAACCAGATGAAATATCACAGATTTCTAATACTATTAATGATAAGAATAATAATAAATTTGCTGTAAACGATGAAATGCCAACGTCTACCAAATATTTAGAAACTGATACCAAACAATCTGAAAGTAGTTTACAATTACGTGATATAGATAAAATAATAGATAAAAAAAGAAAAATGGTGGGGAAAGAAGCTAAAAGTGATGTAGCTACCGAAAAGCTATTGAAGCAAGTAAATTTAGATGAGGAACAGGATATATTAAAACATTTAAAAAAATTACAATCCTCTTATATTAATTTAGATATGAAATCTGGTCTGGATCTTGACAAATCTGTTAATAACGAACAAAATGCTAAAGTTAAAGACAATTTTAAAAATAAATTTGGTGCTGACGAAGCTGCTGCTGGCACTTCAAAGGATTTAAGTTTATTGGACATTAACAAAGATAAAAAGTTCGATGGTATTTTTAGATCTAAATCTAAGCTTAACGCCGCTGATAGAGATAGAGATCGATCGTCGTCAGACGAAGGGAGAAAGGGTTAGTTATTTTTTATAATTTTTTGTCCAATTTATGGACACATTAGAACTATTAAAATATTTAAAAAAATGTAAATCTTAATTACAGTTTTATGTTTACGTGTTTTTTTGTGTTAAATCACTCTCTTAAAGCATGGGTTAAAAAAAATAAACTTTTAAAGTACGCTTTACCAAAATACAGTGGAAAAAACTGCTCTTGAATCGTTGACGCTGTTGACGAGATTGCTGAGAGCTTGCACAGACGTACATACAAACAAAAATATCATTATTTTGGATTCTATTATGTAGAGATATATAAACATCCCCAATAATATTTTTTTAATTAATTTATCTCCCATGTACTGACAGCAATCATTACTTGTATATATATAGGTTTTACAAGTTATAGAATTTTTCAGACAAAAAAGCCCAATTTCGTACCGACACATCGTTACTTACATTTTACGAACCTGACAAGGATGACACAAAAGAGCAAGGACTTAAAGAAATTAAGGATAATGAAAAAGCAATTAAAATAGATAAAAAAGATTCAAAATTAGATAAAAAAGATACGAAATCAGACAAAAAAGATACAAAATCAGATATAGAAATAGATAACGATAAACCAAAAACTGTAGACATTGAATGCAAATGTGACATAAGTATTCAAGATAATTATTATGGTTTTATAGATAAGAATATAAAACTCGATGAAAAAATCGATTTTAACGATAATCGCTTGTCGTATTCGGATAAGCTGGTCTTGATGCAACTCGGTAAAGTTATCAGGTTATTGGAAAAGAAAGGTGTGACTTGAAATTAATGGAGATTGTTAGTTTTTGTCTTTATTTAATGGAAATTATATTATTATTAATATTTTACTGTTATTTTTATGTAATTAAAAACAAAATTGTATAAAACAGATAAAAATTGTTGTTTTTTTTTTAGTTATTTCAGTCTGTGGATGAAGACATAAGTATAAGTGGTGAACACAAAACTCCTTCGAGGCAGGTCAGTGGGTTCAAATATAAGTTAGCTGTTAGCTTCTTTAAGATAGATTATGTTATTTTTTTTTCTACTAGAAATAAAATTAAAAATTATACATTTTAAATTTGCTCCATTGGAATTTTGTAAGCTACTTTACATTTTCAATAATAAGTTCGTTATTAGAACGTTTGGTTTTTCTATTTTTTTTTTAAGAAAATTCAATTGTTTTCCTCCACCAGGTATCCCCAAACCCAGTGTCAGCGTCGCCAGTGACCCGAGCCTCCTTCATCCGCAACTCGCCGGAGAGAAACGGTGACTTGTACGCGGCGAGGGAAGAACAGGAGAAGCTGTTGAAACACTAGCGTGGAGTTTTGAACTATACAGGCTGTTGGGAAATGAGTTTAAGTAAAAATGTGTAAATTTTGAACTTATTTTTGTTTTGAAATTAACCGTTATGTTGAAATTTGTAAAAAAAACATTAATTTGGCTATATATGTCAATACATTCAAATTTCCGGAATTACTACAAATGTATACTCTTAACACACTGTTTTGAGATTTTTATTTAGCTGCCATTAGTCAGATCAGGCTGTTCCCCTGATGAAGAAGAGTGTTTGAACCTTCGAGTTCATAGAATAATTTGTCATTTGGTATTTCTTTAATTTTTTTTAAATTCTAAAATTATTGGTAATGAGGACTTTATAAGGACTAATTAATTTTCATTTTTAACACACTCTGTATAGTTCAAATATTTACTGCACATATATTTTTTAATTTATTTACTGCATGACGTTGCACGTTTCAAGTATTAATTGAGTTTTAAAATTTGAAATGTCTTTTACAAGGTTTTTTATAAATTAACTTTCTTTTATTCATTTTAATGATTATACTTAATTTAATATCGACATGAATCTTATTTAAACGTATTTAATATAAAAAAACATATATAATACAGATTATAAATGTACTTACACTTAAAATATTCCGCCAAAAATAAAGAATAATATTAATAACTTTTATATTAATAAAAAAAATGCCAATTTTCATATAATAGCAACATTATAGTGTTGTTAACACATATTATAAATAAAAATTTATATATAGCGATGATATTAATAAATTATTTTCACAGATGGCCTTAAAAATTGTAATGTCATGCCTTTTGTAGGATAAACACATTAAAGGGTTTTTTTTTATTTGAGTTAGACAAAGATTATAGACTTATGCAGCCTTAATATGTTTTTCATAATAACACTATGGAGGTTATTTAAAATATTAATTTTGTTTATTAAAACAAAATAACTTATTATATATTAAATATACTGTTCTGAACTTTTAATACTTTTTTCAGCTTCACGCTGTATCCCGTATATAGCAGGCGGAGTGAAACTAAAAAAAAATTAAAATATTTAAATCCCTCCAGTTGGAAACGAACCCACAACCGTCGCGCTTACGGTCAGAACGTTTTTGAATGACATATGTGATGTTTAATGTTTTTATTCTACAAATATTTGTTCATCGTCATGTCATGGGTAAGTGATCCGTCATTATAACATAAATAGTACTAAAATATATTAAATGAAGATATATTTAAGAAATTGGAGGAAATCTACAAGGACTTGTGTAAATTGCACTGTTTTTTAGACATAGGTTGCACTAAATATTGTACTTTTAGTATTTTGGTGCATATGTTAGAAGAAAATATATAAAAACTGTTTGTTTTTTTTTTATTCTTTGGCAGTTGTCGATAATACTCTTGCTTGATTCGTTACTTATAAAACAAAATTGGTTTTGAACTTTGAAATCTGCAATAAATTATGTATCTGTAATATATATTCATGTTGCAGATAATAAAGGACTTTTTTTAGGTCTCTAATTTTTTTAGAGAGTATTTATTCTATTGGAGCTCAGTGTGTCTAGTCTTTATAATAATGTAATTTTTTTTTTTAAATTTTAATCCAACCTGGTATGTACTTCTTATTGTTAAAACAAGTTTTTTTTATTTAAATTTATATTAATTTATATTAATTTATTGTAGTCTTTGCTTTTTTTAAGAAAAATAAAATTATTTGTGGCCTATACTTAATATATTAGCATTATATAAAAAATCAAGTACAACGACAATAATATTATTATTATTTATTTTATTATCACATAATGGTAGTAGGTTCAGTTCCGAGGAAGTGTTTTTACAATTATTATTGAAATTCGTATGAATAGTTTATTTTCTTGTGTTATTTTACGAAATTAAAAAATATCGATATATTTATTTAAATATTATAATAACAGATACAAAAAGAATTTTGTAAATTAAAAAATATAGTGTATTTTATTTTTGAACTGGAAATAATATGTAAATACTATGTGATATATATAGATCTGATGTTTGTTTAATTTTAAACTTATTTGTGTTAAGAATTTTTTTTTTATTTTATATTATAGACACTTACGCCAATCGACTTAATTATTAAATATATATATATTTATATATATATATATATATATATATATATATATATATATATATATATATATATATATATATATATATATATTTAAATTGAAATTTAATATTTTTAATTCCTATTGGAGCAGTGAATTGTTCACTTTTTTTTATTTTTGGTGGGAAAAAGAGCGGCATAATATGCAGTATACAATGTGATGAAAAAAAGAAATTTAGTATACAGGGCCGGCACTTTAGCAAATTATTAATTAATTATCCAAAATAATATTTTAAACGGTATCTCAATTTAAATTGTTGTAAATTGATAAAAATTCTTAATACAAATAAGTTACTTTACGCTTGATATTTTTTTTAAAACGCGACGTCTGTATGTATGGAGGACTAAGTGTGAGATTTAACAAAAAAATAATTAAAAGAAAATTTTAATGTTCTATTGCGAAATATATTACTGATGGAGGTTTTGGCAAAACGGTGTTCGTGGGTTCAAATTCAATGTCAGAAGCTGCAAAAAATGCAATTCTTTTTCTATATTTTTAGAAACATGTTTTAAATTATATAATAATTTAAAAAAAAACATTTTTTTTCCCCCACTTAGTTCACTGTATACGTCATATGTGTTGCTTAGCATTTATGTAGAGTGTATGTTGATGATATTATTATTTATAAGTATAATAGTTGTTCCCAGTTTTATTTATTGATAATAATTAATAAATGCTGTTGGCATAATATTGTAGTTTTTTATTCAACATAACCTTTTTAGGGATCCGAAGACAAATGGCAAAAATGGAACCCTTATAGATTCGTCATGACTGTTTGTCTGTCTGTCTGTCCGTCCGTGTGTCACTGTCACTTTGTTCCGAAACTAAGAATTATTTTTATTTAAATTAATTTGATAATACATTTAAGGATATAATTTTATGAGAATATCGCAGTTAAAAAGATAGAAAGGTGTTCTAGTAGCTCATAGCGCAAAAAAAAATTAAAATAAATCATGCTGTATAAGCTATATAAGATGGTTAAGACGCTCGGCTCTGGACTGAGTACTGTGTGTCGGAACATTTTTATTATAAAAAAAATACTAAAACTAATATGTAAAGAGAAATTAAAAAAAAAATTGATCTCAAAAATGATCAAACGTAGAAACAAATAATTAACAGGTTTTAAAATAAAATTTAAACAATAATGTATTTTTAAATAATTTATTTTTCACTAAATTTAAATAATATTCTACATTTTTTATTATCTATGATATTATGAATGATAATGATTTATTATTCTGTACTTTTTTATATTCTATAATTAAATTATTTATTTCTTTTTTAATTATTTTTTAATAATTAATTAACTGAAATAATAATAGTTTAAATGAAAAATAATAAAAAAGAATGTCACACCCTATTATTATACATCTTGAATTTTAATACTTCTAAAGGTACTTTTTTGAGTTTTAATTAAACCATTTAAAAAAAAAAGTTAACGATTTCCTAGATCAATTTAAAATTAAACAAAAAGAAACCACAAATCACAAAATTTTACATAATAATGACATTTGACGCCCGAAGAAACTCTTAAATTATGAATTTATATAGAAAATATTATAATTTTAAATGTATCACACCATTTCATTTTAAATATTTGGAGAAGCTATAGAGCTGACTCGACATTAGTGCAGTTTTTTTTAATAATCTTATGTTATTTAGTTTGTCATCGAGCTAGTAAATAAAAGTGTTTTTAAACTCAAACTAGGAATACCTTAAACTATTTATTAATTAAATTTGACTTTTACTAAGTTTCCTTCATCATAATTCCTTAATATTTATTAATACATAAATTAATATAAGATATCATAAATTATAATATAATTCTTTATATATTTTTTTTTTATAATAACATTTTACAATTTGCACATTTATCTTTGTATGTGTGAATGCGTGTATGTGTGTGTGTTTATGAATGATTGAATGAATATTTTACTGTACATTTATGAATGAACTGTTTCTTTGCGATTAATTCGAATAAAATAAATATATATATATATATATATATATATATATATATATATATATATATATATATATATATATATATATATATATATATATATATATATATATATATATATATATATATATATACATACATATATATACATTTTTATCTCTTTACTGTTTCACGCTGTATCCCGCACATAGCAGTGTAGACAGAGGGAACGTAGTGTGAAGACACTCCGTTTCCAATTTCCACTCAATTTGCGAGACACTCAGTTGCCTGGCGGAACTTAACGCCGCGCTTTTTTGTTACCAGAGCCGGTAAATGATAGAAATCACCCACGAGCTAGGATCGAACCCGCTACCATCGCATTACAGACAAAAAGGCTCATCGTGTATTGTAATGTAAATATATCTTAAAACATATAAATACACTTGTTATACAAAATAAACATTTTTTCAAACCAGAAGTGTTTAACATTTGTAATGTTTCTATGGCATGTGTATGTAGCGGATGTGTGTATTTACGCGCTTGGCAAGGCGCGGCAAGCGTCTACAAACACAAACATAATATAATAAGGGTTCGCTTGCGAGAACTTGCAAGCACTTGTTGCCGACTCGAGCTAGTATAAGTTTGTGTATCAAATCATAGGAAGCTTGCGACAAGCGCTTGCGCCGTATTTACACTTTGGCGCTTGAAGCTTGCGGAGGCTTGACAAGCCTTGTCAAGAATGTAAATGTACCATATGAGTGTGTGTGTGTGTATGTGTGTGTGTGTGTGTGTGTGTGCATGAGGAGCGCCGGGAGGGGGCGCTACGGCGGGGTCATACTGCCGCCATACTCAGGGGATGCACCGCGACCTGCAATGTGTAGACGGGTATATATATATTTATATATATATATATATATATATATATATATATATATATATATATATATATATATATATATATATATATATATATATATATATATATATATATATATTAGAAACAATATATTAAGCTATTTGATTACACAAGACATTACTATAGTCTACACGAATGGTAAAAAATATATACACTTTTTAAAGTTAAGCCCTTGCAGCGACAATTGAAGAACAAGAGTGTCCTAACACTACATTCACGCTGCTACCCCGCTATATGCGGGATACAGCGTGAAATTGGTAAAAAGAAACTCGAAGGCATTACCTCGGCCTCGACCGCGGCCCCGGCCCCTGCCCCTCCCGCGGCCGCGTCACCTGCGCCCATCGCCCAAGCCCACCATGTCTGGAAACACAAGTTCAAAATCTTATTGGGTTAATTTATTATAATATCATTCATTATCATCATCAACCTGTCCTCGCCCACTGCTGGGCATAGGCCTCCAATGGCACGTCATCGAGCTCAATTTTCGGAGCTTCGCATTCAAATTTGCCAATACCATCATCATTACCCTGGGTGGGGCTGGAGGAACCTACACTACGTACGCTGGTATATTAGTATATTATCAATAAGAAATAAAATGGCTGAAAATAAATTAAATTGGCTTTCAGCTCTTCCTTCACATGTAAATATATTGACTAAGTCGTACTTGAGCCGCGTGGTCGAATTTTCCCCCTCCATTTTTCCCCTTAGAGGAGAATTTCTTCATCTCTCTCTCGCAATAGATAATTTTTATGGTAATCCAAAACTTATATACCTATTTTTCATATTTCTTCAAATGAGAACATTCCATATAAACTTTACACCCCTATTTTACTCCCTTAGAGATTGAATTTCTAAAAATCCTTTACATCATAAAAGGAACCGTTGTACAAAATTTCAAGTTTCTAGCTACAGTAGTTTCGGCTGTGCGTTGATATATAAGTCATGTCAGTCAGTCAGTAAGGTTATTGCCTTTTATCGCATGTTTTTTAATAATTACAATATACAACAACTATTATAACAATAATAAAAAAGTAACCTGAACATAACTATCTCTCTCTCTCTCCACTCTCCACAAATCCAAAAACACCTCACTAACCTATATTAGTGGCAGTTTTCTCCAAATACGCGAGCGGCCCCTGCAGCGCCGTGCCCGCGTAGCCGCCGCGCCCTCCCGTCAGGAACATGCCTTGGGCGAGACTGTTTTGCATCTATTCCAAAAAAATATAATGATTTGGTGTAATTTTTATAATAAAATATTTTATTATTTTTAAAGTGAAGGCTGTATATATTAAGATCTTTGCTTGTAAAGCAAATGAATGAGACATGAAATTAAAGTTAAGAAAATTAAAATAATAAAATCTTACCTTAATTAAAAAAAGTGCACACAGAACTAAAAAATAAAAAAATAATAATAAAAGGTGCAGGTAATTAAATGAAACAAATAAAATATATACAATTCATATATTTACAACTAAAATTGTGACAAAAATAAAAAAAAAATAAAGTGCGAACGAAAATTGAAACTAGCTGTTTTCTTTGAATGCTGCAAAATAAAAAATAAAAGAAAAGAAAAAATTAAAAGAAAATTAAATAAATAAATAAATATATATATATATATATATATATATATATATATATATATATATATATATATATATATATATATATATATATATATATATATATATATATATATATATATATATATATATATATATAAATTAAACAGACAATATAAAAATTACAGCAATGTCCTAGTATTTGTTAATATCCATATGTTAGTATAAATTTAATTTTCATTTAGACTACGCTTACACTACTTTCTTTTAGTCAAAGAATTTTTATTTCCCCTACCTTCCCCTCCATGTCCACTAATCTCCCCTTCCTACTCTACTGTCACATCCTTATTACTCTAGCTCCCTCAATTTTGCAAATCCCAGAACTTACTCATATTTCCTTCTCTTTCTCTACCTTATTCCTCCTTCTATCTACTATCCCACTCCTACCTCTAACTTTCCTCTACCGGTTTTTGCTCCCTACTATACCTCCGTACCACCCTACCTTCTCTGTACAGAGGCAGGGTAAGCAGGCGGATGGGGAGGACGTACCTGCTGCTGCTGCAGAGCTTGCTGCTGCAACGCGGCCTGTTGGGCTGCAGCTGCAGCTGCCATTTGTTGGGCCTAGTATGGAACCATCAAGTTAATAATTGGGTAATGAAAAGTGACAATTAATTTGTCAAAAATATTGAAATATAATTATTATTTAATGTGTTTAGACTTCTGTTGTTCTGTGGATTTCAAATTATATATTTATTAAATCTAAAAGTGTAAGTAATGGTTAAACAAGGCATCATATATATATATATATATATATATATATATATATATATATATATATATATATATATATATATATATATATATATATATATATATATATATATATATAATTTAAAAATATATGACAAATACTTGAAAAAAACACTACATTACATAAAGTTTAATTGATGTCAATTATATAAATATAACACCATCTCCATAGACTACATTTCAACATATATTCCCAAGCGTAGTGTCCCAACACTTCTCGCTCTGCCTACCCCAGCCAGACGCAACACTACAAGCGTACCTGCACACTCTGCTGCACGCTGCAGGGTTGCTGCATGGGCGACGCGGCTTGCTGCATCTGTGTCGGCGCTGGTTGAGTCTGTTGCTGACACTTGTTGTATTGTGTATGGCCCTAGGGTGAAAGGGGGCAAATTGGGTAAAAGTAGAATATTATTGATTAATATATATTTATAAAGTCTTGGGAGTTAAGACCTATATTTATCAATATTGAAATTAAATTAAAATCTTTGACGACTTGTTTATTGTAAAATGAAACCTATAATAACCCTATAAATATTTTTAATTTAATTAAAAAACAAAGACAAGTGTAGCGGAAATAGGGATACATTAAATCATTTTTTTTTTAGATCGCATGATTGTCTATGAACGACCGGGGCGAAGATCTTATACTCTTCTCTCTTTTATTGGAAATAAAACAGTAGACGATACAATAAGTACATTATGATATATTTGTCTAAGAAAATCTTAATTATAATATTTTAAATTAAAAAAAATAGAGATTAACTTAAAACTTAAATTACTACATTATAAGTAAGAGATTAGTAGATTTATCCACAGAAAAAGTTTTTCCAATTTCTAACGATTTACTGTTAACCTGCTATATAAGAAGAATGTAATATAACAAAATTTATATATATATATATATATATATATATATATATATATATATATATATATATATATATATATATATTACAACCTCCCAAGGGGAGATAGGTAATATACCTCCTCACTTTAACCAGCATCTTGCAATAGTAAAACACATACTAAGTTATAGAAAATTATCAACTGTACCCCGCTATACACTATTGCCCAATCTCCCCTACTTGTTAAATACGATTTTAATTAAGAATACATTAAATTCTATTGCAAATACCTGTAAATCAGCTAGTAAATTCTGCCACTGGCTGATCTTATCGTAGTGTCGTCTTAACAATTCTTCTTTTCTTTGCAACTCACATTTAAGTTCATTGTTGTCTTCTTTCACCAATAATTCTGGTTTCATGGCAGATAGAAGAAACCTTCAATAAAAAATATATAGTAGTAGAATTCAAATTAGAACATTATTATTTAATGTTTAAGTTCTATCAGCGCATTAGTACACTATTCTAAAATGTAATAAAAAATAGAGAACCCCCTACTATCGTAACATCCGTATTGCGCCACGATAATATATATATATATATATATATATATATATATATATATATATATATATATATATATATATATATATATATATATATATATATATATATATATATATATATATATATATATATATATATATATATATATATATATATAAGGAAACTGGTAATTAACCATACTTTATAAAGAGCTTGCCACCAGGGCCCCCATCTAAAGGGGGCCTCGAACGGCCTGTAAACAAATGGAACGATGAATAATTTGCAATTTATTTGCAAGGCCCCCTATAAGCGTCATCCAGGGGGGCTCGAGTCCATGCATGAGGACATAACAAAAAACTTATTTATGTATATATTTACCGTTTCTGTAAGAAAAACGCCTCCATTTGCCTCGCGAGGTCGATGAATCTCTCCACTTCCACTTTGACTTCTTCTTTTTCTACACATGGCGACGCCTCTTGCTTTGTCAGAACGTTGAGACATGCCTGTATTATATACACACACACACATATATAACACACGGTTCTATGAATAGTCCTAATATATATATATATATATATATATATATATATATATATATATATATATATATATATATATATATATATATATATATATATATATATATATATATATATATATATATATATATATATATATATATATATATATATATATATAATATATATATATATATATATATATATATATATATATATATATATATAATACATCCAGTACGTCGTTCCTATGTAACCCCAAAACTTGCTGAGACAGTGTTTTTTTTATTAGGTTGGGAAAAACGTGTAGGCAGACCGCCCGTGAAAGGTGCCCTACGGGTACTGTGGGGCTCCCCAGTAAGTCCTGTCCTACCCATTAGAACCCAGCGGAAACCCTCCCCATCTATATAACACATAGCATGCAATTCGACGCCTTGATGGAAGGCCCGCCTATCGCAGGCCACCGTAACTTTCAGGGTGCTCCAGGTCAGTCAGCGCTAACTCAAGTACTTAGAATATATCATACATAGCTTTCAGTTGTCTCAATACAACCGCATGACCAAAGCCACGGCCAAAAGCATGTTTAATTAAAATTTACAAACACTACAAAACATACTACACGATAAAGTCAATTACCTATATAAATTGAATTAGATAAAAGAAACCCCGTCCAGTTAGAGATAAACAATGAGTCCATAGATAAGTTATATAATATGACAATTATAACCCATTATAGATTTACTTGGTAACGTCAAATTCCAAACATATTTTTTTAGCTTCACGCTGTGTCGCCCGCACATGGCGGGGTAGGCAGAAGAAACCTAGTGTTTAGACACTCCATTCCCCGCTTTCCGCCTTTGGAGGCATTGTGTTGCCAGAGCGAAGAAAGCGAAATCGAAATCAATTGGGAATCGAACCCACAAACCGTCGCGATAGCAGTCAAACGCTGCGCCTCTACGCCACAACGGTCGACTTTCACACAATTATTAGCATATAGCCAAATAAGCAGAGACATCATAGAGTTAAGACACTACTTTCTCCGTTTTCAGCTCTGTGTGGTGAGTAGGTATCCTCCTTCTAAGAAGCTGGATATCTAACCAATGAGATGAAACTGATTCACAGATAATTAAAGACTTCTTTTAAAATATTTAAAAAGTAAACAAAAGCCTTTATATCTAAGCCAAAGGGCATGTATGAAGAGGTTAATGACAGTGGACGAGGCGAAAGAGGTATGTAGGGACCGTAGTGTTTGGCGCTCCGTTCTCTCTGGCAACCCCGCCAGGTACGAGTATAAAGCGTGTAGCTATGCATCTATGCATGTATGTATGTATGTATGTATGTATGTATGTATGTATGTAATATATATACATAAAATACTTTAATATATTACAAAATAGCATCTTTCTTTTTATTTCTCACACATTCCCGGAGAGCTGGGTAGACCGAAACACAAGATACTCCATTCTCCATTTTCAGCGGGAATTTCGAGACATTTCGTGTTGAGTCAATGCCGCTCTTCGTCATAAGAGCGTCAAATAAAAACCTTTCAGCCACGTGGGAATCGAACCCTGAACCATTGCGTTAACAATAAGACACTGCTGCGATACGATGCCCTCTCTTCTATTTTACCTACAAAATTTTCTACATTTTCTACATCTATAATTTTTTGTCTGTTTCTCATTCCGTTTGTCCCGACCGGAATGGCTAAAGCGATTTTTATGGCACATTCATGGGTAGATAGAGGCAAGAGCAACACGCGAGATCGGAGTAAATGTGGGATAGCTTTATCTTTTGCCTGGATATTATATTGCGTACAAAATGATAATTTTTATATATATATATATATATATATATATATATATATATATATATATATATATATATATATATATATATATATATATATATATATATATATATATATATATATATATATATATATAAATATGATGAAAGGGCACACCTTCTAGTGACATATTAGCAAAATGATAAAGAATTGAAATCAAAATATAATTACGATAATAAAGTACATACATTTTATCTAACATCGAGGATCTTTATCTTATATATCATTTACATGCGACTTCGCTCGCGTTCTAAATGGAACTAACGAAAAATTTAAACGACACTAAAAGTGACTCTGATCACAGATACAGGGGAGGACAGAGGGATTACATAGAAACGATTAACTTGATAAATAATAATAAATACTAAATAGGTACGTAAAATAAATGGCCTTCTTGGATAAATACGACGTGACTTTAGTCACCAGTATCTAATATTTTATATAGATAAAAAATAAATTATGGTACTACGTTACTCAAAATAATAATCCCTTACTTAAGGGGTTATATCCACTTGTGATTTTCAAAAAATCGATTTTTTTTTCTTGAATGTACATATATTCAAGAATATTCTCTGAAAATTTCAAATCGACCCGACAATTTGTTTCGGAGATATGAGCGTATTAGTAAGAACGTCTCCGAGCGTTCGAAAGTAGGTGGAGCACGAGCCGGAGTAGCAGCTGTTTCTTGTAGCTTCTATCCTTTTGTTCTCGACTTATATTGTGTTTGGGACCCTAAAATAATAATACAAAGGTTTACTTTATACCTGAAACCTATTTTGAGGAATTTACTTGGAAAAAGTTACTTGGTGGCAAAGGTAAATTGACTGGGAAAGTTATTGATAAATTAACTGTTTACTATGGTTTAGCGATTAGGAGACACTGTGATTCTGTTGACAATATGTATAAAGCCATTTGGGCATCTTATTTCCATAACTGCTCTACAGATAAAAACCCTCAGCATGATAATTGTCCTATAGGAGAAAACTCGTGGTGTTCGTGGCAAAAAGCGCGAGCCTTGGGAACTTTGCCCAGCTATAAACATGCTTATGAGGCCTTACCACCTGATGCTGCAACAGCTATTTTTCCAATTTACGAAGATCTAAGTAACAAAAAATTATTGGAACGATGTGTTGGTGGTTTTACCCAGAACAATAATGAAAGTTATAATCAGCTGATATGGAAAATAACTCCAAAAATTATTCCAGCTGGCTCTAAAATTGTGGAAATAGCTGCAAACATTGCAGCCGGGATCTTTAATGAAGGTAAAACATCTCTTCTTTATTATATGAATGCTATGGGATTATCACTTGGACCCAATGCTCATTCCTACGTGAGTAAAGAGGACGCAGAGCGCATCTCAATTTCGGACGCAAGAGCGCAAGGGTCGACGCGCGAGGGGAGAATGGCTCGTAGACAACAACAACTAAACATTTTGGAGGCAAATGACGAAGCAGAGGGTTCCTCTTATGGTGCTGGAATAGATGACACGATGTAAGTTGAAAAAAAAAAATTTTAATTTAGTGTAAATCGTTCCCGAAACTTTAAACGCGTTTATCTCAAAACCGTGTTTTCAGAGTCGGTGGCCAAAATTTCTCCGAAACCGCTAAACCGATCGGTTTGAAATTTTCACACGACTTACTCAGATATATTTTTCAAGTAATGATCGAAGGAATAAAGTTTTGGACAATAATTTCGATTTTTTAAGCCCTTTTGAAGTGAAAAATTTTCATGAAAAACAGAATTTTTTTTTTGAACGGCCGCCATTTTGTCAAAAATCAAAATTTTGACTAGACCTTCGATTATTACTTATATTTATTTATTACAAAACTAAATATTTTTGGTTTTTGGTTTTCAGATAATTTGGACCAGAGATATCTTGGCCACCGCCAAGCACTTTTTTTTGGAGGTCTCTCCGCAGATCATCTACAGGAGCTAGGGGATCCATCATTTTTTTAAATAAACCGCTGATTGTTAAAGTACATTAAATTCTGTTTAAGTACATTTTTTCCATTAATGTATAAAATAAAATGCCTCTTTGGAAAAAATTCACAAAAAAACGCGTTTTTTCTGCCTCGCAAGTGGATATAACCCCTTAAAAAAACAATAAGTACTGTTCTAAGTCTATTATTTGTTTGCAATAAAAAAAAAAAATCAACATTTCAAACATTATTTATTCTTGTCTTGTAACTTAAAACTAAATACTAAAAAGTACACTGATAGTTAATTAAGTAAATAAATAAAAGCCTCACAATGTATTTAAAATAAAAATTAATACTATTTAAGTAAATTAAAATAATCAGTATTGCTTTTACTTTCAAGGTTTTACACATTCATAAAAAAAAATTGATATCTACTTTTTTTCAAATTTTTCAAGGAGGTAATAATAGAATAGATTTTTTTTTATTATTTATTTATTAACTGTACATAAAACTTCAGGTTTATCATTCTCACACAAAATAATTATAGCTATATCTTATTTTAAATTAAACAATTCTCTTAATAGAAATTTTGTATTGAGAAATTATTTTTACATCTCACTAAGTGCTCGGAGCGAATTATTACTAAATAATTAAAATACTCATTTCTGGTGGCTATACCACGGGGACTGGTATGGACTTCTGAAGAATTGGCTAGAACTCGACTGTCCATACATTGACTGCATATTTTGATAACGATTAGGATAATATTCCGGCCTCCATCGACTCCTGTCCTGATAATTTGGAGGCTTAGGCTGGTGTAGCCTCTCATTGTGGGGTTGATAAGTTCTATAATCTAAGGGTGTATCTACGAATATGCTGTCATTATATTGACCGATGGGCAAAGGTATGTCTTGAGTCTTTTCTGGGGTACTAGGGTAAGACTTTGGTTCAACGCTTTCAACAACAACTTTTTTCTGAGGAGATTTTTTACGAGCTACCTCTTTAGCGAGCAGGCTTTGTGAGGTTTCCATAAACTTATGAAATTCTCCTTGGAAAGCACTAGGGTTTTTGTTTATTGGTGGTACCACTGCAGGTACACGTAAATTAGCGTCAAGCAACAAACCAGCGTAGGGCTTCGGTGGCGGCTTTGATGTATCTGGAGGCCTATGACTGAATGTTGAATGCGTACTTGTTACAGTTGAAGTTTTATATGGCGTGCCTTGAGAATACATTTTAGAAACAGTGTCTATGACTGGTTGTAATGGTGAGTTATATTCAAAGTTTGGAACCTTCTTTGGCGTTCTTGACTTGCGAGGTTTCTTTACTTTCTGCTCTGCATCAAGTCCAGCCTGTGTTTTGACTTTAGGCTGCCGTTTTACTGGTTCTTTCTTAGCTCTCTCCTTTTTGGGTTTCTCTACTTTTTCACCATCTTTAGGTGTTTTACGTTTCTTCGGTTCTTTCTTCTCTTGTGATGTATCTAGGGTAGTATTTTGTGATACTGCAGAATCATTCAAAGGATCCACTTTGGGTGATGGTGATGGCAAAGGTTCTAAAATTGTAGGTTCAGGTTCATGTGGCGGGGACTCCCAATTAGACACAACAGCTGCCATATCTTCCAATTGTTCACTTGATAGCTTTTTAGTTTTCATTTTTCTTCTCTGTTTTTTAGTTTGTTTTGATTTTTCTTGGTCTTGACTAGTTTCATCACCTTCTTCCTTGATAACTTTCTCTTTTGGTTCTTTTTCTTTTTTGATATTTTCTTTTCTTTTTTTCCTAGTCTTTTTTGTAGTAGGTGCAACATAATCTGAGTCTCTGTCCGAATCAATATAGCCAATATCAGGTAACTGTGCCTCAGAGGGATCCATTTCATCACCTTTAAGCCAAATATCTTCTAAAGCATCTAACTGATTATCATCAGGATCAAGTGGCATAATGGGCCTCTTCATTGAAGTCATCATGTCCAAATCTCCCTCAGCCATGGTCATCTCATCATCATCCATTACATCATGGCCAAGTATAGAAACTGCTATAGCACCTTCAGATATACTCTTGCTTGCCATTGCTCTCTTCAAATGTAAAGGATGCCTTTTCTTCTTTTTCAAACCTTCTTCTTCTGCTGCTATAAATGATTCTGGAAGTTCTGTATTATTTTTATTACATAAAATGTCTTGGCCGGAGGGATGTGGAGCTGGTACCATTTTCTCTGGTTGTTCAGGGTGACATCCAATATCTTGACCTTTTAACCATAGCTCATAACGGTCTGGTTGGAAGCGTTTAACAAACGTATCCATAGATATTTTAACCATATCATTACTACAGGTACATTGCAAAGCTCGCTTACCATATTCGACCCATCTTGGTGCAGCAAAATTTGTAGATTCAGCACAGTTAAACCCATGATTAAATCCCGCATGATAACCGTAAGGAAATGTTATCATAATTTCTCCAGCTTCTTGAGTGATTTTATTTACTGGCACTGAATATTGTTTCAAAATCTGTGGTGAAATAAGAGTCATTTTGTGTCGCAGGAAAGCTTGACAAGTTTTAGCAGATGTGGGAAAGAAACCAGCGGCAATTCGTTCAAATCTCTTACCATGTTCTGGAGGTATAGCATACCAAGTCTTAGGTTCACCAAAGTGTAAATAGTTTATTGAATACAAGTCCATATCCTCAGTGTGCCAGGCGAATGTTGTCTTCCACATACCAAAATATAAATAAGCTGTGTTTACACCATCAATTTCAATTCCATAATCAGAGTTAACAAAGTCAAGGATTGTTCCTAAGTGGTTGATATTCCACTCCTTCACATCAGGATCTGTGATGCTGCCGTTCACATCGGCGCCGTATATGGGTGCTACATACGTCACGTTCTTCCAATATTTTCTTTCCAAATCATCGTAATTTATGTGTCTTGGGGTACAATATTTCGCTGAGTTTGCTAGCACGGCGAATTGCTTCACTGTCATGGACTTTTTCTGTATATTAATTTGTTGAAATAAACCTTGCTTTCCAGTGACAACTTGACATATTGGCGAAGGGATTGTAACGTTTAACTCGTCCAAATCATAGCCTTTCTTCCTCGGAACCCACTCGGGAGGTGGTATCACTTTTGCGAGCCCAGCTTTATTAGCTCCCTTCGATTCCATATATTGTATGTACTTATTAAAATCTTTAAACTCATCCCAGGTCGGGCGGAACACTTGTATAGATATTCCACCCCCTTGCGTGGTATTATCATCCCCAGTCACCGACATAATCGTGTTATTTTACGAGCACAAGTCCAAATCAACAATATTTCGTCATAAATAACCACTTATTTCACATAGTCCACCATAATGTTTATAAAACAGCGTCGCGTTTCAATTAACAATGTATAGATGAGTTTCTATGAGATTTTGAATAAAATAAACACGATTATCTTGTCGTAATGTGAAAACATTATCAGTAAAATGGCCGACTTGAATGAGATGCGCTTGCAACAAAAATTCAGAGTGGATCGAAGCCGCATAAGCTAAATCGGGTCACGTACTCACACATCTCCCTTAAGTTTTTCCATTAGTACATAGATTTAGCCTATGAAGCTTCGACTACACGTGTATGGCAACATCGTTATAGTTAAGTTGGTTATGTTGGTATAACACTGTTTTGACAATCACCGTATAGATTTAATAGGTTATGTATATAATTGGATTTTTATTTCTATTATTGTAATTCAAATTTAGCTTTAATTGAAAACTTAACTTACCTGAAATGATTCTTCGAATTCTTCCACTAAATTCCCGCTTCCATTTGTCGGTGTCGCCATCTTGTTTTTTATTTATCGACCACTCTTTCTGTTGATACATCCAAAATAATTGTAATGTTGACGTTTAGAAATTGGAACAACGCACACATATAAACAAGTAATCCACACTATATGAAAAAAATCAATATTATTATCAGGGCTGCCAAACTATTATTACAATAACCGGTTTTAATTATAAATCAATACGTCTCAGACATCTTTGATTCATAATTTATGATTAAAAATTTCTCTAACACTTTTGATTTTAATTCTTCACAACTAAAATATTTAAAATATATACAAATATATCCCTGTTTATCATGTTAATTAAAATTTTAATATATCGTTAAAATTATATATAAAACATATACACGAAGTCAGCATACATTATGCCATATATTATAAAAAATACTTAAAGGTTGTTTCAGCTGCTTATTTATTCTTAACAACTAAATTAATAAAACTAAATTGTTAATATCTAATACAGTAATACATAAAACGGAACAATGCCAAGCTCAGAGGCTGAGAATACTAGCGTTTGGTTTTCTAAATGAAATAAAATATATGTTAAAATCAAGTTAACATCACAGCCCTAACTTGTGATGAGCACGATATTCAACTAAAGTCAATGACTCAATATCAATGTTTACATCACGTGATCATCATTGCTCATCAAACATCGAAATTATGTGCTATATATTTATCCTCACGTGTTGGAAAACTAAAAAATATGGCAATTCGTCGTTCTTCATTTACAATTTTGCAAGTATTTAAATACATGTTAACGGGAATAGAATTTATTATGTGTTAACATTTAATGTTGTCCTTCAAGAACGCAGTGTTTCTTATAATTAGGCCATCATTTAGTTTATGTTTGTTATTTTTGTTTATGTATTTAATGTAAGAACGTATAGCCTATTAGCGACTTTTTTAATAAAAAAATTATTGTGATGAATTGAAGCCCACATCTATTATATAACCATATCTCAACTATACCATAAACGATTAAATATACAATATTTATAATATTTACAGCTAAATTAATACTGTTTAAAAAATAGCTGAGCCCATTCCGATGTGGCTCTCTCCTTGAATGTTTAGATACAAATATTATAATTAGTTCATAAACTTACTTCGTAACGATTCTATTAGTTTAAGTTACTCGGTCGTATCTTCATCTTATAATTATAGTAAACTTTAGTGCTATCACAAGGTCAGTATGTGTTCAGAGTATAAATGACGTAAGCTGTCAGTATCAGCTGATTTAGGTGATTGAACTTATTTTTCGAGTTGAAGGTTAGATTTAAAAAAAATATAATATCTTACCTTAAACTTTGTCTTTACACATCCGGTTCATGAATTTGTTAATATTAAATATTATAAACTACGTGTAACTTATTTTTTTATATAGTTTTGAATTAAATAAGTAAGCTTATACAAAATTATTTTCAATTGACGGCTTAACGGATGCATAAAGTAGTTTGATGTTGTCTTTACTAACTTTTACTTTTATATACAAATTTAAACTTTCTATGTTGTTCCTTTGAGAAGCACTCACTTTGAATGTTACAACCAGAAAAAATTGTACATGTAAACATTTTTATCATGTACTACTATTTTTAAAATATAATTACTAACTCATATTAAATATATATAACATTTAACAGATCATATAAAATATGCTTTAATTAAAATTTTAGTTTTACATATTATTAAGTTTGATTTGTGAATTTCAATATTATTGAAAATATATTAAAATTGGCCTTTCATTTTGTTTATTTTATAATATAAATGTTTGTTGAGCCTTAAAGCAGTGAAAGACTTACAAATATTTATATTCATCATACATAGCACAATATTATTTAAGATCTTATTGTTCTTCTATTTATTTTAGATAAATGACACCTCTTTTCCTTGATTTGACAGATGTCAAATATGTAAATTCATAAAATGGCGACGGCGGCATAACCTCGCTATCGTTTTATGTTTGAAAACTACTGCGTTTTTATAAGTAAATGTTAAGGTGAAACATAAGTGACTTTTTCAGATTAATATAAATTTATAATTTGTAAGCATGGCGGATGCGGCTGCTAGACAGCTGCAATATGAGTACAAAGCTGTAAGTTGTTTGTTTTGATATTTCCTTATATTATGAAATATATTGAGTAAATTATTTTAATCCGCATAAATTGTCCTAGTGAGATAAAAAAAGTAATTTAGTTGTAGCTTATAATGTCAATTGAACAATTGATTTTAAGTATTGTAAAAAACTAGCCTAAAATTAAGGATTTTTTCATTCATGTATCGATTTGTGTATGTTTTTTTATAGAACTCAAATCTTGTATTACAAGCTGATGTACGTTTGATAGAACGTCGTGGTCGCGATGAGGCGACTGGAGAGGTTCTTTCACTATCAGGGAAGCTAATCGGGACTCGCATGGGAGATAGGGCTCAAAGAACTAAACCTGATAAAGCAGAAGAAAGGAAGGCTAAGTACGTTTAAAATTTACTTCAACTAACTAATATAATATATAGATTATCTTTTTAAAGATCATTATTTTATTCCAAATCTCATTATTGACAATTGTTAATGCAAATATGGGAACCTGCAACTCTTCATATTTTCGATAACATTTTAAGTCTGATATGTAAAATTTTAATTAATTTTGAAGATATTGCATGCTGAAGAGAAAGACCTATGGTTTACTTCTGTAATCAGATAGATTGGGTGGGTTAAAATGTTTAAATTGGAATCTAAACTTATGTAAATTTCATATATAGTCAAATGTAAATAAAAATTAATGTGATCAAATTCTAAAAGGTTCTATAACAATAATTTCCTCTTCAGACGTCAAAAACGTGATGAAGCCACCTATGAACTATCGAAATCTAAATCTAAAGTGGCGTGGGCTGATGATACTCCAGCCGGAGTGTTGTACAGACCAAGGGCTCAGCATACTAGGCATGCATATGAATTGTTATTGTCTTTCATGCAAGGCTCATTGGGAGACCAGCCAAGAGATATCTTGTGTGGGGCTTGTGATGAGGTTAGTTTTTTCATATGTTTGGTTAATGTAAGTAGAAGATCTGCATCATTTTGCCAGATTTTCATGTTGTTCTTGAAGTATCTTGGTACAGCAGGGTACTCACCAATATTGGCTCTTCACTAGAAGTCAAGATACTACTTGTTGAGAAGGAGAGTTCATTACAACATTTTGTCTACCAGAGAGAGGAAAGGAAACTGAATATTTTCTTCAGGAATTGAACCTGTAACTACCCAACAGTAGCCTCTTAAATAAATTAGTGATGTTTGCATAATATTATCAATATTATTTTTATTCAAACAGGTTCTAGTGGTCCTTAAAAATGACAAATTGAAAGATCATGATAGGAAAAAAGAAATTGAAATGCTCCTAGGACCCATTCCAGATGAGAGATTTGCTTTGTTAGTCAACTTTAGGTAAGTCAAAATGTATTTATTTTTTATGTTAATGCAAGCGTTGCGACTATTATATTACTGTAAATGTATAAAATTGTCACTTTCATTTTGAAATGATGAGTTTTCTACTGGCTCTTAGCAGAACTGCCTCTAGAGTGTTCATGTTCATTTGACAACTCAAATATTTGGAAGAGAAATATTAGTCTCTATATATGATTTAAGTTTTTTAAATTAGATTCTGACTATTGAAAATTTCATATTTAACAATCTTTTGGTTTTCCCAATCAAGTTAATCAAGGCCAAGTGTCAAACCTTCTCTTGTAATATAATTTTCTCTACTTTTATACAAAAAAGGTAAAGTCATATCAGCCAAACTATAACTCAATGGGTGTGTATTCTTATATAAACATTATTTTTTTTTTTGAAAACAGGTAAAAAAATTACTGATTTCACAATAAGTTCATCTGGTGAGGGCAACACGGAGATAGATGAAACATATGGAATCAATGTACAGTTTGAGGAGTCCTCGGAGGAGGATGATGAGGATGCATATGGAGAGGTTTGTAGCTATATAATGCATGAAAAGATTATGTAAAGCAAACATAAAAATTTTAACACACTCCTCTTGGTAACTGTCTAAATGCTCTGACCACTTAGCCATAATTTCTTATATGGTTATTACAACTTATTAATGTTGTTGGCATCACTGTAGGAAGATTATTGAAAATTATTTGACATGCAAATATAATTACAAATTTATTATTAAATATATTTAATGTTTTTTTAAGTGTTATTCTACAATGAGGACAAATATTTCTTATATGTTATATATAAGTATATGTTTTGTAAAAATCATAGCAATATTCCTTAATGAATTCTAAGATGCAATGGATGATATAAAATTTTGTTTTTATTTGTTTGTTTTGAAGTTTGGAATACTGATTCAAATTATATGATTTTTTTAATATTAATTAGTAAATTTTTGACAAAGGCTATAGCCTATATTACATAAAGTTAATGATCTCAATGTAAGTCTAAGAATGTTATTGGTAGTTTCTGAGGTTAGCGCAAACAACCAAACTAACTGTTCAGTTTTATAATATTATTACACATGGATATGGATGACTTTTTTTTCTCTCTCTCCTTCCTTGTATCTGCAATCGGCTCATTGGCCATAATCAGATAAGTTCTTCTGATGGGATTTTTTCTGGGGACAACTCCAGCGAGTTGCTCCCCCTCATCCCAAAATATGCCATCTCTAAGCGTATCACATTCATTTCATCAGTTAACAATTTCTTGGCCAATGTGTTGCTGTGTTCATCCAGCCTTTTCTTGTATTTTTTTATGTAATTGGTAACCTCTTCCCTTACGGTTGGCATTCCCAGATACTCGTGTATTTCTAAATTTCTTACGAACCAGTGTGCGCTGGATAAAGTTCTTAGAGCGATGTTCTGGAATTTCTGTAGAATCTCCAAATTGGAGTTGCTAGCATCTAGAAACTCCAATTTGGAAATTCTAGAGTTCTATTACATAGATCCAAATCGATTGGATAATTACTTTGTATATGAGTAGCTTGTCAGCTGAGCGAGACTCGCGATTGCTTTCCTAAAATCCATGATAGGTTTCTAAATTGTATGCTCGCTTCTATCCTTTTAACCCTTAATATGGTTTGCCCAAATTAATCTCCTGTCAAGGTGTAGACCAAGATATTTTACCATGTTGTTGGTCGGTAAGGTTTTGCCCATCAGACTAACAGGTGCACAGTCTTCTTTTCGGAGTGTAAAAGTCACATGCATAGACTTGGACACGCTAGGTTTGATTCTCCATTTTTTGCTACCACTACCACCTAGCTAATGTCACCTAGAAAATGAGGTGAGCTTGAAGTCTATGAGAGGCCTTCTCAGGGTCTTCATCGCTTGGAAGAGATGCGGTATCGTCTGCATAGGTTGCCGTAATAACGTCAGGGGTTTCTGGCAAGTCTGCTGTATATATTGAGTCAAGCATTGGCCCTAGCACAGACCCTTGTGGTACTAAAGTCTTGATGTAGTGTAACCCTGAATAATCATCTTCAAATTTCACTAGGAATTTCCTTTTTTCTAGGTACGACTTTATATTCATATAAAATGAATTTGGTAAAAGAAGTCATACTTTATCAAACGCTTGTTGTATGTCTATAAACACAGGTGAACAGTATTCTCTTTTCTCAAGAGATTGTCTGCTGTCACTGCTGCCACTCTTTGTAGCTGTTATACCGTAGTATATTTTTCTCGGAATCCAAATTGATTGTCTGGAATAATTTTTGTTCTCCTCTAGGATTGGTTTCAGTCCGAACAATAGATTTTTTTTCAAACACCTTTGATAAAATGGAAATCAGACGCATTGGTCTGTATGACCTCGGTTCAGTAGCTGGTTTTCCCGCTTCTGCTGTCATACATATTTGTGAAATCATACATAGATTTGGAAAGTGGTGTACTCTGACTCAACCTTGTCAGATATACTATAGGTTTTTTTGTTAATATGAATGATGAATATTTATACTAATAACAGGTCCACGATGAAGAGAAAGAAGATGGCGATGTATCAGAGACGGAGGGCGGTGGTAAGGAGAGTTCGGGGGAGGACAGTGATGGAGACGGCAAGAGGAATGCCATACATGCTAATGTAAGGTTTATTTGAGTTATACTTGTTTTAATATTATTTAAACGATTGTTTGAAATTTTAGATTTGATATGAACCTGCACTTACTTTTAAGGTTAAGGTTATATTTTGTTAACCAACTTCAATAAAAGGAGGTTATCAGTTATTTGTGTATATATGAAGCAAGCAAACTCAGTGAAATGTATGTATGTATGTATGTTATCCACACAAAATTCTCGGAAATTAAATTTTCTGCTAAGATGATTCTTTTTAATTTAATATAGTAATTTTATTTAATTATCATAATTTTTTTTTATTACTAATTTTTTGTTATAAATGTTGTGATTTACTCTTCTTCACAAAGGATTTACAACATACATATTTGATAATTGTTATATATATATATATATATATATATATATATATATCCATTGGGAGATATGAAAATGTGGGTTCCTTGGGGAGTGTAGGGGAGCACTGAGAGGGGAGTACCCGGAATACCAACGGGAACGGAGAAAAATAAGATTTTACATTTTAAAGTCTTTTATCGTATTAACCGCGTATATTTTTGTATGGTAAATTTTTTGGAAACCCAATATATTCCCACGGCTATACTCTACAACGGAAGTGACGATTTTCGTTACTATATGAAGCCGTCGTGGCGCAGCGGCATAGCGTCCGACCGTGAACGTAACGGTCGTGGGTATGATTCCCGTGAGGGGAGAATGACTTATGTCATTTTTTCGATCTGGTAACAAGGCAAAGCGCGGCGTTAAGTTGCGCCGCCTCGAAAAAGTGGGGAACAGAGTGTCCTCAACACCAGATTCTCTCCGGCTACCCTGCTATATGCGGGGCTATATTTATTTCTCTTAATTTCCAGCTGTCAGAAGAACAATCGGCGATGCACAAGCGCCGCGACACAGTACTCCACGCGATGGACATAGACGCGTATTGGCTGCAACGGAGGCTTTCGCGCCATTTTGCAGACGCTATGGTTTCTCAGGTATTATTATTATTATTATTATTTAAACTTACACTTTCTGGTTGGTTATAAATTTATTTGTATGGATTGGTTTTGATTTGAATCTGTGACCTCCCTGTTAATGTAGCAATCGGAATTTGGAAATTTTCTGAAATTTTGGCAAAGGATATACGATATGATACTTGAGTTCATTGAGTTTTTGTTAAATTTTGGTGTTATTATATTGAATATTAATATATTATTTATATATAGCACAATACCAACGTAAATTGAAATGGATGGCTTGACAGTATTTGGTGGTGAAGCGTTTCTTTTTTTTTTTTTGGAGGCAAAATGGTTTTCATTCTGTATAAGAAAAAGTTTGAAATTATTAGTTTTAGTTCATAAAATTGTATCAACTATGTATTACATTCATTTATTAATAATTAAAACTAAATAAACTTACGTAGTGTAGTCAGACATTATGCATTGGGATGCGGAACTCAACGCCGCGCTTTTGTTTTGTTACCAGAGCGAGTAAAATCTAAATAATTAAGTCTCATGGAATTGAACCCACAACCGTCGCGTTCACAGGCAGACACTGTCGCAAAAATTATATATAGATATATATACATATATATAAAATAAATAACAAATTACAGGCAAAATCTTCGGAAGTGCTGAAAGCATTAGCAGAAGCTGCGGACGACAGAGACCTGGAGAACAGACTAGTGCTGCTACTCGGTTATGACTGCTTCGATCTGGTGAAGGTCCTCAATAAGTATAGATATACAGGTATGCTTCTTTTTTTATATATATTTTTTTTATTTTTGTTAAGTAGGCAGGTAGTTCACTTTTCACCCGTTGCGTGTTTAGTGGCGGAGTTTAACGCCCCACGTTGTTTGCCAAAGTGTGGTATTTTTAAATTAATCACTTCTCTAAGCGATTTACGGTTAGTTAGTTTTTGTTTTTTTTTTGCTGGCTCTCTAATATTCGAAAATGTTGAGACACAGGCCAGGGAAAGCGGAGAGAGTCCTAGAAGCGTAACTTAAACCCGCACTTCGTTTTTTTTGAAAAGAAGTGAAATGGAAACAATTAATTCTCTCCTAATGGGAATCGAACCCACAATCCGTCGCGTATACAGGCAGACGTTTATATCCGTTTTTTTTTGTACTCTAGTTCTATACTGCACCAAGTTGGCCTCGTCTCAGTCGGAAAACGAGAGAGCCTCCATCAGAGAGGAGATGTCCCGACAGCCTCACTTGCAGAAGATACTGGCGCAGCTGGACACCGGGAAGGGGGAGGATGAGGTATCTATATCATATATACATATATATGTATGAATTTGTGATAACTTGTTTTTTTTTATTATTGTTTTTGTTATATTTTTTATATACGATCATTATTTACATATAAAGGAAATAAAAATATTGAGAAAAAAAAAAGAAAATGAATACAGCGGGACGTCTTGCAGATAAAGCTGACTACAAAAATAAATTGATACTTAAATGAAAATATGTAAGAATTTTAAAACAGCGGGATTTGAACCCGCGTCTCGTGGAAATCGTCCGAGCGCTTTGACCACTAAGCCGCTATATATATGCTTACTGATCATATTAAGAAATGTATGATTTCCTCCACAAAGACAGCGGAGCAGTCGGAGCAGCCCCGCAAGCGCCACAAGGCGGGCCCGGAGCCGGGGAGCTGGGGCGGCAACGTGTCCGGCAACCGGCGCATACTGCAGCTGGAGGAGCTGGTCTTCGCGGCGGGCTCCCATCTGATGGCCAACAAGCGGTGCCAGCTACCCCCCGGCTCTTTCAGGAAGCAGAGGAAAGGTAAGTGGGGGTGGTCTTCGGGGTTGGGTTTTTTTTAACTGTAAGTTGTGGGTGGTGTCGAGATAGTGATAATTATTAATACTGTTCTATATGTGAAAAGCTTATAAAATATATATATGTATATATATATAATATATATATATATATATATATATATATATATATATATATATATATATATATATATATATATATATATATATATATATATATATATATATATATATATATATATATATATATATATATATATATATATATATATATATATATATATATATATATATATATACATACATATATATATATATATATATACATATATATATATATATATATATATATATATATATATATATATATATATATATATATATATATATATATATATATATATATATATATATATATATATATATATATATAATGTGTGTGTATATATATATGGAAAAAATATATATTTTCTTTATTCTACAGGTTATGAAGAAGTCCACGTGCCGGCCTTGAAACCCAAGCCCTTTGAGGAGAATGAAACGTTAGTCCCAATAGAGAAGTTACCTAAATATGTGCAGCCGGCGTTCGATGGGTTCAAGACTTTGAATCGGATTCAGGTTAGTGGAAAAATTCTTGTATTAAAAGATTCTTAGGTTTCCGTGTCTAAAATAAAATATTACTAAAATCAAATATTTCAGATTTATTAATTATATATATATTATTTTACTACATTTTATTTTATATATTATTTTATTATCTTTTCGTCGGTATGGTAACAGGACAAAGTGCGGCGTTGAGTTCCGCCACTCAACTCACAATATATTAAAACTTGGGCGGTTTATGGACCTGAAAGTGTCTTAACAATAAGTTCTTGTAGCTATTTATTTATTAATTTTATATGTTTTTACTTCCGTACAGAGTCGTATATCAAAAGCGGCCCTCGAAAGCGACGAGAACCTCCTGGTGTGCGCCCCAACTGGAGCTGGTAAGACGAATGTGGCCCTCCTCACCATTCTGCGGGAAGTGGGGAAGCACGTCAACGACGACGGCACGGTCAACGTGCAGGACTTCAAGATGATATACGTGGCGCCCATGAGGTCGCTGGTGCAGGAGATGGTGAGTGGAACTGGAATTAAAGATTTAGATTATGTTTAGGGACCGTTTGAAAACTAGAACTTGCTCTTGGGTGATTGCTGTTTGTTCTTTTTTTATTTGGCTAAGTTGGGTTTTTAAGGGGAGGTACGGAAAGGAGGGGGGGGGGGGCTATTCATTGTGCAGGAAGTGGGGGAAATAACGATGTATTTTGGAAATAATATTTTCATTTTCTTTCTTTTTGTGATTGTTTTGTGTTGTGATTAGAGTCTTTAGTTAGGAGCAGCTCTTTAAAGACTTTCTTTTAGGTAAAGTCAACGCTGAAGAGACTAATGTTGTTTTAGTAGCAGGTGTTAGGCACAAAGGCATCAACTTACTTACTTGATACAGCATATGGGGAGTGTACGATTGGCATTGGCAGAGGGAGGACCCATGATATAGGGAAATTGGGTTTTTTTTTTATTTTATAGTCTAGTACTACTTACAATTTATATGCATATTTTGTTCCCAGGTGGGTAACTTCACGAAGCGTCTCTCAGCCTACAACATGAAGGTGTCAGAGCTGACGGGCGACCACCAGCTCACCAGAGAACAGATCGATGCCACTCAGCTCATTGTGTGTACTCCGGAGAAGTGGGATATCGTCACACGGAAAGGTTGGTACTGGATTTTAAAGGGGTTACTTTAAATCTACTAATCTAATGTGTTTAAAGCGCTTATGCCTCATATTTAGAGACGCGCCTTCAAATCTCCATATTTTTTTAATTTTATTTTTATTAAAATGAAAATTATATTTAAATTTAAACGTTCACCGTAGCGCAGTTTAAATGTAGACAAAATATTATGAGTTCCTCTCGCGAGAATTAGTACTGAACTGAGTGTAGCTATACGGCATACACGGCATATACGGCATGCACTCGTTGCGCAGGCGGCGAGCGCTCCTTCACCAACCTGGTGCGCCTCATCATCATGGACGAGGTGCACCTGCTGCACGACGAGCGCGGGCCCGTGCTGGAGGCGCTGGTGGCGCGCACGCTGCGCACCGTGGAGCACACCCGCGAGCAGGTACCTTGGGACTTTTACAAATTAATTTAACATCGAATTGAAGTTCAATAATTGATAAAGTAATAACAATAGATGACACAAATTGTACGAGCGCATGTGTGCGTGTTCGTGCGTGCGTGTGTGCGTGTGTGCGTGCAATCGTCTATATTCCAGACATCTTGTTTTTTTTTTATTAGGTGCGTCTGGTGGGACTGTCTGCTACACTACCTAATTACACAGACGTGGCTGCCTTCTTGAGGGTCAAACCGGAGAAGGGATTGTTTTATTTTGACAATTCGTTTAGGTATGTATTTTCTTTAATATTTAATTTGATACCGCACTGAGGATGTCGCTCAACATTGAATCATTTAATTTATTTTCATTTTCTCACTGTATAGGACGAAGCGCGGCGTTTAGATCCGCCACTTAACACGCAACGTCTCGAATATTATTCTTTCTACTTATATTATTTTAAAAATGCCTTACAAAAGGTGTGAAAATTTTATTTAATGTACAAAACTTTGACCTCATTATAAACCAACAAATATGAACCTAGAACCTTCTATTTCTAATTCTAACTCTATCTTTTTCTCCAGGCCAGTAGCTCTAGAACAACAGTACATAGGTGTGACTGAGAAGAAAGCGCTGAAAAGATTCCAGGTCATGAATGATATAGTCTATGAGAAGGCTATGGAACATGCTGGAAGGAATCAGGTTGATTGATTGTTCTTTTATCATAATTTAAACTCATTTTTGTAACAAGTGTATGAGATCTATAAGAATGTATGGCTTAGTGGTTAGAGCGCTAAGACGGTATCACGAGTACAGTAGTAACAGGTTCGAGTCCTGGCTGTATTAAAAATTTTATACATACTTTTTTTTTAATATATTTTTCTCTTACTTGGTGTCATTTAAGTACATATATTGCTATTTCCTTATTTTTATTGATATTTTTAGCTATATTAAACTATGCATATTTGCTATGTAATACAAAAATATTATATTTAATTCAAGTCATTAGTTCCTGAGATTAATACGCTGAATCTTATAAACGGTTAAATTATATATTAGATGCTAAAATTAATGGTATCTGTGGAATAATTATCTAATTAAAAAAAAATATATAGGCATAAGGGCTTTAGTGTAAACTCGAAATTTTATTATTTTATTTCCTTGCTCTCCTGGTAGGTAAACAAAGCGCGGCGTTGAGTTCCGCCACTTAACAAGCAGTGTATCGAAAATTGGTTAAAAAGCGGGAGCTGAAAATTAATTGTACTTTTTTTTTCTTTTTTGTCTAGATTTTGGTGTTCGTCCACTCCCGCAAGGAGACGGGTAAGACGGCGCGCGCCATACGCGACATGTGCTTGGAGAAGGACACTTTGGGACAGTTTCTGAGGTATATTATGTTCATTTTTTTTCTAATTAACTCATTTGGAATTGGAATTCGATACCCGACGTTCTTTTCTTTTTTTTTTTAATTATTGTTTTTATTTCCTTACAATATAGAATTTATATAAGATTGGACTTTTTAAGAAAGTAATTGTAGTAATGTAAATGCCTGGCAAAAACATCAAAAAATGTTAGTTTAAGTTTATATAATAACATAATTAATTTTTATATTAATATCAATGTGTCTTCTCTGAATGTTTAAATACGCTATGACGTCATATGGTCCTCAAAACAAAGTGTCATTTTATCGAGACAAAGTTTTCTGTAGATTTTTTTACAAGATCAACTGACGTCATCGGCATCGCAACACATGTTTTTCAAAATGGCTAATTTGAAAATATAAAATTAAAATATTTTTATATAGCACTTATTAATACAATATTAAAGTTAACAAAATAAATAAATGGGTATAAATTTTCATCTTATAGTCATTTTAAATATTAAATCATTTTATATAATAATATTCGAATTAAACAATCCAGGGAAGGCTCAGCTAGCGTGGAAGTGCTCAGAACTGAAGCAGAACAGGTGAAGAACCCTGAACTGCGCGAGCTGCTGCCCTACGGGTTCGCGATCCACCACGCCGGCATGAGCCGCGTGGACCGCACCCTGGTGGAGGATCTGTTCGCTGACAGGCACATACAGGTGGATGTTATTATGATGAAATATTTGTTTTTTGTTAAAAAACTAAAGTTGGTCTAAGTTAGTGCTTCTCAACGTTTTTGTATTTCCATACCTTTTAATAAAATTTCTCTTTTGAAAAGAGAGCTATTGTAGAAGTCTGTATATTTATTGAAACAAACTTTTATTATTTGTTTAATTTTTTAAGGATATTTTATAAAGTAATCGTTGAGCTGATATAGCAGATGAGTTTTGCCGTCTTGTTGCAACGGCACAGGGTCTGACTGTAAAGGTGACGGTCGTGGGTTCGTAGGTATGGGCAAAAATAACCTAAATACTCCACACCAGGTCCTGGTCTCCACGGCAACCCTCGCTTGGGGTGTCAATCTGCCAGCTCACACGGTGATAGTGAAGGGCACCCAAGTGTACAGCCCGGAGAAGGGCAGGTGGAGCGAGCTGGGCGCGCTGGACGTGCTGCAGATGCTGGGCAGGGCGGGGCGGCCCCAGTACGACACCAAGGGAGAGGGTGGGTTTAGATTGATTTATCTAAATTTTTTGCCAATTGAAGCTAGACATAAGGTATTACTAGGAATTTCATTAAAAAAAATGATTTCATTGAAATAACTCGAAATATATTATAAGAAAAGCCTATAGGCTAGAGCCTATACCTTGGACTATGACTACGACTTGGACTACTACTGACATTAGCGCATTTAAGCAAACGAACAGTTTAGTTTTATATATAATATATTAATAAATAAATTTTTGAAATAAATTATTATCTCTATATATAATGTAAAGTAAAAAACGGAGCGATCACACACTTAAGTTCTCTATAACTATTAAATCCCTTTTTTTTCCAGGTATCCTCATTACGAACCACTCGGAGCTCCAATACTACCTCTCGCTACTGAATCAACAGCTGCCCATAGAGTCCCAGCTGGTCGGTAAGCTCCCGGACACGCTCAACGCTGAGATAGTCCTGGGCTCAGTGCAGAGTGTGCGGGACGCTGTCACCTGGTTGGGTAAGTGGTGCTTGTGTTGGCTTGTGGATGGATGGGTGGCCGTTTAGAGTATTTGAGAGATTATCAACTCTGATAACGCGACGGTTGTAGGTTCGATTCCCACAAAGGCAATTAATTATTTTATTCGCTCTGGCACAATATCACAACACTTAACGTTTTGAAAATTGGGCGGTGCGCGGAGAACGGAGTGTCTCAACACTGGATTGTTTGCGCCTACCCTGTTATATGCGGGATACAGCGTGAAGCTAAAGAAAAAAAAGGATTTTTTAGCCTCAACTATAACTTTTTTTAATAGTAATAAACTTGCATTTATATTTTTAAATACATACATATATATGTACATATATGCATTAAAAATGAATTAAACTAATTTTTTTTTACTTGATTTTATATACATTTTTTAATATTTATTCATTGGCAAATATATAAAATCAAGGAACTTGCACAATATGTTGAAGATATTTCGATATTTCTTTTAATTATCAAACAAGTATAATCCTATGCGATTTCTGACTGTAAACATGAAGGATGCGGGTTCGATTCCAGGAATTCGAAATTAGAATCCGTTGTGCTTCTGTTCAAGTACTTAGATGAATATATTTGTAATAAATTTATCGAATAGTGTTTATTATATTCTTTTTTTTTTTTTTAGGTTACACCTATTTATATATAAGGATGCTGCGTCAGCCGGCCCTTTACGGTATCACTCCGGAGAAGATGCAAGAGGATTCCCTTCTGGAGTTGCATAGAGCTGATCTTATACACACTGCTGCTTCTTTATTGGATAAGTTAGTCTTTTTTTTTAACCAACCGTACCCCCTGATGCCTTATAGGGTCCGTGAAGCTGTCTTTCCATCTGTGAGGAACATTGTACTCAAGATTAATAAAGAAAAATTATATATTTACTTCATTTTTACTACAGAATATAAAACTTCTTACTCATTGATTCATTCTTTTTTTTTATATTCCAGAGCCGGTCTAATAAAATATGAGCGCAAATCCGGCCATTTCCAAGCGACGGAACTCGGCCGCATAGCGTCCCACTTCTACTGCACGTACGAGACGATGCAGAGCTACAACCAGCTGCTGAAGCCCACTCTGGCCGAGATAGAGCTGTTCCGAGTGTTCTCTCTCTCTTCAGAGTTCAAGCATATTAGTGTGAGGGACGAGGAGAAGCTTGAGTTGCACAAGTTGATGGAGAGGGTGTGTTTTTTTTTCTTTTGTTTTTTGTTTGTTTAGTGCCTAGTGTATTAGACACTAGTTGATATAGATGGATAAATAATTAAATGGGCTATAGTTGTTTTTTTTTTTAGCTTTTATTTATTATAATTTCAAAGAAAGAATTAAGCTAAATCAGGATGAATCGCTTGTTAAATTTTATTGATCTTTTTATTTTATTTTCTATTAATTATATTTATTTTACTACTTTTATTATTAAAAAAAATCATTCAATAATTTAAAAAAAACCTTGCAGGTCCCAATACCAATAAAAGAGAGCATCGAGGAGCCCTCAGCGAAAATAAACGTGCTGTTACAAGCGTATATATCTCAATTAAAATTAGAGGGCTTTGCCCTCATGGCGGATATGGTGTATGTGACACAATCTGCGAGTCGATTACTGAGAGCTATATTCGAGATTGTGCTACATAGAGGTGAGTGGAGAGAGGGAGAGATATAATGGTACAGAATCTACCAAGAGTTGAGGAATGAATGGATTACAAAAGAAGGGGGTATAGAGAGAGAGTCAGAGAGATAGCAACTGTTTGAGTGAAATAAAAAAAATGATAAGTAGGATTTTAAGTATAGTATAAGAGTTTAATGTTTTAGACTAGTGTGTTAATATATTTTTTATTAATTAGTCGAATAATGTAAGTGATTATGACGTCATAACACAGCTAGCATCTGATTGTAAATTGTTTGAGGAAGTGGATTATTTCCATTTCTCCATAGAACGAGAACGAAGTGTCTTGATGCTAGGTTCATGGGATACAGCGTGAATCTAAAAAAAAATTAAATAAATGTACATAAATTTTATACATTTTGAATGAAAGTATTTTAATCGCGTATTATTAATTAATTAAAATTGGTAGATTTGTGGGAATAACAACGGTTCGAATATCATTTATTATGTAAATATATATATATATATATATATATATATATATATATATATATATATATATATATATATATATATATATATATATATATATATATATATTATTTCAGGCTGGGCCCAGCTAGTGGACAAGACGCTGGCGCTGTGCAAAATGGTGGACCGTCGCATGTGGCAGTCCATGTCGCCTTTACGGCAGTTCAGGAAGATGCCAGAGGAGGTAAGCGCAAGTTTAATATATATATATATATATATATATATATATATATATATATATATATATATATATATATATATATATATATATATATATATATATATATATATATAATAGTAGTAGAAGAGCTGGGAGGAGAGACTAAAATTCCAGCTCATGTTTTTATATTCAAGTAGAATTTACTTTTAAATAGTAATAATACGTAGTTGGCTTGTGTTCGGTATTCAGTTCTTCTGGGTTCCATTATATGCTGTTTTTAAAGATATTAATTACGGTAACATAGTGCAGCGTTGGGTTACGCCAATACATACTCTAGAACTAGCGTAACATGAAATATTATAATAAATTTTATATATAATAAAAATTACAGATATTAATTTTTTTTGTCACAGGTTATAAAAAAGTTAGAAAAAAAGAATTTCCCGTGGGAGAAGCTGTACGAGCTAGGTCCAAATGAGATCGGTGAATTGGTGAGAGCGCCGAAGTTGGGTAAAATGATACACAAGTATGTGCATCAGTTCCCAAAGTTGGAGCTCAGTACCCACATACAGCCGGTCACCAGGTCTACGTTGAGGGTTGAACTGACTATCACACCAGACTTCCAATGGGATGACAAGGTTCGTTTTTGTTCTATTTTCTTTTATATGCTTTTGATTTTCTAGAAGTTTCTAGTTTGACTGGTTTATAGGAATGTGTAAATAAAATTTAAATTTGTTTAATTTAGCTTATTAATTACTATTTTCCTAATAAAAACAAACTTTGATACATTTCAATATAAAATATTCTTGAAATTTTTCAGGTCCACGGTCAATCGGAAGCGTTCTGGATACTGGTTGAGGATGTGGACTCGGAAGTAATACTCCATCACGAGTACTTCCTGCTGAAACAGAAGTACTGCCGGGACGAGCATCATGTTAAGTTGTTCGTGCCGGTATTCGAACCGCTACCACCGCAGTACTTTTTACGGGTAGTTTCTGATAGGTAGGTTTTGATTACAAATATTCATTTATATTAATTTTATATATATATATATATATATATATATATATATATATATATATATATATATATATATATATATATATATATATATATATATATATTTCTCTCGTTTTGAATAATTTTGAAAATAAAAAATTAAAAATATCAAACTTGTGTCATATTAGAAATAATTTGTAATTGAATTACAGAAAAAATGGTGTACATGAGTTACGAGTATAAAAAACCTTTGTAAAACCATGTAAGAAAGACTCCATTCTATACTTTCCGCCTACGTTCGAGTTATTGTGTACTGGTTTGTGGTACTCAACGCCGCTCAAATTATTAATTTTCTCAATGGAAATCGAACCCACGACCGTTGCTCCACAACGACCGATATCCTCTAAAAGTTCAAAATAATTGATTATTATTATTGTGTTCACAGATGGATTGCAGCGGAAACTCAATTGCCGGTGTCCTTCAGACACTTAATCCTGCCGGAGAAGAACCTGCCACCAACGGAGTTGCTGGACCTCCAGCCGCTGCCGATATCGGCGCTGCGGAACGCGAAGTTTGAAGAATTGTACGCAGATACGTTCCCGCAGTTTAACCCTGTACAGACACAGGTGAGATTTTTTAATATTATTTTTTTTTTTTTTAATTTCTGGATAGGCAGGGTGTACCATTATTCTATTTAAAAACTATTATAGTAGGGAATTAATTAAATTCGCCTGAATGTAAGCGTAATATTGGTTTGATTCCCATTCGGAGCAATGATTACATATAACTACATTAATTTCGTAACTCAATTAAAACTCTATTATTCTACTGGCGGTGCTATCGAACTCAGACCAGGGCATAGTAGGACCTAGGAAAGTGTAGTACTAGTAGTTCCTACCTTGCTATATGCGAGATTTTTAAATAATATTTCAGCTTATTATAAAAACTTGGTCCCCACCAGGTGTTCAATGCGGTCTACAATTCCGACGACAATGTGTTCGTGGGAGCCCCCTCGGGGTCCGGCAAGTCGGTGATAGCCGAGCTGGCGCTGCTGCGGCTGCTCTCCAGCAACGCGGGCGCGCGCGCCGTCTACCTGCTGCCCAAGGACGCGCTGGCCGACATCGTGTTCGCCGATTGGTACCACAAGTTTGGTACTAGGTTCAATTTGAAGGTGGGTGCAACTTGGTTCATGGGTTGAGGAGTTGAGGGAAGTCATGTGGTGACACTAGTTTGGTGCAATCTAAAGGTTTCTGTTATATGGTCTCTTGCGTTTTTTATAAATATTAATTTTTCACTCCATATAAATATATTTAAAGTATACCACAAATATTAATTGATTACAGGGCTTAATCTTAAATAAGGTCTTGCGTAACTGTATATTGACTGGTTGATGGATTATCTGATTTATAGAATTGAAGGTTGAACTGTTGATTGAATGAGAACTTGTATGTGTAGAGACACATATATGTTTTTGTTAATTATATTGAATCGAATCGCACTTTATAAATTATCACGGCCTACAAATGTATACAATAAAGTTTAGGCTAATCTTATATTTAAGATGAATTTTCTTTCACCAGGTGGTACAGTTGACTGGTGAAACGGCAACAGATCACAAACTGTTGAACAAAGGACAGATCATCATCACCACGGCTGACAAGTGGGACGTGCTGTCGAGAAGGTAGGGCAGAGGGTAGAGATATGTGGAGAATGAAATGTCAAATATATGCCAACTAATCGGCATCTCACTTCCCCGCTCTGGTCAAGGTGTTGAGTTCCACCATGTAATGCTAAGATTCCAGAAAACCGTGTGTCGTCACATTAGCCTCTCTTCATATACTCTGCTATGTGTGCTGAAATAAATTTAATTGTACACATTCAATATTAAAAAAAAAAGAAACATGCCAAATTCCATAGCATCCGTTCGCATGTTATTTTAATTATTGAAACTAAATAGTAAATATGTTTTTTTTACATTTTTGCGTTTTTTCTTGCATGTAACAGGGGAGACATGAGTTAAGTGGTGGAATTGAACGCCGCCTTCTCTTTCTACCAGAGCGAGTAAATTAAATAATTCTTTCCCCTCGACTAAGAATCGAACCCACAACGGTGACGTTTATAGTCAGATGCTGTGCCGCTGCGCCACTAGGATCTTTCGAGAAACCACACTTATGATGGCATTATTCACAATTTATTGTATTCCCTCCACAGATGGAAGGTGCGCAAGAGCGTGCAGAGCGTGTCGCTGTTCATAGTGGACGCGCTCCAGCTGCTGGGCGGCGAGGAGGGGCCCGTGCTGGAGGTGGTGTGCTCCAGGATGAGATATATTGCTTCACAGATTGGTAAGGGCTTGTACTGTCTATATAATGTTCCCAATTAAATTTATCATACATATTCATACAAAAGTTATTATAGATAGATACAGACAGCAAGGTTTTAATTAGACTTTAGTAAGATTATTTTTCACTGTTAACGCGGTTGTGGGTTCGATTCCCATTCAACGCGCCACTCAACGCGCCGTTCCCTCTGCCTGGCCTGCCTAAAGAAGAATTTTTTTTATATATGTCAAGTACCAGTACGACTACAACTGAAGGAAAAATTATCCGAAAATTTAATCTATATATATGTTTATAATCTGTATACATATAAAATATATCTGTAGTTTACTTTATAAAGAATTTATATGTGTAGTTACGACTCGCGCTTTACCTTTCTCTTTTTCAAATCAATAAACGTGGCCCGCAGGCCGCCCCATCCGCATGGTGGCGCTGTCCCTGCCGCTGGCGGACGCGCGCGACGTGTGGCAGTGGCTCGGCTGCAACGCCAACTGCGCCTTCAACTTCCATCCCAGTGTCAGGCCCTTGCCGCTGGAGCTACATGTCCAGGTCGGTTCATGGATTGATTTATGCGGGATTAGAACCCGTGTCTGATGTTTTCAATATATTTTAGTAGTAACTGACTACTGCATATTTAAACACATGTTGCTATTTTGGTTGTAAAGAGAGAGAGAGAGAGAGAGAGAATTAATAATGAAGTGGTAAAATCTAAGAAATGTATATAAATGAAGAATAATATAAAATTGTGTTTTGTCTTAGACATTATAGAGATATACACACATTTGAAAGAACAATAATGTTTTATCATTTTTTATTTTTCTTTAATAAAGTAAATCAAAAGCTTTATTATTTATTGTTAATTGTTTTAGTATTAATACTGCATGTTTGGAACAGCATCCTCCATCTTTGAAATTTCTACCTTAGACAATAGTCTATATATTATTTTTATTTGTATTCTAAATAAACGTAATTTTATTTATATTAATCTAATTAATAGTTAAAGAAATGTTAAAATATACAATTTCCATCAGGGCTTTAACATCTCCCACGCCGGCTCCCGTCTGGCGGCCATGACGAAACCCATATATAACGCGGTGCTGCGTCACGCCGGCTCGAAACCCTGCATCGTGTTCGTACCCTCGAGAAGACACGCCCGCCTCCTGGCAGCCGATCTGCTGGCGCTGGCCGCTGCCCACGGAGCTCCGGGGAGGTTCCTGAAGGCGAAATCCGATTTGCTGCAGCCCTTCTTGAAGAAGATACAGGATAAGGTAGGATGGGATGTTATGGATGAGAAGGGTGGAAAGTTTGTCTGTCGTATTTATAACGTGACAATGCCATGTTTTGTTTGTGGCTGGTTTTTGGTTCGGGCAATAGTGTTATATCTGACGTGTCGGGGGCGGCAGATGCTGCGGGAGACGCTGTCGCTGGGCGTGGCGTACGTGCACGCGGGCGTGGCGGCGGCGGACCGGCGCGCGGCGCAGCAGCTGCTGGAGACGGGCGCGGCGCAGCTGTGCGTGGCGGCGGCCGAGCTGGCCTACGCCGTGGCGGCGCACGCGCACACCGTCATCGTGGCCGACACCTACGTGTGAGTCTGGCGGCTATATCTATATATATATATTACCTCCATATATACGTGTCTTCTTCGCCCTTCGTCTTAACACAGACGGATAAATTACAGAAAATTACTTCTCTAATAAATAAATTACAATAAATAAATAGTAAATTATACTGTCCCAGATATATTTTATTACGGAGAATCTTGACACTAGTTTCCCTCTGTCTACCTGCTATGTAATTCCTTTTTATTATTTAAAATTATCCACAGTCATCCCGAGCTCGAATCTCATTAGATCCAATTTTGTTTCTCTTCAATTCCAGCTACAACGGCAAGCTGCACAGCTACGAGCAGTACCCCATAACGACCATCCAGCAGATGCTGGGGCGCGCCTGCCGCCCCCTGGAGGACGAGCACGCGGTCGCGGTGCTCATGTGCGCGCAGCACCACAAGACCTTCTTCACCAAACTCCTCAATGATTGCCTGCCTCTCGAGGTGAGAAGTTGGCACTCGATTATACGGACCGTTTGTATGGATGTCCGCATAATCGAGGTTTTTGAAGAATGTGTTGAAAATATAGAACAGGAATTCTATTGTTAGGACGAGTTTTTCCTTTGCTGGTAAAACTGCACTTTGTCTATGAAAGCAGGCAGGCAAAAGAATCATTCAGCAAACGCATCGTTAGGTTCACCTGTACTTATGTAACTTATCTAGAAAATTTAAATCTAGAGCTTTCTTTAAATCTGATTCGCTGGATTTGTCACATCTGATGATGAGTCTTCAGATCTGATGATATAAATTTATAACTCAACTCCAACCTTGTTCAGAAGACCAGGATAACGCTTTTTTTCTTTTTTACTTTTAAATATACTTGTTTTTTTTTTTAATAAAATTCTCTTTTGATACCCACAGAGTCACCTGGACCACCGCCTCCACGATCACATGAATGCCGAAATAGTAACGAAGACTATAGAGAACAAACAGGACGCCGTGGACTATCTGACGTGGACCTTCCTGTACCGGCGTTTAACGCAGAACCCCAATTATTATAATTTGCAGGGAGTTACGCATAGGTGAGTTGAAGGATTAATACTTGAAAAAAAAGAATTGTATTGGTTTAGAATGTTTTTTTTTGTTTTTATTTAGTTAGTGTTTAATGTAAATAGGTTTTAGTAATTTAGGGGTTAGGTTTGTGTTAAGTTAGTAAGTTACTTACTAAGATTAGTATTTAATCAACTAGAGCTTAGTCAACTAATATACTTGACATACTTTCAGTTTTGTAATATTATTGTTATTGAATATTAATATATTATTTTAAATGCTTCACGCTGCATCCCGCACATAGCAGGGTAGGCAGAGGGAACCGTAGGTTGAAAGAACCTAGTGTTGAGACACTCCGTTTCCCGCTTTCCACCAGGCGTTGCGTGTTGAGCGAGAAAAATGATAATAATTCATTCTTCCCGAGATGGAATCGAACCCACAAACAGTCGCTGTTACAGGCAGACGCTGTGCCTTTTGCGCCACGATGGTCCTAATATATTATTATTGTTAGATAATATTCTTTAACTTTTTACATTTCAGGCACCTGTCAGATCACCTGTCAGAACTGGTGGAGACGACCCTGTCAGATCTAGAACAGTCTAAGTGTATAGCGATTGAAGATGAAATGGATGTGCAGCCTCTCAACTTGGGCATGATCGCTTCATATTATTATATTAATTATACAACTATTGGTGAGATTTATTTTTAATTTATTACTAGTTGTTATCTGTGGCTTGAGTTTGTTAAATGGAAGTGGGTCAATAAGAATTGTATACACATTCGGTTGGTACAGTGGTTCAAATGATAACGATTGATGTGATGTTATTTAGCCTGTAGCCGCTCTCGATAAAACATCTAGTAATGTAGGTGTAGAGAATCGAGCGTTTTTATTCTCCGTTCTCCAATTTTACATTATTTTCTATAATTGAGACTGAAAGCAGTCTCGCCAAGGATTTTAATTTTTATAGAAGCATTTCTATAATTGCCATTGTGTAACACAATATATATATATATATATATATATATATATATATATATATATATATATATATATATATATATATATATATATATATATATATATATATATATATATATATATATTTATTTATTTATTATTTATTTATTTATTTATTCATTTTTTTTTTTCACTCTGTATCCAGCACATCGCTGGTTAGGCAAAGGGAAACGTATCTAGAAAGAATTTAGTGTTAAGACACTCCGTTCCCCACTCCGCGCTTTGCCTTGTTGCCAGAGCGAAGAAAATGTAAATAATTCATTCTCGCCTCATGGGAATCGATAATATTTTTTTTTTTTGTTTTTCAGAACTGTTCAGTTTGTCACTTACATCCAAGACTAAGATCCGTGGCCTGTTGGAGATCATATCGTCGGCTGCTGAGTTCTCCGACCTTTGCATCAGACACCGTGAAGAGAATATTATTAAGGCTTTGGCAGCTAAGTGAGTGATTTTTTGTCCCTTTATCCAGCATAAAAAAGATAGGCAGAGAGAATTTCGTGTTAAAACTCTTCGTCCTCCACTACTGCCCAATTTTAGAGACATATTGATTGGCAGAAATTCACGCCGCGATTTGTCTTCTTGCCATAGCGACGATGATAATCGAATCCGCAACTGTCGCATCTACAGTCAGTCACTAACCCCTTCTCCTCGTCTGCCCCAGGGTGCCGCACAAGCCCAGCAGCCCCACGGGCGGGCCGGTGAAGTACAACGAGCCGCACGTGAAGGCGCACGTGCTGCTGCAGGCGCACCTGTCGCGCACGCAGCTGCCCGCCGAGCTGCACGCCGACACCGCGCGCGTGCTCGTCAAGGTGCGCATGCGCATGCGCGTACACATGCTTGGAAAATAATAACGAAACAATAAAATTCCCACTATCAATCAGTTATTTATAACTATGCAATGTAAATCATAAAATATTTGCTGAGCTAAATTCGTTAGCTAGGTTCAATTTTATATTATCCTAATAGATTTTTTATAATTATTTATATATAGTATGTGTTCATATGTAGACATTCATTACCTTGCTACATGCAAATGCAATGAAAATACGGTGAAAGTGGATTACAAAAAAAAAAAACCAATTGATTTGATACAGTATAGCCTATAGTCTTCTCAGACAAATATACTATCTAACAAAAAATAAAGCGAGAAAAGCGCTTTCAACCAAACAGAGAAAAGCGCATTCGAAAAGCGCTTTCAACCAAACAAATAACAACATTTTTATAATTTCGTTGGTATATTTTTATAGCATGGTAGTCAGAAGGAACCTAGTGTTAAGACACTACGTTTCCTATCTTCTCCGCCGTCGGACTTTAATTAACCTAATTTAACGAGCAACAAACCGTCCCCGGTGTCGCAGGCGATCCGGCTGATCCAGGCGTGCGTGGACGTGGTGTCCAGCAGCGGCTGGCTGTCCCCCGCCGTGGCCGCCATGGAGCTGGCGCAGATGGTGACGCAGGCCATGTGGGCTAAGGACTCCTACCTGAGGCAGTTGCCGCACTTCACGCCGGAGCTGGTGCAGCGGTGCGCTGATAAGGTGAGATTAAAGCCTTGTAGCAAGAAGAAGTCAATATTTTGTTATAATTTTGGCTGAAGCAATTTACAGGTGTTTTTAAATAAAAAACGGTGTGTTTTTAAATAAAAAAATCACAGTGCTAGCAGCAAAATGATCCGTCAAGTGCGAGTTGAACTCGGTCACTTAGGTTCCGTACCATTCTCATAATTGTAGGTGGGTATTATAAGTTATAAAACCTGACACACTCAAATTTTCAGACATCAACTAATTTGTATTTGTACTTATCTTTTGCTTGCATCGACTTTGATATTTTTGTTCTCCAAAGGGGCTGCAACGCTGGATATTAGAATTAATGACAGCTTTATACCTTCTCAGCGATCTTGACAAAAACGGACAAACAAACAAACAGACAGACAGACAGACGTGAGCCTATAAGGTTTCCGTTTGAGATACGGAACAATAAAAAAAATGGAATTTAATTTCTCCAGCTCTTATATATCATGTTAATTAAATTCTCAGAATGTGGAGACTGTGTTCGACGTGATGGAGCTCGAAGATGGCGACAGGGCCAAGCTGCTCCAGCTGTCGCCGTCAGAAATGGCGGATGTCGCCAGATTCTGTAACAGATATCCCAATGTGGAGCTTAGTTACGAGGTGATTTGGGTTTTTTTTTGTTTAAGCACCTTATGTGGACCCTTTACTTTGAAAGTGGTGTAACCCCATTTTCTCCTGTTCCTAGAGAATTAAGTAAATAAAAAAATTTAAGCTACTTACAAACTGTGTGTATATGTACAAATTTCAACCTTCCAAGCTCAGTAGTTTTGGCTGTACAGTGTTTGTCAGTCAGTCACCTCAGATGGAGGTATCTTATATATACATATTTATTGTTATAAATGTGAAGGTGAGCTGGTTTGTTTGTTACGACGCTTTATATAAAATATATTCAATTGTATTTAGGTGTAATAAGTGTTATTTCACACTAAGGAAAGAAAAATTCTTTAAGCATAACATTTTTTTTCTAAATTTAACATATTTAAATATGTAATTAATGGATATTTTTTGTTAATCAGGTGAAAAATGAACGTCGCCTCAGCGCGGGCAAGGCCATAGTGGTGGAAGTGACCCTGGAGAGGGAAGATGAGATCGTTGGTCCCGTCATAGCGCCGTTCTTCCCGCAGGTAAAAAATATCGCTAATTTACCAGTATTTCGTTTCCGCTGTATAGAATTAAATATAGTTAAATCTTAACAATTAAGTTAATTTCCAGTCGAGAATCTTCTTTATTTGCTTCCACAACTACGGCTGGTGCTCTGGTGCTGGTGTCTCAATCACTCGGACTCAAAACGGCTATATGTATATATATGAGATTCAGCTAGAAGGTCTATTATGTTTATATCAGGCTAGACAGCAGTGGCGAACTGTCCGTGCAACACGATTTCCATCGGGCTACCTTTTTTGAATCTTAATTAATAAAGAAATAACTAAGTAACAAATTTCTGACTATAAATCAGTTTTATATCATACATACGTACAAAGCACAAAATATTAATAATGCTGGGTAAATAGACTATTTAAATTAGCTCAATTTTTGTATTATACTGATTGAATTTATAATTTTTATTGATTTTTTCGACTCCTTTCATATTTGCAAATTAATCAACAGAAACGCGAAGAAGGCTGGTGGGTTGTGATCGGTGATCCAAAAACGAACACCCTGCTCTCCATCAAGAGGGTCTCTCTCGGCAGGTCGGCCAAGGTCCGCCTGGACTTCGTATGTGGAAGTCCAGGGAGGCACACCTACACCCTGTACTTCATGTCAGATGCGTACCTCGGTGCTGATCAGGAGTACAAGTTCAACGTGGAAGTTGGTGATGCTGCCTCTGATAGCAGTGACTCGGAGTGATAGTGTTTCAGTATCAGTGATAGTGAAGTGATGAGTGTTTGGTATAGCACTTTTATTTTTTTTAATTTGTAGTTGGTTTGTTTTTCTGTACTTTTGATTTGTAGAGTATTAAATAGATTTGTTTCTTAAGAAATAATTCATGTTAGAAATATTAGAAATAATATAAATAAATATAGAGATGTTAGCTTTTAAGGATTTCCGTTCTTTCAAAGTTATAGGTAATGTAAATGACTACACGTTGTACATCCAATCTGATTGCGTTGAATTGTGTTTATAACAGGGCTTGTCAAACATTTTTTTTTTCGGGCTCCTCGGACTATTAATAATATTTTAATGCCACCTTCTACTTTTTTAATATATACAAACAAAACAAATTATTTAATATTCATAATCGTCATTCTTTAAGTCTAATAAACAAACTTCAAAGTAATTAATGTTATTTTTTTTATATATATGTATATATATTGATTACTCTTTACCCTTCACATATATCTTGGCTGTAAGCAAGCTTGGCAAGTCATGGCAAGCGTCCACAAACTAGCGTTTTTTAACTGGGTGTTTGGCTTGCCTTGCGAGAGCTTGCTATTGCTCTCTCAAGGCAAGCCGAAGCTTGTTGCCGAATCTTTCTAGCTTGTTTTTAACACACTAATCCATACATATTTTGCAAGTATGTAAATGACATTTAAACCATTTGTATGCTTGTGGAGGCTTGTCGAGCCTCGTATATAAATGCACCTTAACACTCGTACATTACAAGTACTACAATATGACTTTCCAGTGTATTTTTGTTTTCTTATTGTAAATTAAATATATTAATAGAGATATATCGATTAAGTAACATATTTGTATATTTGTTTTTGAAATGAAACCCATATATTTAACTAACTTGACAGTTTTCTAAGACTAGAGCATAAGCTACGTATCATTTCCATCGCGTTGTAGGAAGAGGAGCTCAGAGCAGCGTCTTGGACTGGCGGCCCAGGTCACCTCCACTGTCCGAGCTCCTTCCACTACCGACAGCAAATTCGAAAAGAAATTTACGACAGGTCGAGTTTTTTTTGCAAACTATAGAGATTGCATCACTTCAAATTTTGATTTAAATCAAACGACTTAAGTTTGTGGACGAACATACTGGGTGTCATTAAAGTATTAATACATACATACAAATTTAAATTAATCATCATAAAAAAAAATAGCTTCACGCTCTATCCCGCACTTACAGCCAGACAGAGGGCACCTAGTGCTAAGACACTACGTTTCTCACGCACGCCCCTTTCGAGACATGTCGTGTTAAGTGGCTGAAGCCAACGCCGCGATCTGAAAGATCACCAGATCAGGTATACAAATATTCTCCAATGCCATCAATTTTAAACAGTTTAAAAATATTATAATGTTACAATAATAAATGTTAGGATGTTAGGATGTTAAAGACCGTGCAAAGTAGAGTAAGCTTAGTAGGAAGGCAGACCCTGGCAAGCGAAGCCGGGACTAATGCCAAGTAGAAGGAGAGAATAATAAATCTTAGTTTGTTTTATCCTAATCTATTAAAGAATATATTATGTAGAAAAATGAGGTATAATATATTTTCTGAATGTCATAATACAATGAAACCCGCTTAAGACGATTTTGAATGACTCAAATACGTGTCTTATGCGTGACATCGTATTAAGCGGGAAAGTGAATATAACGTAATATATTCTTATTTGATAGAAAATATGTAATATATATTTTCATAGTATATTTGTGATTTTCTTTTTGTGAGAAATCTAATTAGATTCAAAGAAAAAATATACATCACATTTTGCGTTGTATTTATTTGTCAACAGAATTGCTTACGGTCCCCTGATATATGAATCATTTGCAGATCACAGGTTGGGAACCACTGACCTACAGTAATCACTTGTATTCCCATGCGAAGTCAAAACATTGAAGAACTTAAAAAACCTTTTTTTGTTAGATAAAAGTATATTAACCCTGAATTTCTCAATACATATTATCTCGAGATAATATGTCGAATGATCTCAAGATATATCTGACGTTTCATAATTTTTCTTTGTTACAAATCTTTAGACTGTCAGTTGGACATTATCTTATATTTATATATACGTGACAGATAAAACGTATGTAGTCACAACCTGAGTGACCTCGAAATGAAATTACTTTGTATGTAGCTTATACCGTTGCGGCGCAATGCCTGTATAGTGTAGACAGTAGGTGTAGGTTCGATTCCCACTCGGGGGATATATTACATTTGAAGCTCGCGATTTTGTTTTTTTATAGACTTTAAAACAGGATCCATTCCATTCCAGGATTCCATTTTCGTTGCTCTGGTTAAGTTAAGTTAAAATTATTATTATTAATAATTCACACGTATTGTTGTGTATTTCACACGAATTCGGAACATTATTGCATTGCGGAGGTAAACACCGCGCTTATCTGCGAACTTTACCAGAGCTGGGATGGAACCCACGACAATCGCGTTAACGGTCAGACGCCACGATTGGCAGAATTATTTTCAACATTAAGAAAACTGCCTTTAATTGGACACGTTATATAATATCTAGACTTAATGAGAAATGTCTCATCGAAATCAGAAGGATAATTAGAAAATATTTCTCTATATTATTCTTTATATTCTCCATTCATCGCCATAATGGCGTCTCAAGTCTGTCAGTTGAGTTTGTAAAAAAAAATTGAAAACTCTCATATTGAAATCTTTAACTGAATGCATTTTTCCGTACTAGATGTGGCTTACACCCCTATGTATATTTATGTATATACCCTGCTTTATATGTAAAACCTACTAGTACCCATACTAGCCTCAGTCATCGGTTTTGTTTGTGAAATTGCAATTTTTACAATGTGATAAAGTCCCCCCACTTTTTTTTCGTTTTCACACAAACTCAGGTTGGTTGACTGGAAGAAATCTCTGTTAGAGGTAAGTCCATTTGTTTAAATGTTTTTTTGTGTTTATATATATATATATATATATATATATATATATATATATATATATATATATATATATATATATATATATATTGAGCTCAACTAGCACACTCGTAAAGAAGAAAGAAGCGGACAGATAAATAAAACCCAAATGACGGTGGTTATTATAATTCTATTTTCAAAATCAATATTATACTACATTTCTATATTATTCTTAAATATAATTTTTATTTAAAAAAAATCACATAATAACAGCCTATTTTGAAACAAAACTTTGAACTGATGATTACATTTAAAATTAAAATAGGAATATGATCATATATAAAAAAAAATAATTTCTACTAAAATGGTAGCATTTTAATTCTATATAGTAGAAATTAGTAGAATTTTAAATTTAAACGGTCTTTTGTAGGTATTCATCGAAGAGATAGAGGGATATGGAGAGGTCTCTGCCCTCATCTTTGGTGATGAACTGCTTGAGGTCTGTGGTGTACCCGGCGAGGTCGCGCACTCTCTTCGCGTGGTCTTCAATGAATTCTTCTTCTAGGTATTGAGCGATCTGGACAGTTTAATAAGAAGTTTTAGTCTGTTAGCTTCTCCTCAATTGATCAGATGCAAATCAAGAATATTTACATATAAATATGTTAACACATTAAAACAAACAAATATTTTAAGCTCAAAACTTCTGAAATTTTCATATATATGCTTAATTGATACTTAAAAAGTTATAAATATAAACATGTTTGTGACAATTTCGCTATAATCATTTAGTTAAAACAATTTTTTTATAATCCCACCAAATTCCGAACCCCAAATTCTACTCACCTCAGCGTCATGAGTCTTGTGGTTGTTCCGTGTAGCCTCCTGGTGTATGAAGAAGGCGCGCTCCGCCATCTCCTTCTCCACGTCGAGGGCGTGCGCGAGGGACTCCAGCTCCTGGAGCTCGATGGTGGAGTTCTTGGTCTCTTGTTCCTGGGAGCTTCGAGCGCGGAAGTCCATGCTGCCACCTGACAAGGAGTTTAACAGTTAGTTGTATATAAAAATATTAGTAATTAAATCTTTTCATTTAGGCATATGCTAAGAGATTTTTCGTTGAATTTCGCCATTCAACAAACAGTATCTTGAAACGCGGAGAGTGGAAAACTGAGTGTCTTAACACTAGGATCTCTCTTTTCCAGCTAAAAGACAATTAAATGTCAATAATAATATATATATTCAGATAATTTAATATTCATCGAATTTAAAGGAAGGAAGATATTACGTTGAACGGATGCATGCAGATTTTTTCTTTTTAATTTTTTTATAACAACGAGGCCTAAAACAAAAAAGGTAAAGCGCCTACCTCTCAAGGTAACGTGCTTAATTATATCAATGGTCTTCTCCCAGGCTTCATCCGACAGCTTCTTGAACAGCTTGCTGAACCCAACTCTGTTTGTTTGGTAGTTATTGTAATATGCCGCAGACAGCAGGTACTCGTATGACCTGCGGAGATGGAGGTTGGCGTAGGCCTGGAGCTCGGTCGCCACGTTGCCCTGGTGACCGAAGTTGCCGTACACTGCGTTACAGCTGGGTAGAGCTAAGGGCAAAATTAATTGTCATCAATTTTTTTTCGGAAGATGACTCTAGGCTCTTCTTTAGAATTAAAAAAAAAATACAATAAATATCATTCTCTCTTTATATCTATAGCGCTGCTAATAACATAAATATGTTGTTACATAGCGTATTAATTCGACATAGCTTATAAAAAGCTTATAAAAATGTTTAACAAGAGGAGCGAGCTTTACTTCTTTGATAAGTAGAAAGAAATAAATTTATATAATAATAATAGATTGACGCCATTTGTAAAAAGCCATTTAGAAAAAAAAGAAGAAAATTTAAACCCCATTAACAGCTAAAGTATAGTTTTTACATTATTATCAATTAAAAGAACAAACAGATTCGATTTTAAATAAATTCCGGCAAGTGCGAATCAAACTCGTATACCGAGTGTTCTGTATAAATTATATAGTATATTATAATTATATATTATATAGTATATAATATATAGGTATTGATTACGCGACGATGTTTATACAATATGCATAATTAACTTAATCTTTGTTTCAAACTGTACTGTTTTTGTCAGTATCAGAAAAAAATATTTTGACAGACGGACAGACTGACAATAAAGTCTGATCCTATAAGGGTTCCTTTTTTTTTAATTAATTAAAATATCCTTTTATTTCGACATCGTTGTTGAACCCGCACTCTTTAAATAAATTGGTACATTTTTTATGGTTTTGGAATAATAACGTTATCTATAAGACATAGCGGAGAGAATGTTTAGACACTACTCAATTTTATAAGGTTTACATGTTGAGTGGGAATGGAACCCACTACCGTCGCGGTTACAGTCGAGCGCTGTGCCGCTGTGCCATGACTTACTAAATAAGTTAATCTATTTAGCTAAATAAATATAATTTAAGTAATTAGGCTACTCACTTTAAAGTATGTTATTAGCTTTATTTATTTATGACGTCATAGCCCAATGGGACGTTTCACTGTGAACCCGATAGTGGGCGTGGGATCGCGCCTGTGGGTTCAATTCCCACTTGGGGGGAATAATTTATTTTCACGGCGGCCTCAGATAACGGCGACAACAAATTATTTATATAAAGATTGCCGCAGTCTATCATTTTTCTAGCTTCATGCTTTCAAGCGAGTGCTAAACGCTAAGGTACCTCACCCTGTCAACAACCTCTTCATACATGCCCTCCGAGAGGTCCACATGCTTTTTACAATAAAAAAATGTTTTTTACGGTTCCGTACCTCAAAAGAAATACACGAAAAACCCTTATAGGGTGGAACAATTAAACTTCTAAGCCAACACAATCAAATCTGTAAGCTTACCGTTGACCTAAAATTATACAATTTGACAACAAATGAAGAACTTATAGTACAAATTCCAACATTTTTTATAGCTGTTTCTAACTGTCTTGTTATAAAGAAAAAAAAGATAAAAAATATATAAAAAAAATGTACCTACCTAAGCTACTAGTAGCTCGACCACACTCCATTGAAACTTCATTGTAGCACACCTCCGCTGACACTGCGGACAGAGCTAGGCAGACAATAGCGATCACGGCCTTCATTTTGCTAAAACAAAAAAAATGAACACTGTATAGGGTAAAACATAGTCTTTATAATTTAAATATTTATATTAGATTTCATCATTTCACAAGCTGATGAAATAATAAATGATGTGTCATTGCCGAGACACTGTCAAGTCCATTCAGGCTCGGAGATATGCAATATCATTGGATTGACATTAAATCAATACAAGTTTGTCTTTCTCAATCATAATGTTTTACACCAGAAATCTGTTATTAACAATGTATAATAAACTAATAAGGAAATACCGTTTAGGTAAAAATAATGACTTAGATTTAGTGGCACGGTATCTTGGCTGTGGATTTGATCGGAATTTAGTACAATAAATCTCAAATTCAGGAGAAAATGCAGAATGAAGTGTTAACACTGGCTGTTATATGCCTACCATTGATATATGTGAGATATGGTATGGGATATGAGGAAGTACAGTTCAAAAACTTTAAATAATATAGCTTGTCTAATCTCACTGTAAATAGAAAGACTGTACTTTTCTTTTGTGTACTTTTATTTATGTTGATTATGTAAATGATTGCACAGGTCAGATGTTTTATTTAAAAATTTTAGCATTTTATTTACATATCAGATATCAATTAAAAATTATAATCCTAAACTCCAAAAGCTGAATGTTTAATCCATTGTCCAATTTTTAGTAAATTAATCGTAATATTAATGACTTATTTTATAAATGCACTCTTTCTTGTTAAAAATGCTTTTTTTCCGATTTCACAAAAAAAAGTAACTAAGAAAATTTGACACTGTAATCCCACATATTAGCGAGATTAATTAAACACGATTAGCCATTGACAGATATGATAAAAGCAATACATTTATCAATATTGTCGTTAAACTTTGATTAATAGCTTACTATCTAAATCTCCATTGTAACAAATGATCGATTATAAAATTGTAAATAATTAAATGGGTAGTCTCCTCTTACCTCGTTTATTACGACGTTATTTTTAAGCGTGCTTGGAAATAGATGCGTTGAAAGAGCAGCCTTTACACTCACTGGCGCAGAAGGCGTCTCCCAACAAAGGCGAATGATAAAGTCTAAGTTGGAAACAAAATAGAATATATATTATGAATTATCACTGTCCGAACAAATAGTATTGTGAGTGACACCAACCACTTCAAAAGTACTTTGTGGAAATTTTACGCCAGTGTGACCAGGTTATTGGATTTTGTTTCCCGATTTTGTTGATATTTAGGTTATATATCAAAGTTAGATTATTGTTTATGTTGTTAATAATTAACATGTGTAACGTACCGTTGATCTGATTAGTTAATAATAATTCTCTTTGCTTTTTGTATATGTTATATAGTTGAAAAGTATCTTAAAATGTGGGGAAAATCGATAAGCTGGTATATTAATATCACCCCTCTCCCGCCTCAGCTATGACGTTTGCATTGCAGCTGTTGATCGTTGAGGTTTTGTGTTCCAAACTCTTTCATAATATTTCTTTTTCATATAAATTGTATACATTCCTTTTATAATTAATAACCATACAATTGTACGCTTATTAAAAATAGCATAAAAATTGTGATAGCCGCCACAAAAACCTGTTTAGAGACTAAAAAAATTCCACAAAATTCTCGAAACCCAAAACCTCAGTTGTTCTATCTCGCTCACTCATGTACCATAGCCCATATGCTGCTATCTCGCTTGCGCATGACACAAAGTCATTTGATGAGGGACTTGGAACACAAACACTTTACCCATTGAGATTCGAGATGCTCTCGTTATCGCTGCTTAGTACAATATAAACGTTTATATAAATATAACTCGTTCATTTTTGTCCAAAACCTTTATTTTGTATTGATAAGTCGCCTTCTGCACCAGTGAGTGTAAAGGCACTTTTCAATAAGACGTTACTGTGCGATCGTTCAACACAATTACAATTTTGAATTTATCGATACCCTTGTCAAAGTATCTGTGATTTTATTATAGAAAAATGAAGACGATTCTTCCTTTCCTCGTGATTTTGGCTGTCTGCGCTTCAGCATTCGCCACACAATGTGAGTACTTATTTGTTTTTAATTTTCTTTTTTTATATATTTCCCCGTACAAAGGTTATGGCGCTGTTAATTATTATGTCAAGTGAATTTAAACCTAATAAAAATTTATAAGAAGTTTTTAAATTCAAAGGAACGCTTAAGTTTTTATTTTTAAATGATAAGCCTTTGTCATTTATAATTATGGAATAATTTACTTTTTTTTTAACATGATACATGGATAGAATGTGACATTTGTTTTTGTTTAAACGCGAATTGTGACCAATATAAAGCTCTTTGTTATAATAAGTTCTAAAAAGGATTTCATTTTGGATCTATTATTACATCATATTGTAAATTAATTTGCTTTCTATTTCTCGTAACTATGATGACAATGAAATCTATTGAATCCTGACTTAATCATTAATTCTGCATTTTTTTAAATTGATATGAATTTAAAATGATTTAACACAGTTTAGTTTGTTCATTATTGATCTTAAACTTATAATAAATCTCTATAATATCTAAATTATAGTATTTTATATACCTGATCACTTATGACTATGATTTGCATATTGAATGTGTTTTATTATTTAGCATTTAAACAATGTCAGATCAATATATTCTCATTTATTTAATTTTAAAACAAATTTTATTTAATTTTAACTGAAATTTATATTGGTTGCCAGTAAATATTTATTCAAATTTGAATTTCAGGTCTTTTTTGAATTTAAAATTGTAGAAGAAAAGTAACTAATATAATTAAGAATTATTTTTAATTCAATATAAAAACAGTTTATAGTTATAAAGTTCATTCCATTTTTTACCTTTAATTAATTACCAATGACATGATTTGTAATTTTTTATATAACATATTAGTTTTAGCTTCAATCTTTAGACAAAGTTTGTTTTAAAAGCAATGTTATCTTTAAGATATGGTAAAGGAATAAATACTCCATTGTATGTAAACTTAGCAAAAAATATTTGCATTGTCTATGTGCCATTTCTATCATACAATTAACAATGTCTAATAGATAAGTTTTAATGGATATAAAGCGGGAAGGAAATAAAACTATTATTTAGTAGGCAGCGAGAACCTTTATTCTTTGCTTTATGCCCAAGTTACAGACATTAAGTGTCACAATTAAAATGTTTCATTCCATCGAGTAGAGACTGAACCCATAACAATTGCTTTAATATTATAAGCTTGTTTATTGCATACATTATTCTGTAGTGAATTCAAAATGAAACGGAAAATAGATTTGCAAATTATTTCTTTGAACTGAAGGCTTAGACAATATTTAGTTAAACCTTATTAATTGTACTTTTAGTATGTTGTTAAAATCAAAATTTGAGAAGTCTTACTTGACTTTTGCATTCATTTCATAAACTCATGACAGGAGATGTTCCAGAACTTTGATTTTTACATGTTATTGAAAAATACTCTTCAGTTTGAACAGCTTTTGCCAAGGAGCTGTTTCTTATAGCTTGGCTGGTATGTCATAGTTTTCTTGGATGTTTCAGTCTTTACACATAACTAACTCTTTACTAGAATCATGTCTAACTGGAGACATGGAGGAAATAAAAAGTTTTGTTTAAATTTGTACAGCAATTCTTCAGGGATACTGACTTGAATAATTTTTCAATATGTACATTTGAAGTTGTGAACTTAAAACTATATTTGTTCCGCTTTTTACAAATCTTTTAACCTTCTTCTTCTTCATCAATTACTAAGTGACTGACAAACAACAAACATACTGATAGTAATGGTATTTTTGTATTATGAATTCCAATTCTAGTTCAAAGCATTCCTTATCAAATAGATTTTGACAAATACATTTGTATCATCAAATGAACATAAGGCTACCACCGGAAATTCAGCAGTTGCTCTTGTTAATACAATGGTTCCGCCGGTTCAAATTCCGCACATTTGTATCATTTAAATATTCCAGAACAGTGTAATAGACTTTACTTACGAGCACTGTTTTCACAGATTTTAAAAAACTACAAAAAACATTTAATATGAACAGAAAATCATCTATTATTATAATGAACACTTGTAATGTATATAGATTATAATCAAATTTAATCCTTTTTTTTAATCTATATTGCTTAGATTAGATACTAGTTAAGTAGGGGTGCTCCTGTTTTGTCTTTTTTAAAATCTTTATAGAGTCGTCGTGGCGCAGTGGGACGGTCTATAAATGAGAATGCATTGTTGCGGGTTTGAATCCCATTCGAGGGAATGAACTTTCATATCCAAACACAACACGCAGATGATAAGCAGAGAATGGAGTGTCTTAATGCTATCTAGTCAGTCTCTGTCTAAAATGCTGGGTATATTGCGTGAGCGTGAAGCAAATATATATATATATATATATATATATATATATATATATATATATATATATATATATATATATATATATATATATATATATATATATATATATATATATATATATGTATAAATCTGTTCATTTGTAAATTTTATGTTTGAGAAGAAATAAAGGCAGCGCTTTGTCTAAAAAATCGAGAAGTTTATAAATATACTCTACAATCTCATAAATATGGAGTATTTGTTCCGACATTGCGCCACAATAATTTTTAAAAAAATATTCTAACAAAAATACTTACAATTCGCAAATAAATGTTTTATTTAAAGCGTTAAATATTTCATTTAAATATACTTTTATCTTTATCAAGACGTTTGGATCACGTAAATTTTATCTACACTACCTACATCGTTGTAATCTTAACACATAGCTACTTGTGGATGATATCTTACGTGACACATCTTAGGCCGTAATTTTTTTCATCTGTTTAAAAAAAATAAAGTCATTAACTAGAGGGAAAAACCAATTGTTTTTTTTTATTACACACCTTAAAGTCTATGCATCAATGAAGATATATATTAAAATATTAAAAATGTCAGAAATGTAATACACACATTGTATGGTATATATCGTGTGACTGACTTAGAATTTTGAAAAACGTAAAGCAGAAGGCCAATGACACGCCATGCTAGTAAAAAACACGTTACTTTTCGATATGTATATAGCGTTGTTTTATTCTACCCAATGCAAGACAAGGGAACTCAACCGAACATGGAAACCGAATATTTATAGTTATTTTTTTCCTCTTGACTTTGCTATACCACAGCACTATAAGGAAAGGACCAAGTCACTTTTCTTATTGTGATTTCTAAATATTGGTAAAAAACTATAGGTTTCATACATTTGTGTCAATGGTTCGATTCGTTCTTTTGTGCAACGAGGCGATATATATGTTAAAATGACTGTAACAACCAAAACAAAGTCTTTTAAATAAGTGTTCTATGACACACCACAATTCTATAGTTCTAGTAAAACAGTAGGCGCTGTGCCTTAGCATTAGGTCCTCCATTTTACCCCGCTATATTTGTGATTATATATTAATTATTATTATATATTTATATAAAAATCAATCGACTATAATGTAGGACTTATTAATCAGGGTCAAATTGCAAAGGTCGTTACGACAAGATGGCGCCGCGACTTTTGGCAACGTCATTGTTAGTTTTTTTAATTCATTAACGAAACAAAGGATATTGTATTCTGCCTAGTCGAAGTATTTTTTATCTTTCGTGAATTTTATATATACCTATGTTTATAGTATTTATTTGTTTTTAGCTTGGGTTTAGCTCTAGCCCCTCGCCTCGCATTATGTAGGAATTGCAAATAGATAAAATTAATCTTTTTCACTAGTCTTGTATCATTTAGTTCAATATATTATTTGTATAACAACATCAATATAATGTTATCAGTAGAAAAACAAACATTAATGACATACACAGATAATAAATACTTGGGTCATGTTTCTGTTACGTATGCATGTATGTATGTACGTATGTATAATGCAAATTCAATTTTTGTAATAATGACTTAAAGCTCAGTTAAATGAAGTTCTACATAAGTTATTTTGTTAGTAAACAAAACATTGAGCTATATCTATTAAAATATTTTTAGAAAACAATAACGGCACTGGAATCTGCATCTCTGTTTACCGTCCATTAATTTCCAAGCGCCCTAACCACTAAGCCATACGTTCTCATATAGCTACGCCGCAATTCTTTTACGTTTGTTACAACTGATTTTTGTCTTAACAGCAAATATATATATACAACAAAAAAAAACAAATTTTATGAATTATTTTGTGATAGATAAGACATATGTATGTAGATAATTTTTTTTTTATCTTTTTCTAAAAAAATACATAAAAGATAGAAATCTTTAATATGGATTAACACTTTGAAAATAATTCAATAAAAACTAATTCCTATGCAAAAGTTTTTATAACATACATCGTAATACACGTTTTTCGAGTTGGGTCATTGAGAACGTATAAAATTGATTACCGGTCGTTTTTGGAATTAGCTTTCGAGCCGGTGGCAGCTTTTTTTTATTAAAAAATCAATATACATATTGAATGATTAGGCTAGAGCACTTATACTCCATAGAGTCCATACTTTAAATAAAGCAGCGCTGAAGCGCTGAAACAATATCCTAATGGCAAGAGTAATAAAAACGTCAAGTTATAAGCTTAACTATTTAGTGTCCATTTTCATACTTTTACAACTCCATGTAATTACTATACGGAGTCTTAATAATAGTATTAACCCTTCCGCCAGGCAACGTGAACCCGGTGAACATCCCCAAGCACTGGATCACGATGTCGCACGGCTGCAGGAGCAGCGTGCGCCAGCAGATACAGATGGAGATAGCCGCGTCACTCCAGTATCTGGCCATGGGAGCTCACTTCTCCAAGGATTCGGTTAGTTTTTACATGGTTGCTTAGCCAAAATACATTGGGTTCAAACCTGCTGCGTTCAAGATACATAATTGTTATTATCCTTAATGTCCGAATATAGTTTAGAAGAAAACTTTAATTACATACTATTATTTGCTCCTTGTATATTACTCAGGTGAACCGCCCCGGCTTCGCCAAATTGTTCTTCGAAGCGAGCTCTGAGGAACGCGAGCATGCCATGAAGCTGATAGAATACCTGCTGATGAGAGGAGAGCTCACCACCAACGTGTCGTCTTTGATTACTATCAGGGTAAATATTACTTAATATTGTTTTGTTATCATTTGCCCAAGTCGAGATCGAAGCTCCCATCGATTTCGTCACAAAATATTTGTAAAACACACCCAGACTGCGGCCAAGCCACGTCGTTATCCATTGTATCGTACGTTTTTTTCAAAGGAAACTTTGTGTATTATTAAAGAATATATTTTTTTTAATACAAAAGCTTTACCAAAATCTTATAAATTTTGAATTTGTAAATTGTGCCTACATTCCACTCTTCAAATAACATCTTCTGAATACAAGGTTATAATTAAAATCCTTTACCTCAGCCCCCAGATCACAAGCACTGGAACTCCGGCCAGGAAGCCCTCGAGGAAGCTCTCAAGATGGAAGCGGAGGTGACGAAGGCTATCAAGAATGTCATCATCAAATGTGAACACGACAAGGACAGCCAGAGCCATGATAATAATGATTATCATGTAAGTTTTATTCTATTATATCTATTTAATGAAATTATGTCTAGAATGCAAAGCGCGGCATTGAGTTCTGCCACGCATTGTCTTAAAAATGATGTAGAAAGTTGGTAATGGGGTGTCCTGGTACTGGCTGCCTATGCTTTCCTTGCTGTATGCAAGAAGCTAAGCTTAAAAAATCTTCTACCCATTAACTTCGCGTTTGTGCTAGAAGAATTGACCTTAGAGTTGTCTATCTGCCGCCATAAACTTAAAGTGCTTTATTTTAACATATTGCCTTTTTTCAGCTTGTCGATTATCTAACTGGTGAATTCTTGGAGGAACAATACAAGGGCCAACGCGACCTCGCTGGCAAGGCGTCCACTCTCAAGAAGATGATGGAGCGTCACTCCGCCCTCGGAGAATTCATCTTTGACAAGAAACTCTTGGGCATTGACATATAAGTCATACAGCCTAGTAGTCCTATTTTGTTTGTATAATCTATATTTAAAAGAATGTTTCTCTTTTTTTGTTATGTAAAAAATAAATTATATAATCAATGATCAATTATTAATATCCGTATTTCTGGTTATAAAATCATCTATTTAGTTTTAATCTGTTTCTAGTTTTGACACTTCAGTTTTGGTCGGTCATTTTAGTTTATCTGTTTTAGTACAAAACCCATTTATCATTGCCATTTTGATGTCTAGTTGTACGCTGAATAGAAGTTACGTAAAGCTATAGAATAGTATAGTTGTAATTACAATATAATCGTCAATTGGAAATAAACAATTTTAAAATTCTAAATGTTTTTTCATTACCAAAAACAAAAGTGATGTTCAATTTCTTTTTCTGCCAAATAAACGCAAATTACAACACTATTATAGTTTTATTTGGAGCTTCTTAGAAATAAAAACATTTTTTGTGTCTCGATTATTAATTACGATACGATGAATGTATTCATGTGCCTAATATTGATGGGCGCATTAATCGTGGGCCAGGCCAGTGCCCACCCCATAATGGTCTGGTAAACTACCCACCGGTCTCGATTATTAATTACGATACGATGAATGTATTCATGTGCCTAATATTGATGGGCGCATTAATCGTGGGCCAGGCCAGTGCCCACCCCATAATGGTCTGGTAAACTGCTCACCGCCTAAAGAAATAAAGGGGAAAGAATTTGTTTGATGCAACCCGCTAGTCTCTGGTCAGAGTTCCCCCGCTTCTTTACACCTTGACGCCATTTTTTACGACCCTGTATTTCAATAACCGTTTCGACGTAAGCCTGTGTATCTTCTTACATCGAGTCACTATATTTCATACACAATTATTAGTCACTGGGACAAAGTCGCAGGTAAATCGTAGAATTAGGAATTAGATACTGCTAAATAGTCGCGACGGCTTGTGGGTTCGATTCCTGCTCGGGGACAATCAATTATTTTCATTGTCTTCGCTCTGGCAACAAGGCAAAGTGCGTCTTAACACTAGGTTCTTTCAACCTACGGTTCCCTCTGCCTATACTGCTATGTGCGGGTTACAGCATGAAGCTAAATATAAATAAACTAAGCTAGTAAGCAACTAGTGAGGGACTAGGTGGACCGATAATGGGGTCAAGGTCGCCAGAAGACGCTGGATTCAGATAGAGCAGGGCCGATCATCGTGGAGATCCTTGGCTGTGTCTAGAATAACGGAATAGCAAATTAATTAGAAATTTATTGCTTTCTGTTTACTTCGCCAAAAATGAATTAATTTATATTTAGGTAAAAAGTTTAAAGCAATGTTATTATTATTATATATCTTATATTTAAATTAACTGAATTCGCGCGAAGGAAATCCCGTTTATCTCCCGCGTATTCGAGGTGGCTGATCTTTTTGACCCCGACATTTAATTATTATGCCTACACATTGATTAAATATCTATTTGCATAGCAAACCGTTAAATATTTAGGCGTCATTTTAGATTCCCGTCTTTCTTTCCGACCTCACATTAAACATGTGAGAAACAAAGCCCCGTTCATACTGAACAGGCTATACCCCCTTATCTGCAAGCGGAGTAAAATGTCGCTTCGTAACAAGCTGACATTATATAAAAGTTGCATCCACCCCGTTATGACATACGCTTGCGTGGTGTTCGCACACACCAAGATGGATCTCCACGTCCGCGCCCCGGGTCGGCGGGGCCCGCGGGAGTCACACTCGTTAATACGTCAATTTATACAATATTAATTTAATAATTTAAGTTCATATACAATATTAAGGATAATTTGGCTGAGAGTAGAGAAAAACATGGTTTCCCTTAGGGTGTAGAATACACAGTATAGGTGCTTAATAAACAAATAGCTTCACACTATATCCGCTAAGCGGGGAAGACAGAGGGAACCTAGTAAACTCTCCGTTACCACATTCCGCCCATTTCTGAGATATTGTGTAACGAGTGGCGCAACTCAACGCAGCGGTTTGTCTTATTCAGGGCGAGGATATGAAATAATTCACATTAATAGGTCAAACTCTTTATATAACAAAACTAAAAACAGGCTAAAAAAAGAAAAATAAATGTTTAAATCGTTTTTTTTATTGCACGTTTTTTACAAATAACATAATATATATATACATAATGTATAAAACTATAACCGATCGTTATCATTGTGATGAATATAAGCTTAATATAAGAATATTAAGGTTTATATTTTGAATTTGTTTTAATTCTTGAAGATTTTAGTTATTAACAATATTAAAAAAAACTATTAACAAAAATATATATTATTTGTAAGAACCTATTCCAAATGAAATCAAAGAACAGATTAAAATAATTAATATACCATTCATGGCTGCAATAAAGCAAGTTGTCGACATTTGCGAGTCCGGCTCGAAGGGCCAAATTAAAAAAGTCCAATATAAACTATAACTACATATTTAAATATAAGTAAACGCTTCAATATAAGTAAATTAAAAATTATAAATTTAATGCCATTTTTTTATATGGCAAGATATATTTATTATTTAGTAAAAGGCATTTGTGCTGGATACATCTTCTGAATAGATAAAAGATAATTTTTGGAAGACAAAAATAAAGCTTTTGGCAACTTTCCAATTTCAATAAAAAAATCTGTCCATTTTTTTTAAATCTCTTCTAATAATAAATTAGCCCTGGCATTTTTTTTATTCAATCAGAATAATATTCTTCTTATATATTTTAAAAAAAATAAGAATAATAATTATATTTCTTCCTTGATCTTTTAAATAAATTTAGTTATTGCATTTATATAAAAATAAAAACCTTTTTGACACAACCATTTGACAACTGGCACAGATAAAGTGCTATCTGTCATTTTGATTTTTTTTAAATTTTCAAATAGAATGTAGAGGCTGAGGCACACGATCATCCGGATCAACTTTCCTCTCATGCACTTTCAAATGGCCTTTTAAAGTGCATTTTTGGGTAAAAGCGCGTCCACAGACCGGACACACGAACCGTTTATCATTATTATGTATACGCATGTGCTCTCTTAGCGTTTTCTTTCTTTGATAGGACTTGTTGCATATATTGCACGTGTGTATCCTCTCACCATCGTGTTTGATCATGTGCATTTTTAACGAATTCCGCGTATAAAATGCTAAATCACATTTACTACATTTATGGTTTCTCTCGTTCAAGTGATCTCGTCTCACATGGCTGGACAAATGACCTGGAGTAATATAACTCTGCGTACACGCCTTACACTTGTACCTCTTCAGTTCTTCATTATGAACTTCGGCCAAATGTTTCTGGCGCGCGTAGAAAGAGGACAGCGATATGTTGCATCTCTTGCACGCATACCGTATACCAGACTTGTGTTCTTTAGACACGTGATTCTCTCTTTTGGTGACTCTATCGAAAACTGCGTCGCAATACCTGCAAGGGAAGTCCCCTATTTCGTGTGTTCTCATATGACCTCTGAGCCTGGCTTTTGATGCGAAAGCTTTGCCACAACTATCGCAAATATGGTTTGGATAGTGCACGTTCATGTGCGTGTTGAGACTGACAAAATTTAAAAATGTCTTCTTACATATATGACAGTCTAGCTGATCTTTCTCCAATTTGAACGGTAAATTGTTCCAGCCAGTACTCGCCTTTGTGGATATACAACTATCTATGTGATCCTTTAGAGTATCATAATCTGAGATATCGCCTCTGCATGTTTTACATTTCAGTTTATTATGAGATTTGTAAAATCTTTGCAGGCTTGACGAAATCATTTTTTTGAAAGCCACATGTATGTTGGTAACACTGTGTTGCATTATGTGGCTCTGTATGTCGTCCAAGATGGCGGACTTCTCTGGGCATATTGCACAAGAATAACCATTTTTGCTCATTTTAAATGGAAATAGTCCAGATTGTAACATTCTCTCCGTGTCTGCCAGGTCGGCCTGTTTTTTGACGGAGTATGAAACTTTTTTTTTTGTTGCGCTCAAATTTCTTTTGTGCCTTCGCCTCGGTCTGCAGTCGTCTGGTTCCTTTTTAATGATGAGATCGTTTAAAACTGCAATAAAATAATAATTCATATATATAAAAAAAATATTGACATAATCACATAGAGAATATATACATTTGTAGCCATTATGTCTGAAGGTTGCGGGTTCAATCACCATTAGGGGGAGTGGCAATTTAATAAATGAAGCAAGTGGCATACAATTGTACTCTATAGTGACGAGGAGAGGAGATCTCTTGCTCACTCATCGACTCCTGGTACCTGCTACTTCATTTTACTTGGTGTGACAATACATAAAGGAGGTTGCATACAATTGTACTCTATAGTGACGAGGAGAGGAGATCTCTTGCTCACTCATCGACTCCTGGTACCTGCTACTTCATTTTACTTGGTGTGACAATACATAAAGGAGGTTGCATACAATTGTACTCTATAGTGACGAGGAGAGGAGATCTCTTGCTCACTCATCGACTCCTGGTACCTGCTACTTCATTTTACTTGGTGTGACAATACATAAAGGAGGTTGCATACAATTGTACTCTATAGTGACGAGGAGAGGAGATCTCTTGCTCACTCATCGACTCCTGGTACCTGCTACTTCATTTTACTTGGTGTGACAATACATAAAGGAGGTTGCATACAATTGTACTCTATAGTGACGAGGAGAGGAGATCTCTTGCTCACTCATCGACTCCTGGTACCTGCTACTTCATTTTACTTGGTGTGACAATACATAAAGGAGGTTGCATACAATTGTACTCTTGTTTAGTCATGAAGTCCTGGTACCTGGTAGTTGCTGGTAGGTTCGATTGGCGCTCGTGGGAATGAATTATTTTCGTTTTCCCGTTCTATAAATAGACAGACAAAGCGCGGCGTTGAGTTCCGTCATTCAACACACAATATCATAAAAATTGGGCGGAAATCGGGCAACGGAGTGTTTTAACAAGGGTACTGGCAACCCGCAACTACCACTACCCGCTACAGCAGGATACAGCGTGAAGATAAAATTAGAGAAATACCTGTATCATCAAAATCACTGTCTTCCTCTTCTTTAACAGTTCCTAGTAATATTCTATCTCCATCTAAAAATAATAAAAAAAAAATTATATATATATATATATCTAAGCTTAAATTTTTTTTATGATCCCCACGTACCATCCAAATTCCTGTAAATTTCAATTTATAAAAAATAAATGCACTAAAAAAAAATATGGGGTCTGGTCTGATTAAAAAATACTCAAAGAAAACACATAAAAATTTGAATGCAGCGGGACAATTTTTTTTATAGTTTCCTTCAGTACTTTTTTATTTTTTAATGTGGATTAACACATTTAAAAATAATAAACATATAATAAGTTCAATCTCATCTTGGGGTACAAGCTAATTTAATTTCTCCGCTCCATAAGACAAAGTGTGACGGCTCTCCGTCTAGTACACAAAGAGAAAAGAAATCACCTGAATCATCCTCTTGGAAGTCTTTGGAAAATCCAATTACAGACGCTATGTCCTCACTCACATCATTCAACACTTCTTTAAGACATACTGAAAAAAAAAGGAAAAATTCAGTAAAAAAAATATATATATATATATATATATATATATATATATATATATATATATATATATATATATATATATATATATATATATATATATATATATAATTTTTTATTGAAATATGTAAAGATTAGCACGCACATAATAAATAATATTTTATAATATCATTTGTATGGTAAAATAATTGATAAAAATGAATACCTACAATCATTTTTTGCAGGCGACACTTCATGTTTAACACTTTCATATTCTTGATCCGCTTCTAAAAAAAATAAAAAAGTTTTTAATAATATAACACTGACAAATTATAAGTACTGATAAAATAATATATACACCTAGGTCCTAGGAGGAAGCAAGCTAAGATGAAGTGGGCTGGATTTAAGCCAGTTTACATTTCTAGGAAAGAAAAATATTTTGCATCAGTATTAGTCATAATAAATGTCACATAACAGAAACTTGTAAAGTGATATCTCCAGAAATATTAAGAACTAAATTAAATTTCAACAGGTTTTTAAGAATTGTCATACACATGTGGATAAAGACCAACGGCTAAATTGGCTCGGGTGACGGTACATACAATATTGTACATTAAATTTGCATAAAGTAACACTCATAATATATTATCTTGAATCCAGACAGAAAGTAGAAATAAGAGTTTTGACTGAAAGCTAAAAAAATTACTAGACTTACTTTTTAATCTGACTGTTACTTCTAGAGCCTTTAATGAAGTCTCAACTTGTTCCCTGAACTTTAAGCATTTTTCTAACTCTTGTATGCAATTATTACATATCAAACGCTTTGTATCGTCTAATTCCAATATTGTCATCTGTAAATATTAAATAAAAATGAATTATTGAAAGTGTGTTGATAAATATAATGCATAATTAAAATATATTAGAGCAATGTGTGAATATATTAATTAACAATATATTTATGTTATATTAAAAATATTAAACTTATAAGATTTAAAGGAAAAATTCGAGAAATAATAGTATTTTATTTAAATTTTTCATTTAAATTTCATTCTTTGTTTGATAATTCGTTACAATTTCGCACAAAGGAAATTTCCATAGCTACCGACATAATATTTTATTTACTTACATCTATAGAAAAACATTTGAACAGCATATCTGTGTAAGATTCTTTTTTATTATCATTAATTTGTTTAATAAGCATACTTTTAACGACACCTTCGCTTAGACATAGACTGCAGGTACCCAATATCGGTAATGCTTCCACCATAATCCCTGCTTCCATATTTAATATATATAATTATGTAACTTGTTCAAAATATCTTTTATTTATTTAATGCTCAAAGCAAAGCAATCATGCGCAAATAATACAAAAACACCGACAAGATAATATTCATTTTGACAATTATTGTGACAGTTCGTTTTTGACATAAGTATGTGTTGATACATACGTTATGTTACACGCAACACTAATTAAAAGAAACGTTATAAATCATTTTAAAACTTTTAACTATTTCTTCAAAATAAAAATTAAAGCATCATTAATTCATTTAAAATATATTCCTAATAAATAGTTTTATATTAATAATTAAGGAAAACGTATAAAATTTTTAACAGTGGGATTTGAACCCGCGCCTCACGGAAACCGTCAATGCACTCTGACCACTAACTCATGCGTTCTTCATCAAGCTGCGTTGAAATTCTTATATGCTTTTTACAACTTATTACGTAGTTAGCATCTCTGTAGGGAGTTTTTTTTACAAATTTTCGCTTGCCTAAGAATATTGGAAAGAACAATCATTTCGCAAGATCGTAGTATGTTAAATATTAAAACTTCATAAAAAAATTAAAAACAAAACTATAAATAAGGAGTATTACAAAAATAGCGGATGTAACTTCTACTGTCATTCAATAAGCCACGTAGAAATGGACTGGGTATATTATATGAGGTATTGGAAAATGGATTAAGACTATCTATCTAAGACTATTTTCGTATCCAAGAGATAGAAAGAGAGAAAGAGGAAGGCAATATAGACTTTAGGAAGCTGAGATCAGGAATATAGCAGGAATCTATGGACAAGAAAAGCAAATAATAGATTAGAATGAAAGAATTTAGAGGAGACCTATGTACAGACGGCATACAAAAGAAGTCATCGATGAAGAATATATATACAATATAAATATATATACAATATAAATGAATATTAAGTAATTTCTCTGAAATATTTAGGCTTTTATTATTATCATTGTTATCGTTAGCAAAAATAAAAGTAAAAACACACACTGATGTATTTGCAAAAGGAATATTTATTTTATTAATTTAATCATAGTATTTATCCTTTTAGATTGTTTTAAAACAAATTTGTATGTATAAAATATAATAAAAAAATATATCATTTCTTTTCTTTAATCATCTTTTTATTTTTATTATCTTTTTGAATTTTTCCACGTTTCATTAAAAGTTCCTGAGGGATGGGCATCTGTCCGCGGAAGTCGACCCCAGGGCCAGGCTTGAGCTTCATTCGATGCTCTGGATATCGATATATCGACTCGTTTGGTAGGAATCGTATACAACCATTGTAGAAGTGTAGATCTCTAAAAAAAAGTATTATTCGCATATGTAGGCCGAACAGGTGAAAAGTACTTTTTTGTTTGTTATTATATATATACGTCTTTACAACATAGTCAGGAACTTAATGGACGTAGCGCGCTAAAAAAAATCTAAAACTATTTTGTCTTACCAAAATTATACGACGAAAATACTTTTAAAAACGTAAAATTACCACATTCCCCCGTATGAGGTCGAACCTAAAACCATCGCGTTTGTAAGTCAATCTTGCTAACTGCGCCACAATGATATCAAATATCTATTTACATGTATAAAACTCTTCCGTTACCGAGTGACTGACAGACAAGTCCCAAAGCACAACCGAAATTACGCAACGTAGAAATTTGGTATGTCAGGTCATCAATTGGTTGAGTGTAGAGCAGCACTATGAAGAGATTTTTATTTCAACAAGAACGGGAATAAAACCTTCTAGTCAAGTAAGATATGCCCCCCACTACAAACAGTGTACGCAAACGGCCCAAGTCTCTAACCATCCTCTAACTTGATGGTACCATTCACTGGTAGCCAAGCCAAGTTCGGAGCTCTTCTAGCTCGGCCTCCCCTCAGTCAAGGCGACGCTGTAGAGGCCGCAGGGCCAACAGCATACTGTCCATCAATCCAAAATTTCAAAAAGTAAAACCTCCTATAGTCAACGTAAATAAAACAGCGTGTTGTAGCGCGCTTGTTTATAACTTACCTGATATTGGGAAATTGAAATGGCGCGAACACACGCTTCTCTATATTCTGTTTATATTTCAACCAGCGACACTTCAGCAACTCATTCCGTTCCAAAGAATAATGATTTATAAATATGTAATCGAATAGACCTTTCTCGAACGTCGGCAATGTTCTGTAGTTTTGACCGATACTTTTTGCGATTTCTGTAATATGGAATATAGATAGATATAAGCTAGTGCTAAGATACTCTATTTGCTCGATGGCGGAACCCCAACCTGCAATCTGTTTTACCCTTTATGTGAATCCGTTATCATCGTATTTATAGTTAAGCTTCCATTGTTCCATGATGGTTCAAAATAATATATTAATAATTATAATTTTTTATAATTAATTAATTATTAATAATAATACTATATTACTATAATCTCATGAAGTACTGGTTCAAATTGATAAAAGAGTTGAAGACTTTACCCACGTGAGCTACATTATTATTCATTTATTAGTGAAGTGAATTGCATACGTTTATCATAAATTGTAGCCCATATGTTATTCTGATATATAAGCTATATTACTGCAAAGTTTGTCCTCTAAATCCGTTCAGTAGTTTTTGCGTGAAACCGGAACAAACATCATTTATAATATTAAGCAGGATATATCCAGCAAGTATATCACGCTAAGAGCTTAGATGCAACCCACTGTACTTGCGGCTGCGGTCAGTTTTACCTCAGACCAATATGTCATACCCAATTTTAGTTATTTTCATAGAAGTAACTGGGCGCGGATATACGCCATCGTGGTACAAGCGACACTAAAATAATTATAAAACTCAATAACCTTCAGTTACTTGTGCATCGGGTTTCACTCGTTTTATATCTTTACATTCCTCATATATATTCTCGTTGTCTTTTAAAGCCATTGTGAAATAAAACAATTTAAAATATCAATCGCTTGTCATATTGTCAATAAACAAATAAAAACATATAACAGACTATATTATAACTAATTGTAAGTTATGACTTTCGAAAGAAAAAAGTTTTAATCATATAAATTATATCATATAATTATATATTTTATATAATTATATAAATTATAGATCGTGTTGCAGATACCCGGTGTAGCACGTGCCTACCCGCATATAGCAATGCCCGCATATAGCTACCAATCTAGCGTAAAGCCCCGCACTAATTTTATTTACTATTAAAGCGAGTCTTACGCTTATAAAGTTTTCTAACATAATGATTAATTTCTTGTAAGTACGCTTTTTAAACAATTTTAGATCTTTCTTTTAATGTGTTATGAAAAATGTATGTACATAAATAAAATCAATAATTTTATATTATATTTACTTCTTTTTTTTAAATCTCTTTATGGAGAAGATATTGGGCTGTACTTAATGATTAAATATTTTTTTTTCACTGATAATAATCGAATATATACTATGGGTAATAAAACGATAGGTATAATTAACAACAAAAACAAATTATTTAATTATGGCTTCTTTTTAGATGACGCCTCAAAGAATCTTTAGTGGCAAAGGGCGTGTTACATAGTGCACAAGAAAATTTTTTTTCCCCCGTATGAGTTACTCTATGCCTCATTAAATCAGATTTTGTGTAAAAAAATTTATTACAAACGTCACATTCATGATTTTTTTCTTTCATGTGAACATTTTTCACGTGATTATTGCAAAGGCTCTTAGTTATAAATCCTTTGGGACACAATTGACATTTATAATCGGGTTTACTCATGCCGTGCTTATCAACTAAATGTTGTATTTTCAAATTCTCCTGCGAGAATCTCTCCTTGCAATACCAACAAACAAATCGCATTTTTTTTTCTTTTACCAAATTATGTTGTTCAATATCATGTTTTTTTTTATCTGTGCCACTTTCAAAATTTATATTACATTCTGTGCACACGTGTTTCCTATGAGATCTCGTTTTGTGTAGATTCAAAAACACTAAATTAGAGAAACTAACACCACACACATCACAAATATGATTTTTATAATGTTTATTGATGTGAATATTTAAAATTCTAAAATTATGGAACAGCTCTGAGCAAATCTGGCATTTGAGGCCCTCATTTTCTATTTTGAATGGTATCAACAAACTTTCCTTTATGGGAAACGGAATTCTATGTTCTTTTACTAAATGTTCTCTTAGATCATCTAAACTCTCAAGACTTTCTCCACATTTTCTACAATTGAGGACTGATATTTCAACTTTGACCATATTATTGTTTTGTCGTATTATTATTTTCTCCAAATTCTCGTCAGGATGTATTAAATTGTGATCTCTTAGTGTTGCCATATCAATAAAATGTTCTTTGCATATATAACACAAGTATCTACTTTTATTAAATTGGAACGGGAACATTGTGGAATTTTCTAGAAGTCTTATGGAATTTTGCCTCAATATCCGCCCAGGGCCTTGTCTCTCAAATAATTTGGACAAATCATGTTCTTCATGCTTTAGTGATTTATCTAAAATGTATAATTATAATGTTAAGAATTTATTAAAATGATAGCACAGTTAAAATGATGACAGCTTTGCTCGAGTGGAAGTTGATTATAAGTACTAACAAGTTAATTTAATTTACATATTATATTATTTAAAATTCTCTAAACAATGATAACATTCAACCACTATTTCACCCCTTATTAAGTAATATTCCCAAAATTCCTGAAACACATATATATTTGTTTTAAACTTGGTTTATTTTACTATCAAAATGACGGATTTTTATACATATTATTATGCCCCTTATTTGGACCCTTTTCTTGTTACCAGAGTCATGAAAGGAAAATAATGCATTCTCTCCTCACGGAAATTACCATTAACCGTCACGTTTACAGTCAGACACTGCCGCTGCGCCACAACGGCTTTTTTTCTCTCGACATACAATTCTATGAAAATTAACTAAAACTTATATTACCTTTGTATTTACTCAACTGACTGATTGGAGATTCTGTAACTTCACCTTCTATATACTCTTCGAGCTCTTCTTTAATATTTAAGTCTAAAACATAAAAAGCTTCATATTAATTTTACTGTATATTTTAATATACTAAAAAAATTATGAATTTATAAAACAATAACGTTAACAAAAAAGTTATGAGGTATATAATTTATAATTATATGAAAAGTTATCAATTTACATAATTATAAATTATTTATTAAAATATTATAAAATGACTTTCAATCTGGACAGTGTGCAGGGTTATTTTCTGCACACATAAAAAAATAAGTTCACAAAATCACAGTCTTCTCTATACGAACCCTATATATAGGACCCGATATGAACCCTATAGGACCTATATAAAGTAATATTGATATTACCATCATCACTGATCACTTTCTCATCACTTTCAACAGTTTCATTTTCCATATATTCATCATTTATACATTCTTCTTTAATAAGAAGCTCAGATTTCACAATTGTATGTTCCAATCCATTTATAGTATTTAAATTTTCTGAAAAATAAAATGTAAAAACATATTACAACTAGTATTAGATAAAAATTGGTCTGAAGTGTGTGGGGAACAGAGTATCTTCCATGAGGTTCCCAACAGCTTGGGGGTAGGCTGTGAAGATGCCCATTTTTTTATATGTGTATATGTATATGTATATGTATATGTATATGTATATGTATATTTATATGTATATTTATATGTATATATATATATATATATATATATATATATATATATATATATATATATATATATATATATATATATATATATATATATATATATATATATATATATATATATATATATATATATATATATATATATATATATATATATATATATATATATATATATATATATATATATATATATAGCTATATAGAAAAGTGTAATTTAATTGAAATTGAATTCAAAATTCATTTAATTAAATAAAATAAAATAAACCAACTGCTTACCATTTTCTACAGTTTCAAAATGATCCAACATTTTAGTTTCATTTTCAATAACCATATTTCTAAAAGTGTATGCCTCTTGTAATTTGCTTATACATTCATCACAAATTTGTTTACTTGATTGTGCTGTACCTTTATTGATCGAGGAAATCTGTGAGAAAACGAAACTACTGAGCATTACATGGACTCACCCTGGTGATGCCCATCTGAAGAAAGAAGATGAGCTCAGAGCAATGCCTGCCGCCTGGGACTTGCAACATCAGTACATTTTTAAGTTGCCTTTGAAAAATGCATTAAGCCTCCCCTCCATTATATTATTTTTACATCATATAAAACTAACATTAAAATTATTACTTTTGGATTTATATAGTAAAAGTATGTTTTTTAACAGATATAACTTAAAGTAAGTAATATAGGCCATTTAATTTTAAAACTAATTATTTAAATAACAGCAAGAATAATCATCTAGTTTATATTTTTAATTTAATGATAAATTAAGGCATAGTTGTACAAGTATATCCCTAAACAAATTGATTGTCAAATGGTTCTAGATGTAATTCTTAAATATATTTATTTATACATTATGTATGTACGTATATATACAAGTCAATACAACACTGAATACAAAATATCTTGAATTCACATAAAAAGCTGTGAATAGAGTGTATTGATATTTGATTTTCTCTGTTTATCCTTCTATATTTCAGATAAAGAATGAAGCTGATAGTATTGACAGCTGATGTAATGCTCTATTTAGAATATATATTATTTATTTAATTGAAAATGAGGAAGGCAACAATGTATCAAAATATTTGAAATATTCAAGGAACTTACCTGAACATTGAATGTTTGCTTAAAGACTTCTTCATATGTTTCATTTCCTTTAAGAGGATTAAATTCGGCTGATATATCGGTATAGAAACCCAAGGAGTGACAACATCGGCAAATGTTAGGTGAAATAAATGTTGATGGTGTCGTAGAGGTACACATTTCTTAAACAATAATGGGTTTTATATTAATTTGGAATTAAAATAACTAAACTTTTTCACTTTTTTATGTACGTTAATATAAAGAACATTGTATTAACAATACTCCTTTATAAACAAATATAATTTGTTATCTTGTCTTATAAATGAATTAATTTATTGAAATATATTAACATTGCGGGAAATCGAGACACTTTATTTATTTACAAGCGAATGTCACAATGACAAATAGACTTTATTATTGTCATCGGATTCCGATATATCGGAATTTACTCGATGTTTTATCAGGTCAATTTTACAAGGACTCGATCATTTTGCTTTTAAAAAGAATATAAGGAATTGCAAGCATTATAAATAGAAATTTCTGGTAAAATTATGTTTAACTAGGAAAGGATAATAAGCATTTCGTAAAATATATTTGATATTGAAAAAATTTCTATGTTTTCAAACGATATATCGAAAAACATCGATATTTCTTACCGTTAAATATATTTAATACATATACTGATAACTTTTGGGTTTTACAATATTTATGGTATGGTATGGGATCAATGTTTAGAAAAAAAATATTGCTTTTGTTTCATAATCATAAACAATAAATAGATCTAGATAGCGTTTGTTTATTGTTTTAGTAAGCTATTCTTATTTAACATTACCTTGATCAGATGCCGATGATGTTTCCATATGGCAGGTTGTAGGATTTTCTTCCCCATCTTCCTCAGCATCCTCTGGCAGATCTGGTGCTGGGTATGGGCTATGTTCGCGTCTTTTATTATTCTGGCTTTCAAACCTAGACGGTATACAGCCCGGTTTCATTCGAACCCTTTTAACTGATCCCATTATTTTGTATTCCATGTAATTTTCCATGTCATTTTGTAACTAAAAGTTATATAAGAATTTTATCTTTTTAACTGATCCTGATACTTAACCTAAAAATATCTTTTAATTAATTATAAAGTTTTTGTACATCAAAGTGATCTTCGCACAAATAAATTTGAGATGATGGCGATAAAGATTCAGCATCCCTGCAAGCAAGTCTCAGCCAGGTGGTACGCATATTTGTTTCACTTGGCAGTCTAATCCACATCTTTTTGGGGGTCTTTATCGAAGTGTTCTTGCATTCCCGAACGACACAGTAACGATAATTACTATATCTCCCATGTAATTTATTAGAAATCATATTTTAATTCTAAGCTTGTTAGATAAATATATTATTGTTTATTACTAAATAAACTAATGTTGTCAAATGTGAAAGTTGTGTTTACAATGTGTATGACGTCGAAGCATAGACAATTTATAGATTAGCAGAGTGGTTCTGTTCGTCTAAAAAAAACAAATTATTTTATCGGTTTCTCAAGTATAGCAACAATAAAAATATTATATTTTTTTTTGTTTTTTTTACAACAAATAAAAAAGTATGAGCTAGGATTGTTGGTATAAAAATCTATTGCTTATAAATTTAGTAAGGTAAGCAATTTAATACATCATAGTTATCTTCAATTCAAATTCAATAAAATCTCATTCATTAAAAAAAAATATCACTTATACGAGTTTTTATAGACACTAGTTCTGGATCCCTACTCGTGAGCCTTCTCGGCGTTTTTGTACTAGACGATTAACAGACTAATATAATTAAATATTACTGTAGCAGGGATTATTGTTGTATCAATTGTTTACAAAAGCAGATTTAAATAAATACCATTTAAGTTTAGTTATAAAAAATGTTACGTATTAATTATCACGGTCGTCTACGAAATGTATTAAGACTCTTAAAAAATATTCTAACATATTTTATCTTATAATAAGGATGAACGTTATAGGAAGGTTCGGAACAGACACTAAAAAGTACCTACATTTGGAAAGTAATATTTAAATTATATTATATTTATTATGTAAATACATTAAATCAATTTTTTCAAGGCATTTTATCTTTATTTAACTGAAAAAAAAAATCCTCGTCGTTGACAGGTTGCGTTAGTTCCGTCATTTAACATGCAATGCCTACAAACGCGGCAACTCTTGCCTTAAGAACAAGTGCTCTTTGTCTGAAGCTAAAAAAATTTAAATATAGTGTAGAAATATTTTTCAGCTAAATAGTTGAGAGAAGCAAAGAGGACATGCAATTTTATACCTTTTGCCTATATGCAAGGAATTTTTGATATATTTTTTATTATAGTAGGATTTGCATCTGACTGTAAACGCAATGGTACTGGGTTCGAACCTCACTTGCAGAGTTGATAAATTGATAATACCAAATTATTTCCATTTTTTCACGTTTAGTACAAAAAGCGCTTCCGCTGCATTCACTGTAATATAAATAAAACCGTTTAAAACAACGCGTGTAACCGTTTTTCAACTATTTATAAAAAGTCCGAACATAAACTGTGGTATTGCATATGTTTCTTCAGCGTCACCTTATGCACGGGTTCCTGCATATCGGACAGACGAAGCTCTTTGCCCCTGTATGAGTTCTGATATGTATCTTTAGCCATGATTCTATACTAAAACACCTCGAACAGATTTCACATTTAAACTTCTCCGTATGTTTCATCGTTGTGTGTTCAGTTAGAGCTCTCCGCGTTTCGAAGTTACACTTGCAAATAGTACATGGAAGGCTTTTAACCACTCCGTGTTTACTACTCATATGCCTCATCTTGCTGTAATGCTCCTTAAATGTTTCAGCACACAGGGGTGCACTTCTTTAGCTGCACTCTCGTTGTACCTCTATGCACTATTGCAGTATGATATTTCAACTGACCTGCTTTGAAGAAAACGTTATTGCAGAAATCACATTTCATGATTTTATTAACATGATGAAAGTCTCTATGGCCTTATCAATAAATATTTGGTCCAAAATCCAGCTCCACACGACTCGCAGACAACTTTGCCTACATGATTGTTGTATAAGGAAATTAAATAAACTTTTCTTTACAAACCTGACGAACTACTAAATGACCGTTTATAATCTCATGTTGTATTCCGTGATGCAGTTACTCGCTGGTGAAAATTGTTTACCGTGAACCACTTTCAAATTATCACGTATATTGTCCCAAATTAAAAAAATCCTGATCACAAAGCGACATATCAACTTGTAGCATCCGCTTTCCTTTTTTAATATACTTCTATAAAATAACATCTTTGTCTAACAAATCGTGCGTGGGAGTGGGTTCCAAAATAATATTGAAGTCAGTAAAAACATTTGAACCTGGAACCCATGAAAAGAAACGGTCTAACAGTAGTATATTGTAAGAAAATAGCGGCGTTGCTTCCTTTCTGGTATTGCCATATGGCATTGTCATTTGCCATATACTTGTAGGTCTTGGACCTGTGAAAGAAATAAACTCCTCTGAAAGTGTCCAAGCGGTATATACTAAATATATTAAACAACAAGACCAAACTTACCATATTTCAAAGCAAAAAGTTGAAAAATTATTTCATACTTCCAATATCCAGAAAAAAAAAACACCATTCAAACAGAAAGTCATATATTATAATCATAACACAAAATTAAAGCTTTCATAGTTGCTTCTGAGATCATCAATAATAGTACCTACATACAAACAGACAAAAAAAATGACTAAAGGGGAAAATTACAAAAAATATTCGGATGCCATTCCTTAACGTGATCGTTAAAATCATTTTTGTTCTGAAATCCACTCCCGCAGCACGCTAACTTATTGCAGTCATCAATATGCATTCTCATATGCCTGTTCAAACTTTTTTGTTGTCCATAAGTTTTTTTACAAAGTCCACAAGAAAAATCTTTCTGGCCAGTGTGTGCCAGCATATGCTTTTTCAAAGTAGACACACAACTAAAGCTCTTTCTGCATATGCCACAAAACGTTTTCTGGGTGTGACATTTATTTGTGTGCGTGGTTAAAGACCTTCTGCTTGTAAATGTTAGCTTACATATATCGCATTGATATGTAAAGGTTATCTGATGGGCCTCTTTAAGATGTTTCAGCTTACGAAAATGCTCTGTAAATCTCTCTGGGCAATGTGGACAACGCAGCATTCTCATTTTTGTGGCGCCATTGTGATTTTTCTCTATGTGATATTTCAAATTAGATTGTGTAGTGTACACTTTACTACACTTGCTGCAAGGATATCCTCCGGGGGAGTGAATTTCCTTATGCTGCATCAATCTTTGGTAAGTCATGAATCCTGCGCCACAGATCTCACAAACAGCGTTGCTAAAATGGACATTCATATGTCTATTTAAAAGTATGAATGTTGGAAACATTTTGCTACAAATATGGCAGCAAAATTGGCTGTTTTTCAAACTTAAATTGTACCCAATCATTCCATTGCCAGCAGCAGTAAATATTTTGCCATGTTCTTTCACCAAATGTTGTCTTATTTGATCAACATCAACGAAACTCTTGTCACATAATCTACATTTGAGATTCGATATGTCTATTTTGACTGTACGCTTACCTTTTGGTAACAGATTTTTTAAAATTGTATCAATATCAGGCATTATATGTTCACTGGAATGGTTCAAAAGCGAATGTATTTCCGAATAATGTTCGCAGCAGAAGAAACACTTAAAATAGTAACGACAATAAATAAATGGGCGTACTGTTGTGCTTTCAAGTAAAATTGCAGCGTTTTTTCGTTCCGATAATGTCATCTCCCATATACTTGAAAGCACTCCTTTTCTTCCTGATCCTGAGGGGACAAAATGTCGAAGTTTAGTTTTTTACCCAATTTGACATGTTTGAAAAGATTAAAATCTTAATTTAATAAGATTTAAACTCCGTATCGATAAAAGATGCCAATAGCAAACATACACAAGTACAACAATTATTATAAACATTTATGCAAATGTTACACTTACAATTACATTGGTAACTTATAAATTTCTTTAACAAGAGAAGGACAACAGAAAAAAATATTGTTCTACGTGATCAGCACTTTACAATGATATATAAAAATCCAAGGTCTGGAATATCTGAAGTCAAACTCTAAGAGAATAAACAAAGAGCGCCTAACACACATACGAGTATTAACAAAGTAAATACAAATGAAATTGCGGGCACAAAGTAGGTAGTTGTAAAAAAATGTAATACTCACTTAAAACAAACTCTTCTTATGTATTTATGTTTTATTAAAATATATGTAGGGGAACCAGAACTTTAAATAAACTTGTAAGTTACAAAATATATAGATATATTATATTGAATGTGGTAGACACTTTATTTTAAAACTTATATTATTAATTATTTACGTTTATTAACAAATAATATTTTTTGTATAAAAAAAGTTCAACTCAATCGACATTAAAGTTTTTAACAATAGTCCTAAATTGCCACTGAGGATGCCACTGTTTCATGTGTTTATTATAATCATTTCTGTTATGGAAACCATTGCCACACTCTGAACACGTAAACTTCCAAACCGGTCCATGTACTCGCATATGCTGCCGTAGAGTCCGTTCATGCATGTAAGCTTTCTGGCATACGCCACAAAAGAAATTCCTCTCACCAGTATGACCTCGCATGTGCATCTTCAACAGAGACTTGGTGCCAAAACATTTACCGCAAACCTTACATTGAATCTTTTGAGTGTGCTGTTTCGTTGTGTGTTCTGTTAAAGCTCTCCTTGTCGGAAAAACAGACTTACAAATCTGACATTCGAACGTAAAGCTAATGCCATGAGCTTCTTTTAGGTGAGTCATTTTACGATAGTGTTCAGCAAATCTTTCCAAACAGTGAGGGCATTTTAGAGGTTTGGAACGTTTCGAGTTGGAAATTTCGTGCCTTTTTAATATGTGATACCGTAATTTTAATTTAGTTGGATACACTTCTTGGCATTTGTCACACTTGTGCATACCAATTTGGTGAACAATTCTGTGATTGATTAAACGTTGATGTGATATGAAGCCAAGTCCACATGTTTCACAAACTACACTGAAATGTGCATTCATGTGACGATTGAGAAGGAAAAAGGAATTAAAAGTCTTCCCACATTTGTGGCAAGATAGAACACCATTAGTCATGCTTAAATCATATGCCATAAGACCGTTTCCGGCCGAGTTAAACTCCTTCTTGTGAGCAACGATTAAATGTTTTCTAATGTCATCTAGGTCTGAATACTTTTGATCACAAATCTTACATCTCAAACTTGAAATATCAACTTTTATTACACGTTTGCCTTTTCTTAAATATTGCTTTAGGAGGCAAGATCTATCCGGCACAGTATGGAATGCTGTATGCTGTAAGACTGACTGTATTTCTGGAAATATTTCTGGGCAGTAAAAACATTTAAAGTTTGCTTGTTGATAAAAAAATGGCTTGATAGTAGTAGATTCTAGGAAAGTCGCGGCATTTAGCCTTTCGTATATTGTCATTTGCCAGTTACTTGTCCTTGGCGTCGGTCGCTGAATGCCCGGTATCACTGAAAACAAAAGCACTCCTTTAAAATGCCTGCTTTCGTTGCGTACTACAAATCCGTGCAAATTCTAAGAAAACGTTACTAACCTACTATTTGCCTTGTTCAGCACTTATATTGTACAAAAATTTGTTGGTATACTCGTATAAAGCTATTGACATATAATTAACATTAATAATCTATTTTTGGTTATCTTTTAATAATATTAATAACTTATATAATTTAGCACAACTAAAGTATATGAGAATTATTCATATGTGCTACAAGCAAAACATGGTTATTAAATTCTTGGCCACAGATAGAACAAGCATGTTTAAATTCATGACTTTTTGAATGTTCTTTTAAATTTTTCATTCTTGCATAGGCTTTACCACAGATGTCACATTTAAAATTTTTTTCGCCAGTATGTATTATCATGTGTCTCGACAAGCAATATTTAGAAAAGAATCTGGAATTGCAAATACCACACTCTTGATTCCTTTCTTGTAAATGAACTGATCTTATGTGGACTAGCAATTGGTACTTCAAATCGTATTCTCTGCCACAAGTCTCGCATTTAAATAACCCTGAGTTGTGATTGTGTACTATGCGCAAATGTTTAGTCCTTTGATAGTTCGAGTTGAATCTTTCAGGACAAATTGGACAAGTTCTTGGAAACTGCTTTAAGTGAACTCCTCTCATGTGCATTGTTTTTTTGGATGAATTAGTAAATATTTTTTTACATATTTCACATGGGAAGATACCAACTTTATGAGTTTGTAAGTGCCTTTTGAGTAGATGGAGAGATATGAATCCAGCACCACATGTTTCACAGCTATAGTTGTTAAAATGTTTGCTCATATGTATTATTAAGAGTCGCAATTTCAGGAATGTTATATCGCAGATTTGACATTGGAAATTGACTCCTCCCAATTTGAAAGGGATGATATTGTCTTGGAAATCTGGATCAATCGGCTTGCCGTGATCTTTGAGATGAACTTTCAAGGAGTTAAAGTTACGACAAACTTTCTCACAGATTTTACATTGTAGGTATGTCACATCGACCTTTACATTTTTTTCCCGCACCCTATTATTAATCTCTTTAGCAAAATCTTTTGCACTATGACATTCAGTAGAATGCCTTTTCAAGAGAAACGCTTCCATAAATACTTTGGCGCATACAAAACATTTATACTTATTGAACGCGTGAATGAAAGGATATACGTGTGAAAATTCAAATATTGTCAGTGCATTCTGTTTCCACGTATGAACGTTTAGAGAGTTATCTTGAATAAAATTTTTTCGCTTTTTTATGATTTTAACATTTTTTGTAATAGATTTTACGGTACACTTTTTATTTAAGTCCATTTTATCAAGTGGCAAAGGTTCTGTTAGCACGGACACAGTTGTAACTTCTTGTGTTTCAATGTTATCCTTACATATACTTTTCGCTCTATGGTCAGTCGAATGTCTTTTTAATTGAGCATCTTCATTTTCGCATATGAGGTTTTCAATATTTATTGGATATTTTAGTAATTTAAGTTCTACTTCATCGCCATCGTCATCTTTTAATACAATTGTAGAATCGCTCTCTATGATGATGCCTAAAAGATAATAACCAAATAGTAATTGGTGTTAAAGTTAAAACAAAATATATAGGTTCACGCTACTTCCCGCAAATAGCAGGATAAAACAATCCATTTCCCGTGATCGTATAATAAGAAGGTTTAGTATAATGATACTTAACGAAACGAAACAATTAAAAGAAAAAAACTAAATTAGCGTGATTTATTATTTTAATTCCTTACTTTAAAATATACAATTTACAGAAATTGCAAAAAACGACGTCATATTTTTACTTGCACGTCTAAGTTAATGGTGTATGCTTTAATTTCACAAGTGTGTTAACAGTCTAGTTGTGATGCTGGCAACCATAAGTGATTATGTATTTAATTAAAATGGTAATATCCTAAACTTTACATTTCGTATTCAGAAAACCATACATAAAATAAGAATGAGACGAACTTTTCCCGAAAGTTGATTCTATACCACTTCATGCAAACGTAAGTGATCCTTTAAATTCTTCCGCCGTAGGAATGCCATGCCACACAAGTCGCATTTATGATTTTTTTCACCCGTATGTATCACCATATGCCGTTTAAGCGTTTCCTTGTTACAAAATCTTTGCAGGCAAACTTTACATTGATGATTCCTTTCTTGTAAGTGCACTGATCTAGTGTGGCATATCAAGTGATATTTCAAATTAAACCCGCGACCGCAAGTTTCACATTTATGTACTCTTGTGGATTGGTTATGAACATCTTGCAAATGAATAGTGCGTCGATAGTTTGAGTTGAATCGTTCCGGACATATTGGACAACGGCGCGGATATTGCTTGAGGTGTACGCCACGTATGTGCAGAGATCTTTTATGTGTTGTACTGAACACTTTATTACACCTGTCACACGGAAAGTTGCCAGTTTCGTGAACCTCTAAATGCTTCTTCAGAAGACGTAACGTCATAAATCCTGATCCACAAATTTCACAGCTATAATTATTAAAATGTACGCTCATATGGATTACAAGTATACGTACTTTTATAAACGCTTGCTCACATATTACACATTTATACGAGCCGTGCTCTTCTTCTAATTTAAACGGAATCATGTTATCTTGTAAACTAGGGTCAATAGGTTTTTGATGAACTTCCTTCAAATGATTTTTAAGATCTTGCAAACTTTTTGGTTTGTTTGTGCACAATTTACACATCAATTCACCAACGTCAACCTTCAGCACATTTTCTCGCCGGTTGTTTAATAATCTCTTCAGTGGAGTGAAGGTGTGAGTCTCTTTCATGTGTTGTCTCAAAAGGGCCGTTTCAAGAAATGGTTCAGCGCAAACAAAGCATTTAAATTTATTATTTCCGTATATAAATGGATAAACAGTAGAGAATTCAAAAACAGTCAATGCATTTTGTCGGTAATCTGCTTGGTTTTTGTTATTTTTGGTGACAGAAATGATAGGTGTTATATCCTTAGCCGGGGTAGGACTTTTTTTGCCAATAGACAGAGGTGATGGGCTACGGGACGGTGTATAGGACTTCACCGCAGGTGGAGGTGACGGTACTTTAATTTTGTTTTTGAGGCGCAATTTCCTGAAAGCTGTCACTGTTCCCAAAGGTTTACATAGCGTTCGATCATATGCCACTTGAAAAAGTGGAATAATCCTTGCTGGCGCCTGTTTTTCCGTCGATATAGAGTCCGCGCCTAAAAACAGAAACAAACTCTGTATTTTCCCCATTACCTTGAACATGCAGTGATTTAGATGGTATAATTATGTGCAGATTAGATCATATCCAACTATAAATCTTGATGTTTGATCATTGAATGAATAAAAAACTCCAATACATGACGTTATGAGCAGCATGAACTTACAAATTTTAAGTACCTATTTAATTTGTCTCCTAGAAGAATTGTCTAGCAATGACTCAAAGAAAATAACAATAGTCGAAATTAGTAATTAAATATTTTAGGAGATGAGATTTTGAAATTCGTCGGTTTTAATCGATGGGTGATTAACTTTGACATGATGTTTCAAACTACATTTTTGAACAAACGATCCTCCGCAAATTGTGCACACAAATCGCCTATCGTTCTCATGAATTCTCATATGTTCCCTTAACGTATACTTCCTAGCGTAAGATTTCTTACAAATATTACACTGAAATTTTCTTTCTCCACTGTGCCTTATCATGTGCTCCTTTAATTCCGATTTCGAATAAAATTTCCATTCGCACACATCACAGGCATGCCTTTTCATTTTTAAATGTACAGTCCGCACGTGTACACCTATCTTGCCACTGGACGTGAACACTTTGGGACATAATGAGCATTTAAATTCTTTTAACTTCATTCCATGCACTGCTGAAATATGTTTATTTCTCTGAAAATAATTTCGAAACGTTTCAGGGCAGTACGGACATCGATGTCGCTTAACTTTCTTGTGTACTGTTGCATGGTGCTCATTTTTCGCATTCATTGATCTAAATATTTTATCACAGATTTCACAGGCAAAAGCTCCAGTCTCGTGCGAGAAAGCATGCGTCCGAAGTCGATCTGGCGTTATAAAACCAGTGCCGCACTGTTCGCAAATAAAATTTTGATAATGAACATTCATATGGTGATTAAGTGTTTTGAACTCATCAAACTTCTCATCACACATGACACACGGAAAGCTATTTTTCGTTATTTTAAACGGGAGAACACCATCCTGAGAGTTAATTTCAATGTTTATATTATGTTTATCTATTAAATGTTTTTTTAATTCTGTGAAACCATTTATGTTTACAACACAAAGCCTGCAACCTAAATCCGTTATATCGACCTTCACCAATTCATGTTTTTTCAATCTAGACAACGCTGTTTTAGTTCTAACAGGGTCTTGACCTTCATGTTCCAATCCAGTGTGATGTCGTAAAATAGCTGGATCAGTAAACTGTTGATCGCAGTAGAAACACAAGTACAAATTCTTCATCCATCTAAATGGGCATATTCTTGTGTTTTCTAGTAAAATACTGGCGTTTCGCTTCTTCGCTTTAATAGCATCAGCGTCTTTCAGTTTTCTATCGTTCTCTATACGCGTCTCGCTCTCTGCGTTCAGAATTTGATCCAATTCCTCGTCATTTTGACCTAAAAATGATAAAAACACGTGCATGAGCTTGATTCCAATATGTACCACATGCAAAAATAAAAAACATTGTAATATGGTATTGCAGTTTACCATAACCGATCAAGCACGTGCTTTGTATCATTTTTATAGAAATACGTTTTTGCTTCATCTATTAGTATTACGAAGAACTGGCAAAAATGAAACTAGAGTGATACAGTAATATATAATAATTTAAACCATCTCTTAAGATCATATTAGACACTAATTAATAGTGTAATTAAGGAATAAAACCATAACTTGACAATGAACGTTTATTGTCATAAAATAACTTATTATATAATATTTTAAGTAAATCTAATTATCGATTATTTCATTAAATCATTTATATGTGCATGAGTTTTTCAGATATAAAAATAATATAAAAATGAGATCTCCATTAAAATGTACAATAAATAACAATTATTCTGAGCCGACTATAAGAGGCCTTTCCTTATTTCTTTCCACAGAAGATTTGAAACCAAATTAACAACTGAAGATAATGAACAGCTAAATATAAGCCCCAATACTAATGCCTAAAATTTACGGAACTTGTTATATAGTTCCATTAGACCATGTTACACTATACATTCGCTGATCAAAGTTTAAGATTTCTGATCCGAATTGTAGGATGGATATATATACCAATATATATAACATTATTATGGCAAACATAGGAGCTCTCTTTCTATATTCACCAGAGGTTAAAATATCATATTTAATTTATAAAATCACACAATTCCATTAAACAAGGCGAAGATAACTGCGCTCTTGTACATAAAATGTTAACCTTGATAAGCTATAGTTATGTGATCTTTAAAAAATATCAGGCTTAACTTGCATAGGGTGATGCACTCTGACATGCTGTTTTAAGCTACATTTTTGTATGAACGACTGACCGCAAACAGGACAGACGAACCTCCTATCGTTATTATGTATCCTCATATGCTCTCGTAATGTTTTCAATCTTGCGTAGGATTTTTTACAAACGTCGCACTGATATATCCTAGCACCGACGTGCTTGACGCTATGTTCTTGCAGCTCATAGTTGCTGAAGAATTTCATACCGCAGACTGTACAAGAGTGATTACGTTCCTGCAAATGGTGCGACCTTATATGAGCAGTTCTTCGACTGCAAAGATCGAATACCTTCGGACAAGAGGGACAAGGGAATAGGGCAGTCTTCTCCCCGTGGATTGTATTCAAATGTTTCATCCTATATTTGTAGGACGCGAACTTTTCATCGCATATGGGACACTTGTATCTTTTGTTTAAGCGGTGTATTTTGGCTATGTGAGCGTACAATGCTGCATACGATGACAACGTTTCACCGCAGTGCTTGCAAGGGAAATCTCTCCTTTCGTGTGTTCTAGAATGATTCAGCATCCTTTGGGTCGTCGCAAAACCTTTACCGCAAGTTTCGCAGATAAAGTGTTCATAGTGATCATTCATGTGCTTGTGAAGGCTGAGAAACATTTCGTATCTTTTGCCGCAGATCTGACAGCAGTGCTCATCTTTACTCAGTTTGTATGGTAAAATAGATTCGCCATATTTACTGTCTAAAACTTTCCCATGTTCCCGTAAATGTGCTTTTAGTGTGGCATAGTTGTTAATGGAATTCCCGCACAATTTACATGTAGCCGTAGCGAAATCCATCTTGAGAGGTTCATACTTTTTAAACTTAAACATAAGATCTGTGTGTTCACTTTGTGTGTGCTGTCTCAACTTTTCGGGCTCAAGGAAAGTATTTCTGCAAAAGAAACATAGGTATGTGCCTTTTCTATATTTAAAGGGGTAGGCTGTGCACGTCGTCATTATAACTTTAATATTCTTTCTAAACGCAGCGCGTCTTTCGTTTCCCTCGTTTCTCCGCTCAATTCCTTCGGCTTTGGCGACTGTTATAGCAGTGTTATTGTCTATTGCGATATCATTATCCATTTCCAGTTTTATTTCAACGTCTGCCGTTTTTCTTCCTAAAAATAGAAAAATATCCGATATAACTTCTTCCAATTCCCGGGATTCGCATACAATTGTGTTATATAATGAAAAGTATGTGTATTAAAAGATAATTATTATTTTAAACACATCTCAGTGCTATTATAGTAATCAAACAACATTAAAAATAATACAAATGAAACTTACAAAATAAAATTGTGGATTTCAACACTAAGCTGTATTAGTTTGTAAAAGAATGAGATTGTCAATCAGGTAAGGTAATATTTATACATATATATTTTATGCAACTAAAAATATATATATTTAATTATAGATCAAAATTTATATAGAAATTTTCACTGGTTCAGCACTCGGGTGATGTGTTCGTATATGACTTTTAAGACTACACTTCTGAATGAACGTATTATTACAATATTCGCAAACGAATCTTCTATCATTATTGTGTATTCTCATATGCTCTTTCAAAGTTCTAGCTCTCGCGTAATTCTTCTTGCAAACGTTGCATTGGTACTCCTTGACGCCGCTGTGCTTGACCAAGTGACTCTTCAACTGACCAGCGGTAACAAACTTACTTGGACAAAAGTCACATTGAAATTGTTTATGTTTAATATGAACATTTCTTATATGCTTTGTTCTTTGGTCGGACATGGCGAATACCGCTGTACACAAATGACAAGCATATTCTACACTTTGGTTGTGAAACTGCTTCAAGTGACGAACTCTATCTGAGTAGCGTTTGAAAGATATTCTACAATACGGACATCTGTATCGATTTTCAGTCGCATGTTTTGTGTTCATGTGATAATTTTTTAAAGTTCGCGTCTCGAATACATCGCCACATTTCGCACATTTATGCTCTTGGTTATTCGTTTCATGTATAAGCTGGTGGGCCTTAAGGCGGTGAGCGGCGGAGAAGGATTTTCCACAGTGAGGGCAAATGTTGTTAGGATAGTGTTGATTCATATGACTATTTAGACGCGAAAATAAAAGAAAACGTTCATCACAATGAGTACAAAGCATTTCTTTATCCTTTAATATAAAAGGAGTTACACCAAGACTAAGATCTTTGGTTATTGACTTTTCGTGCACTTCGAACAAATGGTCCTTAAGATGCTCTAAGCCGTTCATATTTTCATTGCAAATACCACACTGAAGGTTGCTTATTTCTATTTTTACATTGTCATATGGGCGAGCGTATCGCATTGCCTCTAGGCGATTAGGATGCTCCTGCATATGATTGCTCACGTCTTTAAAATTACCAAAAGTTCTTGGGCAATGGGAGCAAGCGAACGCTCCACGCTTCCAGCGGAAAGGACAAACGTTTGAAAACTGAATAATAGTCGCGGCGTTATCTCTGTGATCGTTATAAAGCCTTCGTCCCCGTTTCCATATAAACGTTGTGACTGTTCCTAAAAACAAAAGAAGTCCAGTGTAAAACGGCTAACTAGGCACAAATACTGTTTTGGGAGCATAAATGTCTGACTTTTACTAACGAGTCTCTAGCCAAAGTCAAAGCAAACACACCTACACAAATAAAACAAATGATGAAACCAAATTATTTATTATTAAGACGTTCGTTTTAATTGTGCTTCGTAATCAAGTAGCTTCTATCACTAAATTATATATACACATATTCAGTCAGTGGTTTTTTTTTTTCCAATTTTAATTAAATAATCTTAACAGTTAAGATCTTACGAGGTTTTCAGATAATGAAATAATGCTAAAATATTATTACTAATAGTCATCTGATGAGAATTTAATTTCAATTTACGTTGTAGATTTGGTGAGCATTGTAGAATGTTAAGATATCTTCTTTTGTTTATGAACAAGTCTCATATGGGAATAACGAGACGTCCCAGTATTAAATACTGCCGGACACATTTTACATCGATATTCGCTTTTTTGTCCGTGTACTTTGCCAAGGTGTATCAATCTCGAATGGCACGACTCGAATGCCATAGCACATATTGGGCAACGATACCTCTTCTTGGATCCATGCACTGTAGCCACGTGTCGGTTTTTTATAACATGATTCAAAAATACCAGGTCACATCTTGAACATGGCACTTTACCGGTCTCGTGACATTTCTGATGTGCTCGCAGTTTATATTTCGCTGAGTATCCTTTACCGCACGTATAGCATACAAAACTTTGGTAATGCTCATTCATATGACTAAACAGGTTTACATAGCTTTCAAACAAATTGTCACAAATTACACATCTGTATTCTGAGCCCGTAAGCACGAATGGAATGACACCATCGTCGTAGTTTGAGTCAAAAACTTTATCGTGCACATCCACTAAATGGATTTTTAAGTCTGTTATGTTTTTAAAACTACTGTTACACAATGTGCATTTCAAATCTGTAATGTCTATTTTGAGTGGAAAAGAATTGTGCACTTCTGGTTTCTGAAGTACTGAAAGCTTTTCATGTATATCACAGTGCTTGCGGATTTCTGCCACATTTTGAAATATTTGTGGGCAATAAGCACAGAAAAATTTACCACGAGACCATCGAAATACTATAGCATTTGAGCATTCTAGTATTACAGCTGAGTTAGCCTTGTTCTCTAAAAATGGGCGTTTCTTTCTCCATTCAATCTTTATTGAGCTTTTTGGTTTTCCGAGGGCTTCTGTGCCTAAAAATAGAAAAAATATCGTCAACTATGTCTGCTTAATCTTTACACAAATTTTCGTTTGTTTCATGGGACATTACATGTCGCTTAAGTTTTGATTTGCTAATAAAATACCATGGACAATTAGGACAATCGTAGCGTTTTTCCAAGGGCCTGTGAGTAATACGAATATGCGCTGCTCGCTTGCAACTCGTTTCAAATAATTTTCCGCAAGATGAACACTCATAATCCTTCTTTTGTTGATTATGTTCATCCACTAAATGTTTCGCTCTGGCATAATAAGTTGTAAACACTTCAGGGCAATATGGGCATGTGTAACGAACTCCTTTTTTGTGTATTCTTAATCTATGACACATTCTAGCAGCTCTCGTTTCCAAGATCTCGTCACATTCGCCGCAAGGAAAATTTCCGATTTCATGCGACTGAACGTGAGTCCTAAACCTTGATTTTGAAACAAACGCTTTACCACACGTATCGCAAACGTAATTCTTATAATGAGTGTTCATGTGCTCGTTAATCTTACAAAAACTCAAGAACACTGCATCACACATTTGGCAGTCAAATCTATTAGGTTCAAGTATAAACGGTAAAACACCATCGTTGTAATTCAGGTGGAATATTTTGTCATGTACAGATATCAAATGCTTTTTCATCAATTCTACATTACTTATTTCATAATCACAAAGCCTACAACGCATGTTTGATATATCTATTTTGACCATATTATTTTCTGTAAGTTTTGAGAATATTCGTTTCGTAGGAGCGTCGGCAATATGACCAGTCTGGACATGACTACGTAATAGTACTGGATCAACATATTTAGCATCACAATAGGAACAAAAAAAGGCGCTTTGAAACCAACGGAAAGCCCAAGCAGTAGAACATTCGAGTAGCGTCATGGCATTTCTACGCATCATTGTTTTAGATATTCTTTTCTCAGATTCCTCTGGTAGCTCGTTGTTGGCGCGCCGCCGACGACGCATTTGCCTCGCGCAGACATTCTCCTTTAACTTTCTAACGCGTTTAACTCCTACTACTAAATCTTCAGAGTCCGCAATAGCGGAACCTAAAAACAGAATAAAACTTTGTTACTACAATTAGTACCAAAGCCCCCGATACATGCATGATCTATGGAAAGTTATTTAATTTGATTGAAAGCCTATATATTCAAGACTTAACTTTAATAGTCATTAATATACATTACAAAATACAACATTAATAGCAGTAGAATTATTTTATAACATCTTCTCCAATCCGTGCAACATTATATCACTTATCTCTGGATGATTCGATCGCAGATGAGTCAACAGTAGTGTCTTTTGTTTAAAAATAACTCCACACCATTTACAACTCAGGTCTTCATGCGTTTTAAAATGAGTCCTTAACGCTCTATTCCTTGGAAACGTCTTCCCGCATATGGTACAACAAAAGTTTCGCTCTCCAGTATGTCTAACCATATGTCGTTTCAGTTCATAACCAGTTTTAAACAGCCATTTACAAAAAGGACAAGAGAAATTACGCTGTTGCGGAAAATGTATAGATCTAACATGAATTGCACGTTTTCCGCTAGTTTTAAAAGATAATTCACAATGAGCACACTTGTAGGAGACTTCCTTTTCTCTATGAGCCTCATTTAAATGATTCATCCTCTCGTAGTAACCACAAAATCTCATATTACATTGGGGACATTCATAACGAGGTCCTTTAGCATGTGCATGAGCTTTATGGTAATCTCTAGCCGCACGCATGGTGAAAATTCGCCGACACTTATCACAAGGAAAAGTTCCAGTTATGTGAACTTCAGAATGTTTGCGCAATCTCGGCGCTGTCATGTAACCTTTACCGCAAGTGGCACAGATATAATGTTGATAATGAATGTTCATATGTTCATACAATTTGAGAAAGTTATTAAAAGACTCCTGACATATGACACATTTCCAAGATTCCTTGTTTAAGCAAAATGGCAGAATGCCGTCTGGATATGCAGTATCTACAACATACCCATGATCTATTGCGTGATTTCGCATTTCGGGAATACCTTGAAAGGGCATGGCACAAATTCTACAGGTGGCCTCAGTGATATCGACGTTTATTAGGGACATTTCTTTAAATTTACTGTATATATCTTTGACGCTGTGTTGTATCGAGCACAATTTGACATGTTCTCTTAACTCTGAACAATCGGTAAAGTTATCTTCACAATAAGCACACTTGAATCTATTCCTTTTCCATCTGAATGGACATAGCGACCAACATTCAAGTAAAGCTGTTGCATTCTTCTTTGTTATAAATCTCGCTTCAGCTCTCGCACTTCTCTGATAGCGTCGTTTTTCCATAACCTTCGTATCACTAAACAGTACATTTTCAAAGGAGGTTTTATCATTTTCGTTCTCTGTTTGACCGCGTTCTCCTAAAAACATAAAACTCGTGTCAATTCTTCCACTGTCCATTACATTTTTTAGCAGTAACACATGCGCTGGTTCTTGGATATTTCGTATGTTTTCTTGTATTTTTTTAATAAATGAAACGTTATAATTTTGCCGTTTTTTAATAACTTCTATTGATTGGTGTTAATTATTATAATTATTTATTATTACAGTTTTTTTTGTCAAAAATAGATGTAAATGAAACCCATTAGAAGTTTACAATAATTTAATTAATTCTTAGCTACATATGTAGATACTTCATTATGCAAGTCTTAGTTATTTATTTTATACATAGTTTCTTCGAAGTTCTATTGAATATTTACAATACTAACTAAATTTAAGTTAAAATGTTATAAATAAAAAAAAATAAAATATCAAAAATGAATAGGAAAACCTAAATAGGAAGTTTGCTGCTAGAAAAAAGTAAAAAATAAAATATAATAGTAATTTGAGCGAAAAATCAACAAATATGTACGGAAAGACTAGTCATATGTATAGAATAATAATATGAATGAATCTAGATATATTATCTGTTATAATACTGAGACAGACAATATAGCACAGATTAAATAACATTATTTCACTCTTGATATCACAACTCGCTAAAAGAATTTAGCTCATAATCTCCTACAGGATATTACATTTTGATTGATTATCATTAAATTTATAAGTTTAATTTATATAATGACATTGAAATCGATCCAGCGATTTATACTAATTAAGTTAAATATTCCAAGCAGTCAAATCGAATATTCATCATAAGTACAGAAAAGCTAGCAGAATGAGATCAGTATTATTTTTCGGTGCGTTGGTGGTGAAACGAGTCAAGCCGTAGCTTATCTCACAAATTTAAAGGTTAGATGTTGGACAAAAGCTATTAAACGTGAAAATGCTTTTTTGCTATATGCTTATCCAAAGATAGTTTGGTAGCAAAACCTCTGGAACAGTGACCACAAGAGAAACCGAAATCCATTTCTTTCTTAGCGCGATGGACTTTCACGTTATGGTGATATTTTTGGGACCGAGTCTTAAACATCATGTGACACGTTGTACACTCGTACATTTCGGCACCAGGTTTATAATTATGAATTTCCATTAAATGACGTTTTCTTAGCTCCCAAGTGGCAAATCTCGGTTTGTCTTTGCAATAAACACACATATATGGAAGGGTGGTGTGCTGCGTTTTCACATGGAGGTTCCTCTCTTCTAGAGTAGAAAACGTTGCTATGCACCTACTACAATTATATTTGTTATCATGTGGGATTTTCGTATGAGCTCTGAGGGCAACCTCTGTTATAAAACCCTCACCACAAGTGTCACAAACATAATTTTGAAAATGTTCCGCAGTATGCTTTTTCAGGGATATAAAATCTGAGAATTGTATTTTGCATATCGCACATTTCCAACTGGAGCCGTCATTCAGTTTAAACGGAAGCACTCCTGGCTGAACGTCTACATTAACAGGTTGTTTGTGATCATTTTTTAAATGAGTCAAAAGATCGTCGAGAGTGTCTATATGCATAAAGCAAAGCTTACATTGTAAGTCGGTTATGTCTACTTTAAGAAACTCTTTACGTAATTTTCTACTAAACACGAGTTGTACATCGAAATTTGCGTGTCGAGACGCCATATGGGCACGCAAACCGTTTGGATCATTGGACTGAACACGACAAAAAACACAATTGAAATTTTGGCCCCAAGTACGAAATGGGCATGCAGTTGAACATTGTAAAATGATTTCAGTGTTGAAACGATGTTTTAAGGCTTTTCCAAAACGTGGTTTATATGTGGCCTTGTAACATTTAAAGTTACGCTCGTGTTGTTTAAGGCCGTGTTCAGATAGAAATGTCGCTCCACACTTGTCGCAGGTGAAAATTTTCGCATGACTACGTAAATGTCCATTAATTTGTGAAAACTCCGAGAATACCTTGTCGCAATCTAGACACATCCACACGCCAGTTTCATTTTGTTTGTATGGTAAAACACCGAAAGGCACATCGAAATTAACAATTTTTCCATGGTCACGAGACAAGTGAGTCATAAACGTTTCAACACTTTGAATATTTTCTGAACATATGTTACATTTAAAATGGCTTATATCAACTTTCAAATCATCCACAACTTTATAAAACGCACTATTGTAATCAGCGTTAACATGTTTGGTCTTAACGTGATCTCTTAAAGCCTCCATTGGTTCGAATTCATCGTGACAGTAAGAGCAAAGTATTCTATTAAATCGAGTCTTAAATGGAATAGCCGATGAGTGTTTAAGTATTAAGACAGCATTTCGCCGTTGTGGATTCTGCTTAACCGACCGTTCAAATAAGCCTTTCTTAGGTTTACTTTCTTTTTCGTTGTGCTCATCAATTTCCCTTGTGGTCCCTAAAAAAAGAAAAGAACCACATCATTATTCAGTCACAAATTCTTCTCTTAATTTAAGGACCTTTGGCCATGGTAATTAAAAATGTTTTAAAAATTTTATAAAGATGCCTAGGTAGACTGTTTAAATTCTTCAAAGATCACACAACTTGTTTCAAGAATCAAAATGCTTCTTTGCAACATGTTTGTCCAAAAATAATTGCGTCGTGAAAGCCTTAGGACAGCTATGGCAAGAATAATTTAATTCAGTATCTTTTTTTACTCTATGCGTTCTTGCCATATGGTTGTATTTTCCTGATCGAGTTTTAAAAGATTTCTGACATGTCGTACATTCATATTTATCAGCACCAGTCTTATAATTGTGGACTTCCATTAAATGTTTCTTCCGAAGCTCCCAGTTAGCAAAACGTGGTTTATCTTTACAGTAAACACACATGTACGGGGTCGATGTATGCTGAGTTTTGACATGCACATTTCTATCCTCCAGACTGGAAAAAGTTGCCACACATCGACTACAATTATATTTATTTTCATGTGGTATTTTAGTATGCGCGATCATGGCCGATTCAGTAATGAAACCTTCGCCACAAGTATCACAGACGTAATTTTGAAAGTGTTCCGATGTGTGTTTTTTTTAATGACACAAAATCTTTAAATTCATTAGGGCACATTGTACATTTCCACATTGATCCATTGTTTAACCTAAATGGCAAAACACCTACTTGGGCATCTGAATTTATTGGCTGATGATGATCATTCTTTAAATGATATGTTAAAGTTTCAAAATTCTCAATTGGCATAAAGCATAATTTACAGTGAAGGTCAGTTATGTCAATCTTAAGAAATTCTTTACCTAATTTTTTATAAAAAGCTGCTTGCACATCGTAATTTTCATGGCGAGTCGCCATATGTGTTCGGAGCATACTTGGGTCACTCGATTGTACTCTACAAAAAACACAATTAAAGTTGCTTTTCCATGTCCTAAACGGACAAGCAGTTGAACACTGAAGTATAATTTCAGCGTTAGTTCGAGGCCTCATGACTCGGCCGTTACGAGGTTTGTATGCAGTCCTCAAACATTTAACCTGACGGCGATGATCTCGCAATGCGTGATCAGATATGAAAGTCGTACCACACTTGTCACAGCTAAAATTCATAAAATGTGTTGCTATGTGTCTTTTGAATTGAATAAACTCTACGTAATTTTTCTGGCAATATACGCATATCCATTGATCGTTGGCATTTTGTTTATATGGCAATACACCAAAACGCGCGTTAAATTTGACAGACTTGTTGTGTTCTCTGGATAAATGTCCCATTAAAGTGTCTATATCTTGTATATCCTGACTACAAATATTACATTTAAGATTAGTTATATCAACTTTAACTAAATTATCTTTAGTTCTATAGAAAACATTTTTAAAATCAGTATTGACATGTTCAGTTTTCATGTGATATCGTAGACTAGATAAAGTACTATATTCATCGTGACAGTACGCACATAGGATTTGACTAAATCGTGTTTTAAATGGATAGGCGGTAGAATGCCTGAGTATAAGTTCCGCGTTTCGACGCTGAGGCGTCTGATATACGAGTATTATTTTCTTTTTCTCAGTTTCATTCTCACTACGCCCGCGTATTTCCAATGTCGATCCTAAAAACAAAAAAGAAATTGGTCAATGTCAAACCAAATACCGAAAATCCTAACGTTGAAGGAGATAAAACTTAAACACGAAGTATCTACGAAAATTTTATTTTTATCACAATCTATCTAAAAACTTTTAAACTTCTAGAGTGATCTCGGGATGATGGGTCTTCATATGGCCTTTGAGACTAACTTTTTGTGCAAATTGTTTATTGCAGATAACACAAATAAATCTTTTATTATCACTGTGTATCCACATGTGCTGTTTCAGACTTTTACTTCTTGAAAACAATTTTAAGCAAATAGTACATCTGTATGGCTTTTCGCCAGTGTGACAGAATCTATGCTCCTCCAATTCTCTTTTGGTGCCATATTTAAGTCCACAACAAGAGCATACGTAGCTGTCATCACTGTGGTTCACTTTAAAATGTGTATAGAAATATTTTCGCGACTCGAATGTTTCCTCACAATCTGGACATTCGTACATCTTCTTTTGTCTCCCGTGTACTTCTACAAGATGTTTCTGTTTGCCTTCCCAGGACATAAAACGTTCTCCACAACTGATACAACAGAATGTCCAACAGCGTTTCGATTGTCTCAAGTGTTCTCTTTTCTTTTCTAATGTTGGGAAATCAATCCAACATTTCCTACAAACATGATTTCCATAAGTATGACTGCATCGAATGTGATATTTCAGTGCTTCATTTTTTAAATAAGTCCGTCCGCACACATCGCATGTATATTTTTGATAGTGTGAAGTTGTATGTCTACATAATTTTGTCAACGATGGCATCTTTTTGTCACAAAGAAAACAAACCCACCTCTCACCGTCCATTCTGTACGGATGCATACCAATTTCGTAGTTCAAATCAATTTTGGTAACCCCGTGAACTTCTCTTATATGCTCAGCGATTTCTTCTAAATTATTACAAGGCAGAGAGCAGATTCTGCATTTTAAGTCAGTAAGGTCGACTTTAAGGTACTCTTTTCCGTATCCACAATGCGCTAAAGCAGTAGATACCGTAAAAGTTTTGTGAGCTTCATCCAAATGATTTCTATAGTCTTTTGGATCTTCGTACTCTTCACAGCAGTAAACGCATATCATTGTCTTGCTTCGAATTCTGAACGGGTATACCGTTGAATACTGCAAGACAAGTTCCGCGTTCCGTTTAGTCATCATAATGCGACTGGGTTGTTTGGAGTCTAGAAAAAAAAGAAAATTTCCATGTTGACTCATTCTTCTGTTTTTGGCTGTAAATTTATGCTTTCTAAGTAGATATTTGATTTAATTAATTTTGCCAATAATGAAATATTTTACCATACCTAAATATGTATACGACACAAGACCTAGACTTTATATTATTTTACGAGCCCAACAAACAAATTCAATGTAAATCTTTTATAAATACTTTTCATATTAGTAAAATAAATATAATATTATAATTTATTAATAATTATTTACATACACAATAGATAATATTAGTATTTAATTTTTAAATTATAAATGTAAATCGACATTTCGATATATATATATCTTATATATTTTATTACATACAAAATTTCTTTAAATATTTTCAATTTCTGGGTGGTGCGCTTTCATGTGTGATTTATAACTGACGCGTTGATTAAATTGTTTTGCACATACAGAGCATTCAAAACGTTTATATTCACTGTGAATCCACATGTGCTGGGTCAAATTTGCCTTCCTAGGGAAAGATTTGGAGCAAACAGAACAGTCGAATAGTTTAAGACCAGTGTGTACAACCGTGTGCTGCTCTAAATGCCTTTTAGTGCTAAACTTTCGTCCGCACCATGAACAAACGAAATTAACACCAGCATGCATCGTTGCAAAATGAACCCTGTATGAATTTCTCGAAGAAAAGACTTGCCCACATTCAGGGCAGGAGTGCGTCTTTTTGGCGTGTCCGTGTACTGTTATCAGGTGTTGCTCTTTCGCCGACCATTTCATAAACCTTTGTGAGCATACACAGCATTGGTACGACCAACATTTTTGCGAGGATTCGACATGTTCCCGTTTTGCTTCTAAAGAGCTAAACGTCTGTTTGCATCTCCTACATATTCTCTCATCTGGAATATGAGAGAACCGAATGTGCTGCTGTAAAGAACCGTTTGTTGTATACGACTTTCCACACTCTTCGCAAGTGAAATTTTGATAGTGTGACGACATGTGACGGCTGAGCTGACGAAGACAAGGAAAATTTCTATCACAAATCCCACAAAGTAGCTTATCGTTTTCAAATTTAAATGGTTGAATACCCAAATGGAATTCAAAATTAATCTTCTGGTCATGGTTTTCGTTTATATGTTTGGCCACTTCATCTAGTTTATTGTACGAACAATTACAAATACGGCAGCGTAAATCTGTACAATCAGCTTTGAGATACCCTTCGTATGGGCAGTGTGCAAAAGCAGTTTCTACTTTAAAACTTCTATGTTCATCATCCATATGTTTCCTGAACAAATTTGAGTCTGTGTAAGACTCGCAGCAATAAACGCACATAAGGGACGTCTCTGGCAATCTGAAGGGGTATGCTGTGGAGTATTTCACCATGATCTCGGCATTCCGTCTGGCGACTGATAACGGTCGTATCGGGTCTAGAACAGACAGAAATGCCTTTGATCAGTTCTTTATTCCGAAATTACGCCAAAATAACGCCAGTTACTTTCTATTTATACTTATTTTTTCATCGATATTTTGCATTCATGGTTACAAAAAATTTACGTTTTATATTTCAACATGAAAAGGAAACGAAAAGTAAATTTAATAAAAATGATTTATTTAACACTATAATTCATGGCCTATTTTACAATTTACATATCCATTATAATATACTATATAACGAAAACAAGTTTTAAGTAACAAAATACTTGGTATAATTCAGTAATGTTTCTTTAATTTAGGATTTTAAAAAATTACCTCTTATATAGACAGACAGATAATAAATATATTTCCAATATTACACGTTCGATATTATTAAATTCAAAAGGAATTTATTTTCAAATGTTCTCATCGTCATCGTTTTAGGCACTCATTTCTGAACAATTATATTTATAACTTTTTAACAACAATAGCTCTCTCTATAAAAAATGTCTAGTTAAATAAATTATCCGAATCCCATAAAACCTAATAACAAATTGAAATTCGCGTTTTAAGTAAAAATAAATTATCTATACATCATTTTTTAAGACGGAGAGAACCATTTTCACTTTATTATTTTGCATATCTTGAAAATCTACTAAATCCGGATGATAGGATTTCATGTGAGTTTTCCAACTAACTCTCTGATTAAACTGTTTGTTACACAACGTGCAGCTGAATCTCTTCAATTCGCTGTGAATCCACATGTGTTGGACTAAATTCTTCTTTCTTGGGAAGGATTTGGAACAAACAGGACACGGGAACAGTTTCTCTTTTGTATGAATCACTTTATGGTTCTCCAAATTTCGTTTAGTATCAAATTTGAGTCCACAGCACGTACATACAAAATTATCGTCAGTGTGTAAAATTTTAAAATGAACTCTATATTTCTTTCTGTCCGGAAACACTTCATTGCATTCAGGGCACACGTAAGTCCTTTTGGGAGCTCCGTGAACTTTGGACATGTGCGCTTGTTTAATATTCCAAGTCAGGAATCGCTCACCGCAAACACTACATAAATGTGACCAGCATTTCTTGGACTGGTTCAAATGCTCCCGTTTCTCTGCTAAAGATGTGAACGTCTTTTTACACTTCCTGCATATTCTCTCCTGACCGGTGTGAGTATATGATATATGATGTTTCAACGTTGTTATAGTCGAATATGATTTACCGCACGTGTCGCATGTATATTTTAAGAAATGAGATTGTGTATGCCTACTGAGTTGTCTGAGACATAAGGATTTCGCTTTACAAATGGCGCATGCTATCCTATCTTTTTCTAATTTGAACGGTTGCATGCCCAATTCAAACGACAAATTCAGGGGTTGTTCATGTTTGTGATATAAATGCTGAGCAACGGATTCCAAATTTTCGAATGATTCCGCACAGAGGCGACAACGTAGTTCGGTGCAGTCTACTTTAATATAGCCCTCAGTGCAGTGAACGAAAGCCATTCGGACATTGAATGTTTGATGTTCTTCGTCCATATGTTTCCTGTACATAGAGGGATCGTCATAGCTCTCACAACAGTACACACAAACCATAGAATCCTCGGGAAGCCTGAACGGGTACGCTGTCGAAAATTTCACGATAAACTCCGCGTTGCGCTTCGCCATAAAATAGGCGTTTTCGCCTAGAACAAAAAGAAATCCCTTGGTCATTCATTGCTTGCTCGTTACTTAGCGTCTTAATCTTCTTCAGATTTAGATTTGGTTTTTGTTTATATATTAGTCTTTATTTTGCAAATCTTCGTCTTGCGTCCATCTTTTTGGCGAAATTTCATACGGATATGTAAAGTTGAATTATGATTAATTTAAACGTTAAAGTCAAAAATTTTAAAACTTTGTAGAATAGATATGTCAAACATAATTGAGGCTAAAATAGTATTATATTTATCATAAACTGCTAAAACGTAAAGGCCTCCATAACCATCGTTTGATTTGGTTCATTGTTTTAAAACATTGTAGACTGAATATGGCTTTAGGTATACGAAATTTTAGTATTATGTAATGTCCTTTTTGAAAATTGTTAATTTCAGTATAATGCATGGCTCCTTTGTATCGTTCTAAGAAGATTTAACTTAATAAAAGTCTAAAGTTACTGCTTATCTATACTGATTTTTTAAGATTTCCCATTAATATTTTTTTATAATAAAAATCGATATATTTATTTTTAAATTAATTTAATACCTTTTATTTTAACCCCTAGAATACACAACGTGAAACAAGAATACGTAATATGAACAAAACTACATTTATTATTGTAAAAAATTTAACCAGGCCGATATAAATGTATGGTATTAATTTACCCGCTCGGAAATTACGGAAAATGTCGTCAAAAGTCAACCAGTTCTGGATGGTACGACTTCATATGAGTCTTCCAACTGACCCTTTGATTGAACTGTTTACTACACAGGGTGCATTCAAATCTCTTATACTCGCTATGAATCCAGCTGTGCTGAATCAAATTCTTCTTTCTCGCAAAAGATTTGGAACATACTGTACAAGAAAATGACTTCTCCTTAGTGTGTATCACTTTATGTTCGGCCAAAGCTCGTTTTGTATCAAATTTGAATCCACAAAACGAACAAGCGTATATATCGTCAGTGTGAGACAGTACGAAATGTGCTCGATATGGATGCCACTTATCAAACTCTTTCCCACAATCTGGACAAGTGTATTTCTTGGGTCTTTGTCCGTGTGCTTCTATTAAATGATCGAGCCTTAGCTTTCTGGATATAAATCGCTTTCCACACAAATTACAACTCTGGGGCCAACAACGTTCTGATGATAAAACATGTTGGCGACGTTCTTCGCAACTAGGGAAGGCCTCTTTACATTTTAAGCAAATTTTGTATTGACTATGACCATATTGTATATGGCGGGTTAGATTTTCTTTGTTTATGTACGACTTGCCACACGTCTCGCACGTATATTTATGGTAATGACAACTGGTATGCCTACTGAGCTCTCGAAGACTTGGAAGCTTAAGGTTGCAGAGAGCGCACACCCATCTCTCCGGGCCCAATTTGAACATTTGCATTCCCACTTCAATATTTAGGTTAATATTCTTTTTGTGCTCTTGGACTAAGTGTTGGGCTATAGAGACTATACTATCGAAGGGCTCCATGCAGACGCGACAAGATAAATCAAAGCAGTCCACTTTTAGGTATTCCGTGTAATTATTCATGGAGTGCGCGAACGCGGTTTCCACATTGAAAACTGAATGTTCCTCGTTCATATGTTGCCTGTACATCTTCGGATCGTCATATTGCTCGCAACAGTAGACGCACACCATGGAATTACTCGGTATCCTGAACGGATACGCCGTGGTATATTTCAAAACTACCTTGGCGTTGAGACGCGCCGCGACTAACCAATCCACCTCTAGAACAAAGAGAAAGTCCCATCACTATTTTGTTCTTTTAGATAATTTAATCTGTAATGGGATAGATGGCAGCAGGGTCGTTGTTAAAAATGTAATTACCATATAAATTTTGATCTAAATCGCCATATATTGCATTTTCGGTGCGTTGGAGAAATAATAGGCATTTACAGAATTCAATAAAATTTTATTGACTTCTTTAATCACTTCAATGATAGTTTAGACAAAATAAATTTATAGACCAGAAAATTTATTTCAAAAAATTATATAAAGTAAAATATATAAGTAATATCTATAATACATTAAGTTAAAACAGGGACAAATGCAATTCAAAATAATATTCAGTCACGTTTCAAGATTCTTATTTCCATTGACATGTGTCAGATTTGACAAGACGAGAAAATCATGATTACAGCCTGATATAAATCTCTCTATGCATCACCATATTCTGTACAACATAGACATTCTACATTTACACAACCAACCTTTTACGCTTCCTTGGAATTGCCAAAAAACCACCAACACGAAAATGGTGACTATTATAATATGAAAAGTAAAAATTCCGACCATTTTTTTTTTATATTCCTTCAACAATAAAAAGCTACTTTCCTTACAAAAACAGTTCTATATTATCTATTACTTCAATATATTTAAAGTGGCTGTGCATATTTCTATTATCTCTATTTTCAGTAATCTATTAATTTTAATAATCTACTTTTAAAAACATAAATATATCAAGGGTACATATTAAAATTATAATTATTATTTTTATATATGAAAACCTAACAGACCCCACCCTAATGGGTGCGAGTTAGGCGTCTACAAGACTAAAATAAAATCAAAAAGCTTCACGCTTTTCCCCGTAAATAGGAAGGTGGCAGAGGGTTAAGACACTCTGTTCACTTCCCGCCCAATTATCGGGATATTATTCAATTATTTTATAATAATTTCCACAAAAAATAAACTAGCATTTATTATAATCATTTAAATTAATTATTCTGTATATTTAATTTTATAGTTTTGTTATTTGTGCTTACCTAGATATATTCTCTATTACCTAGATATATCTATATTTGCATCTATATATCAGATATATATCGTGTATTGGTAAATTTAACCCGTAAATGCAACAATATCGGTTTGTAATACCTATGTCGTAAAATAAAAACAATTGTAAATAATGTTGATTATTTAATTTATACATTAGACTAAATAGAGAGACGGAGAGAATAGAAAAAATCTATTTAAAATTCGAATATGATTACATCTACTACACCTAATAGCTAAATTCACAAGACTACAGATATTGGTAATTTACTAAACTATTCATACGACTATTATTTTAATATGTTTTTCTTTTTATTTAATTATTCAATAGAACCTATTATGTTACAACAAATACAATTTACACTAGTAATACATCATAGAAGTTATTATATATAAAAAAAAACAATTTATTAATTAGCTAACGAATTGTATTTAGGTTTAAAATATTTTCGTTATTTGAACCAAAAGTTAATTTTAATATACTAAAAGACAAATATCAGAGTTAAAACAGTTAAAACATAAAAAATGTACCTAAAAGTCCCATGATTAGGATAGGGTTAAGCGGAAACTGGTTATAAAAATCTCATAGAAGAATGGTATATAATATAATTTAACATTATTCTACGCCGTATAACTAACATGTGTGGACAGATGTCGTTTGTAGCGCGACCGACATATGAATTTCATGCCACAGTGTTTACAGACCACACAATCTTTGGAGTGTTTCAGTTTGAAATGTTGGTAGTACGCACTACCTTTGCTAAACGTTATATTACAGTCGGCACAACGATCTATACGCTTAGTTTGACCGTGCTCAGTCTCCATGTGTCGCTTCCGTATCTTCCAATCGTGGAATCTCTCCGGACATTTGGAGCAGCAGTACGCCATGCACGATTTTTCTGTTCGCCTGTGCTTCTCCTTGGCTTCCATATTCGGGAAGACCTTGCCACATCTGCGACATGACACCTTATACTCTTGATGTTTGGATCGGACGTGACGTAACAAGCCAGTGGTAGCCACGTAGCTTTTACCACAAAAATGGCACACGTAACTTAGAAAATGAGTTATCGTGTGTCGATTCAAATGAAACAGGGACGGGCAACTCTTGCCACAGACTACGCAACTAAAAAAGTCTTTTCTTAGGACATATGGCATAACACCAAGTCGGGCATTAGAGTCGATCGCTTCACTGTGAGTTTGCTTTAAATGTTCCGCGACAACTTCTAACGTATCAAACTGTTGCGAACATATTCTACACCGCAAGTCGGTTAGATCTGCCTTAATGAACTCTAATTTGGGCAGATTATGGAATGCCACTTTTATATTGAACGTATCGTGCTCATCGTCCATATGCCGTCGGAAGACATCCGGATCGTCGTACAGCTCTTGGCAGTAAACGCACACAATGCACTTATCGTTCACTCGGAAGGGGTAAGCGGTCGTACATTTTATTATCGTCCCGGCGTTACCGCGCGCTGGGTCCGACCACTCTTCTAAAACAAAAAAATACCGCTATAAACCGAATGCCTCCTTCATAATCTGAGAACTTCTTCATAGGAACTTTCTCTTTCGAGTATTCAAGCGAGATCTTTGTACCGACCGTTTGGTTTAAATTTGGACACATTCTTTGTTTTGCTCCAAAGTTAGAATAAATATACTTGATATCAAACGACACTCGACTAATATATTTATTAAGGTTTAAAAGTTACTAGCAACATATTAAAGAATAAATGTGCTAAGCACATTTAGCTCATAGAAACATCTTAGCTGAAATATGTGTAGACGAGAACAATAGTGGAAAGATCAATTCACGAGAAAAAAAAATACTAAACGAAATCGTACGAAACAGATAATGTAAATTATAAAGAAATTACAATTTCACTTAGGATTTTTTTCATATTGACAAAAAAATATTCCTGGATGGCATTAACTTTAAAAAACGGTTGTCAAAGTTAGAATTTCAAAATAAACTAAGTTCGACCTTATTTAGCCAAACTAAATGTTTAATATAAAAAAATACATATAGATTAGTTTTGTGATGTCCACCCAAAAAAATTATATACTGACTATTTTTGTCATAATGTATAGACATGTTTCTTAATCAGGCAACACTTCAAAATTACAATTTCTAACTACCACACATGTGCTTATAACTTACCTGGCAACACTGAAAGTATTATATTCAAGGGAAGCTATACAAATCGTGCCATTTTTTATCATAATAGAACTAAAAACTATCAGTATAGGGTCTTATGTAAACAACATTGTGAAATAAATGTCATAGTTTCACAATTTTTAAGTCATCAAATACAACTTTTAAATGATTATTACATATATAGGACAAAAATACATATTTTCAATTTAATATATTAAAATAATATGTTTTAGATTCCATTTAAAAACATGTCCATACAAAAACATCAACACAGTCATGCAACATAGTTATTGTCAACTTGTCTGCTGAATTCTATAAAAAAAAAAATTGGTATTGTATTGCCATAATTACCTTAATTAAAGAAACTATTTTTGTTTTTGTCTATTCCTCCATATTAAGTAAGTGTGTTGGTAACAAAAAAAAAAAAAAAAGAAATATTATTTCAGTGTTACTTCAATTGGTGTAATAAATAATGTAGTATATTCATGTTCTGCCACAGAATAAATAATCAATAGGGAAAAAATTTACCAAAATATAACATTTTTAACAGCTAATCAAGTAAAAGTGACTAAGTACCTCTAATCTCAGCACCAGGTACTGAGTTTGATTACCAACCAATAAAAATCTTATAAATTTATTAAAGTCAAATTCTGCTATATATTCTGCTTTTTGAGATCTCCAAGCATGTTTATATACAACATAATATTCCATGATGTTAATGAAGTAACATCAATGCGTTAATTTAGGCATTGAAGATGGAGAAATGTGACACTAATAAGTGTCTAAAATTGTGATAATGGAAATTTTTTAAATATTTAAATTAGTTAAATTATCCCAATCCTGTTTCAATTTTAATCAACATATGAAATAAAAGATAGAAAATTAAAGCACAAGGAGATAAAGACAATAGAGAAAAAAAATTACAAATAAAAGTTATCATATAACATAATATCAGCAAATAAATTGACAATGAAATATTGGAAGAGACAAATGCTGTGAATAATATCCATTAATAATACACATGTACAAAAATATCTACATAAATTAAAATATTGAAAAAAATATTTATTTGAGCCTCATATATGCCTGAATTTTATATATATTTAAAAAAAAAAGTTATAAAGCAATTCACATCTTGAATCTACTTCACAAATTTTGACTGTGGTCCTAATAGTTTAGGTATAAACTAGCCGTGACATACAAACATACAGTTATGACTAATCTATAACAATATTTAATACTATTATTTTTATATATATAACTACTAAAAGTAATTGTATTAAAATAGTAATGAGGAAATAGTTTCAAAAATGATTTTAGTTAATTTATTTAAATTAATTGTTTAAACTATAGCGAAATAATTAACGCTCTAAACGCTCTTAACTCACAGAAAACTTCAATTTTAATATACAGATCATTAAATTAATATATGGATTTTTTTAAATTCTATGGTGTTACCATGTAATTTTAAACATTGTATTTATTTTTTTAAAATAAAAAGACCATAGGCTATACAATAATACAGCCTGTGTACCTAAGTATACTAGACAACTAATTAAAATTTACACTTTTTTTTTAATTTTTATGTAACAAATGAACATTTTATTCAGCCCAATCAAAAAAATAAATAAAATAATTCACAAATCATTCACAGCATTTACCCAATACCAATACATAGTTTAAAACATTCTAGACTCCTACCTTTTTTCTTTCTCTCTGGCTTCTCCTTGCTGGACGTCGCAATCTCCTTTTTCGTCTTAACCTTTTTCGCCGACGAAGATTTACTTTTCGTCGAGGATTTCCTTTTTTCCGTCACTTTGTCGTTATTTAATAGTTCCAATATCTCCACAGATTCCTTTTTAGGTACTTTGCTCGCTAATTTTGTTAGCGGTTCGTCATCCACTGAAAAAGTGTATATTATTAGTGTAACTATTATACTAAAGGGGCAGTACAAGATTTTCATTTTCTTTTTCTAACATTTATAAAGAGAAATTTTGAAGACATTTTGTATATACATATATGTAAAGTCAATACTTTTTGTAGTTCAATATTGAAATTTAATATATTTTAATTTAAATAGACTAAAGTAGTATTGAATCATCCTAGAACATAAGGTGACCATTATTTTATGTTTACTGTTACTCTTACATTAACACAACTAAAGCTATTAAACTATTAAGCTTTATAAAGCTATTAAGCTTTATAAAGCTATTAAAGCTTTTAAAAAAAAATAATAATACTTACAATCATCATAATCGTCATCATCGCCAAAATCGGGCCGATCATCAAAATCATCATCTTCCGACTCTCCCTTCTCCTCTTTCACACATTCCACTTTGATATCATTCTCCGTTCTGTCCACTTCTACGCTCACTGAGAATATGAAAAAAATTAAAGTTTAATGAAAATCTGTATAATAATGCCTCGTTCTAATCCAGCTTTGGTTTGAATGTTTCCTTTATAATATATATGAGAGAGGGAAGTAATGTATAGTAATTTACCAATATATACTCATATAATTAAATAACTGATGAAGAAACTATTTAGTATTCTATGAATTCTTTGTGTCATTGTTAGGTCTGTTATGGAAGAGCTGAAACCAGTACATTGCAAGTGTAGGTTTATGAGACCTCTTAGCAATGCTCATTAAAGCTCATCTCCACTGTCTGAGCTGCACTTTCTAAATAACCAAATCAATTTGAATGAATCAATATAGTTATTTTAAATATAATATATTATACACTTTGAATAGAAGTGTATACTGTGAATACATATAATATATACATATATACTCTTATAGAAGAATTTATATTACTATCTCCTCTAAAATATCCAAAATTCATTGATTTGTTTGGTATCTAATGGTATTTTATTATACTAAACAGAAAATATATGTAAAACAAATCCTAACCTTCCATGTCAGCAATTGAGTTCCCAGGATCCAAGTAAGTTGTGAATGTGCGTTCACATTCTTGAACTTGTCGTTTAAAGTCAGCCGCATCTCGCAGCCTTGATATGCAGGGCTCACATATGAGACGACTGTGGCTGTTTGGACCACCCGATTGGGAGTATGATATCTGTGAAAGTGTGTATGGTAAAAATATTGGTAAATACACAAATAAGTTTACTAGCATTGATGGGAACCATTAGTTCTATGGAGCATTAGGCTTTTTGTGATTACTTCCCTATCATTAATTTTAAGATGTATATAGCATAAAGAAATGAGTTTGTGTAATATTTTGAATATATTTTATTGTAGTCACACATTTGTCACATATTTTTAAGGATTTTACACATTCTTTTCTTCTATATGTTCAGTATTGTAAATTGATTCAAATTCCATGAACCATAAATTCCATGAAATAAAGGATAATTTTCTTATGATATAAAATTTGAGAGATTACTTAAAAATATAAAAATATTATTGTAAGAATATAAATAACTCATTTTAGATATTAAAATGATTTTACGAGAAAAGATTACCAAAAATATATTAAAATAATGTTTGATAAATATCAGTATAATAGGAGGTAGATTATACCAGCTCATAATCTACGGATATTTATTATTTAAAAGAAAAAAGATAACAACTATCTACAAAAATTTATATTACTTGGTTTGTGAAACGAAACAATGGTAAATTAATTCAGAAATAAGATGAAATTTTAAACTAACAGACAAATCTTTACATCAATAACTTCCAATTATATCGATTCGCAACACAACAAAGTGAAGAGGCTCCAAAAATTATACGTTTGATGACCGAGACAGGCGCAACTTCATACGGTCGGATTATACTTAAAAAAAATTAGTACGCTATAAAATGGACGCCAACAAACAAAAATCTAAACAATGCACACTCAAAATATACCTACACTTAAGTCAAACGTTTCGGACAACATATCTGCATAAACTTCTCTCTTTCCCATCCAAAAATATTCAGTTGAAATGTCTTTGTAGCAACCTTCGCTAAGACAACATCGGCAAACTGTAGGCCCGGGTCGCCATTCTGTAGTTTTTGCTGCCATTTCTCACACAATTTACACTTATTTTCACAGAAAATATTTGTGTCACATAATACTATTTATTAACATATTTAAAATAATTAATCATAGGCGGGTATTGCGCAATTTGAGTAATATCATCACGATCAACCATCTATATTGCGACGCCATCGACGCTGGAACAAGCGACCGCCGACAAACTTAGAATTGGCGTTGGCAGTCAAACATTAAAATTAACAGTGCTGCCAACCTTATGTAAACTCCTTACAAGAATCCTGTAGGAAATAAGTAACAATGCGCAAAATTATCGATTTTACAAATTTGAACACTATATTCATTGTTATAATGTGTGTATTTGATTTTAATATAGTAAAAAAATATAAAATTTAAATTAATTTATTAAATTAATTAAATGTTGATCAAATTAATTAAATGTTGATCAAATTAACAATACAAAACATAAGTTATTCGCTAAAAATAGGATATATTTTGGCTTCTGCATATTTTTTGGGTTGGCAGTACTATACGAAGATTGCTGTAGTTGATTCTATGGACAATGGAAATGCGTGGAAATGAATTTTTCATCACAAAATGTCTTTAAATATACGCATCAAGTAGAAGATGAAGATGCCTGAAAGTGTTTCTATTACTTTTGAAACAGGTTCAGATGTTTTTAAAACACTTTAAAAATATAAAGCAAACATATTTCGATGACTTGACATCTTTGAAAATAAGCTTTTCAAAATGACTTTAAGCGTTACTAGTAAACAGTGATTAAATTTATGATAAAATGACTGTATTTAATTGGCAGGATAATAAGAAGGTATCAAACGTAGAATGTAAAATAAACCGATTGACATATGACAGCATGCAACTGACATCTTAAATATTTTTTAATCTGTGCAACTGCAAAGTATAGCGAAATAAATATATTAGATGGATATTTTGTTTAAACATGAGTAAAAACACCGGAAAAGGACCTATTTTCGACCCCGGAGTATGCAGATGTTGTGGAGCTTTAAAGAAATGTCGTTTACTTAATATTGAATACGAGTGGCAAGGACAGAAAGAAATTTATTCTGATATGTTTGTTGATTGTTTTGGTTTACTAGTAAGTACTTATTGCTAAATTATAATTATATTTTTTATTAGGAAGAATATTCGTTACGAAACGTATTACATAAATTAAATTTTTAAATATTGCAGCTTAAAATAAGAATAAAGTCAACTCTCTTAAAATTTAAATAGAAAAAAAATATTGTTACTAATGTTGTGTTTATTTGTACTTTTTAGCTATCGCATCTAGATGAAGAAGAAGTAGAACGTCTTATTTGTGCGACATGCGTATCAAGACTTAGAGAAGCTACTTCCTTTCGTCAACAAGTATTGCAGTGTGAAGAAAAACTTTTAAGGACTAAATTACATGAAGAAGGTAATTTATAAAGAACAATTAAAAACTTTTGTTAATAAAAAATATCTATAACAGTTCTTTTTATTAATATCAGTTTTTAATTTTTAATTTAACCATATTTTATGTCACTTAGATATTAGTGTTAAGTAGTATTTAAAAAAATATATATTTTCAATAATTATGTGCATCCCTAAAACCCACAATCAGTGCATTCACTACATTATTATATTAATATTTACTTTTACTGTCCTTATTTTGTCAAGAAGAAGATTCAACCTTAAATGTGAAACTTGAATCTACAGTGAAAGATGAACTGGATTCTATACATAGTGGCTACCAAGATGATGTTATATCAGATTGTTTGGATAATGAAGGTAAGTTCTAGGCTTTAAATGATTTATATTCAAATTAGTCGACAGTGCTTGTATGTACTTAAGAAGTTTAGTACTCACACAGTAGCAATAAATTGTAAGTTTTGTATATTGTCCAAGATTGTTGCTGTATAATACATACTTTACAAGTATAATAATTACTTTCCGAGTTAACTCTACAAAATAAATATTTGTATGATCCGAGGAATAATATATATTTTTTTATTTTTAATAATGAGTGTGACTCTGTTTCACCTTTAATAAATGTAATTATTTTGTGTTTGTATTTATTGTATAGTTTATGACCAAAATAACCAAGTCCAAGAACTGACGGAGTGTCTTAACACTATTACTAACACTAATACTGAAATTAATATTATATTATAAATCGATATGTAATATATTATATATAATATACTATAATATATTATATATAATATACTATAATATATTATATATATTTATTTTAGATATGGTTGAATTAAAAGATGAAATTATTGCTAAGCCAAGAAGGAAATCAATGCGGCCACAAATTAAAACAAAAAAAATTAAAAGGTCAAAAGGAGATGTACTAACCAAAGAAATGCTGCATAATGCTAAACGATTAAAGGAAAAGTTGAAGGAAATGCAAGACATCGGTAAGCTACTTGTTTATGTTTGAATGTGATCTTCATTGGAGAGTGTGACTTGTTTGAACTTCCAAGCTGTCGTAACATAATATGTCTAGAATTTGTGTGGAAACTGAGTATATAGAAAGTAATATGTTAACACTACGTCTAAGTATATAATTACCTTCTATATACGAGGTAAAACATAGAAACAAACAAAGAATTGTGACAAAAAAAGTTTCATCTGCTAAGTAACTAAATTTTTTTTTCAAAAGTCGTAGTTACATAAAAAAAATTACAATATTTTAAATAAATAATTCGATAGTTTTGTTTTTGTCTAGTTCTGTAAGTATTACAAATTGAGTCGCCGTATAAATACTGTTTAATTTAATAAGCTCATTATACCTAGGTTTCGCCTTCAGAAGGTAAATAAATCGTTTATGTCGCTAGGTATACGCACGTATAATAAAATTCCACAAATACTTACAGACTTACCCTTTGAACATTATATACTTGAATATTATACGGATGTTAGTGTGTGATGTTAAGTACTGTTAATGCTCATTCGGGAGGCTAACCACAGTTGTAATTATATGATAAATTTTTATTAAAAAGAGCAACTGTTTAGTTTCTCGCCAGCTCTTCTCAGCAGAACTGCCCTCCGAGCTGGTGATAGCTTCTAGTAGTACTGACAACCACCATTCAGTGCCTTTCAAGGTGGAGAACCTAATGTCTTGATACTCAGTTATATCTGCCCCGTCTTCTGCGTGACATTAGTTCCGGCTTCGTTTGCCAGGGTTTGCCTTTCGACTAAGCTTACACAACTTTGGTCGGTCTTTAACATTCTCAGTGGACAATCTATTGGCTCTCATCTGCTGCGACGACATCGAGCCATCACTTCCTTGGGCGTCCGGGTGGTCTAACTCCAGGTACAGTCATGTCAGGGCACTTCCTTCCGACAAAGTTCTTAGGTTGGCACATAACATGCCCATACCATTTCAGGTGACATTCTTGCAGCTTATCCGCTACGTCACGGACCCCATGACTATCTTTAATGAATGTATTGCGTATGCGGTCCGGCCGCGTAACGCCACACATCCTCCTCAGCATCCTCTTCTCCGTGACGGCCTGATATCGACGGCGCTCGAGTCCAGGTTCTCGCAAGCCATGTACTCGGTCTGTCTCACTTTCAGTTTAAAACCACCGTTGTCAAGCGCACCCTTCCAGGCGATCACTTTACGCTCTAGCATCAGTCGGTTCTCATCAATGAGTACTATGTCATCGGCATACATCATTAGCCACTGACGCTGGCCTTGGATGTGAGCCGAGACAGTATCCAGCACTACATCAAATAAGAACGGACTAAGAGCTGAGCCCTGGTGAACCCCTACTGTAATCGGGAAGGGCTTGGTATCGCCAACAGCGGTCCTAACCACTGTAGCGGAGTCGTCCTACATATCTCTGATAACCTCACTATAGGCTTCAGGGATCCCCTTGGATCGCAACGCCCACCACATACACTGGCACACAGTCAATGACTTTTTGCAGGTCAAAAAAGGCCACATGCAGAGCTCTCCTTTTTTCCCTGTGAGCCTCCATCAAAGATCTGAGGGACAAAATGGCGTTCATAGTGCCTGATCCTGGTTGAAACCCATACTGAGACTCAGAGACAGTACACTCTCGGCGGAGCCTAAGGCTGATCATGCGCTCCGCATATAACTACCGCAATAAACGCGACGGTTCGTGGATTCAATTCCCGCTCTAGGAGGATTTTCATTTTCTTCGCTCTGGTAACAAGGCGAAGTGCGGCCTTTAGTTCCTCCGCTCAACACGCAATGCCTCAAAAAGCGGAAAGCTGGGAACAGAGTGTCTTAACACGAGGTTCTTACGGTCCCTACAGTCCCCTCTGCCTACCCTGCCACGTGCGGGATACAGCGTGAAGCTATTATTATTATAATTATATAAAATATCATAATTTTTCCATTGCAGAACTTCCAGAACAATCCGTACATCAAAAACCCAATGGATACAAAAGCAATGACAATGTTAAATCGTACTACAATATTACAACTATAGTAGAAAATTCATACGCATGTCCTTTCGACACTTCTTTTAGCGATTTCTTCTGTGTTTACTGTAGAAAAGTTTTCACTGACCCCAATAAGCTTCGAGAACATTCTATGACCCATGATCCTAGAAGTTTCAAAGATGTCCTCTCAAACACTCTAGCTAATAAGAAATTACAAATAGACATTTACAGAATAGACTGTAGGCTTTGCCCTGAAAATATAGATGATTTGGATAAATTTATCTTTCACATACAAAACATCCACCAAATAAATTACTATTCGAATTCGAATGATTTCCTTAAATTCCGTCTAACTCCCGATCCGCCATCTTGTACGGAATGCGGTGCCACCTTCAGTTTTTTTCACGCTCTAAAAAAACATATGGCTGAACATTTCGGAACATGCATTTGTGATATATGTGGCGCTCATTATTTTGAGGAGCGAATGCTGATATTACACCAAAAAACCCACCAGAAAATCGAAGAAACGTTCACTTGTAAGGAATGCGGGAAGACCTTTAAATCTAAATATACTAGATATATACATATAGCAAGAACACATAAAAAGGAGGCCGCATATCATTGTATAAAATGTGACGAAGTTTTTTTCTCATACACACAACGCTATCGGCATATGATAGAAAGCCACGGTGAAGAAAGAATGTTTAAATGCAGTCAGTGTGATAGATCCTATGACAGTAGGAAATCACTCCGAGAGCATAATAGACGGTTTCACCTAAAGATTTTTAAGCATCAATGTGATTTATGCGAAAAGAGGTTTTATTTACCGTCTAGATTAAAAGAGCATATGGCAAGTCATACTGGTGAAAGGAATTTTAAATGTGATTATTGTGGAAAAAGTTATCCAAGATTGAGAGGCTTAAAAGTGCACATGCAGTCCCATAATAGTGAAAAAAAATATAAATGTGCGTTATGCAATGCTTCCTTCACACAAAATGTCAATTTGAAAAATCACGTGAAACGGCAACACCAAAGTGTTGTTATGGAAGACGGTTACAACGAATAGATTTTTTTGAATTTATATTATATATATATATATATATATATATATATATATATATATATATATATATATATATATATATATATATATATATATATATATATATATATATATATATATATTATTATGATTTAATATTCGAATCTTATTAGAAAAAAATATTCACGGAGTAACTTGTAGCCAAAATCGTATAATGGATAGTTTTTATTTAATATTAATTAAATTAATGACAATGTGTGACAACAATAATAAAAATTGTAATTCATTTAATTTTTTTTTTTAAATTACACTTAAAAATTGCTTATGTTAAATATAAACGTTACAAATGTTAATATGAAATTTCAATATGATTATTTAAGGTGTTAAATAAGTCGAGCCAATATGGCGCTAGTCACTAGTAATTTAAGTTTTAAGCCTATGCCTATGTTTTAAACGGGACTCGTATTTAAAATAAATATGTCACGAAATTAGAAACTTTATAGTGTAAATAGTAAGTGTATATTTTAGAATAAACAGGCCTAACTCCTACTTATTTATAATTTGTAATTACGGTAGATACCATAGTATGGTATATCACAAATGTAAATGTCCAGGTTAGGACTCTTACTCCTTGGGTCTAACTTAACTAATACGACTATTATTAAAGTAAATTTTTGAATTGATGTTTTACATAAACGTGCGTAACGTATTTTATTTATTATATAAACATTTATGTACAAATATGTAAATAAACTATTGTATCGATATCAATAAGCTGTATGTAAAATAAATATTTATTATGCATAATGTCCTGGTATTTAATCAATTACTTGGATCCTAAAGTAAAAATATTCGAAGAATACATAAAATAATGATATTTAAATTTTGTTTCGTAGGCAGATAGAGCCTCCTGCCACGACCCTGTTCGTTACTTTCCGATTGAATTCAAAACATTGCTTCTAGACTAGAGTGATATGATGAAAATAATCAAATCTATAATTTTTCCAAGCGGGAATCGAATGTGTAACCATCTCGTTAATAGTGACTAATTGGCTAGAGATAATTTCCCGTTTTGTGTATGTATTTAGTTAAGAAGCAGGCTATTTTATTTAGAGAAAAATATTTTTTTTAAGTCAAATATTTTTTTGGTGTAATCGTAATTATTACTATATCTTGAAAATATTTTAATTACAACATAATAACATTATAAAACACATTAATAAAATTTTTATTTTTATTGCAAGTTTCTTTTAATATTATAACAAAATAATTAATATTTATAGTCTATACACAACATGGTCAGATTAGTAGAGGAAATATTTTATAAAAGTGTTATTTTATTTACAGTTTAATATTATTATGTTTACTTATTATCAACCACAGATAGTAGAAGTCTATAATTGTGTACAACTGTCATTTGTCATTTCTAAACGTCAAATATTGTTATTAATGTATTGCAAATATTTTGTTCTCCTATCGGATTTAAAATGGATTAATGAAGTATAATAAATAAGATAAAAAATTATGCAATATCAAAGATTTTCTAAATTTTTATATTTTAAAATTGTACTATATTAAATTTACGCTTTTAAATATTAAGTTATAAAAATTTCATTCCACTCATTGGCAATAAAGCTTAAATACTTTTTTTTCAATTTAAAATGAGTGTAAAGAAAGGAAAAGGACCTGTTTTCGATGCTGGTATTTGTAGATGTTGTGGGACTATTAAAAAGTGTCGTGTACTTAACGTGGAATATGAAAGTTTTGGCGAAAAAGAAATTTATTCTGATATTATAATGGACTGTTTTAGCTTACTGGTAAGTTGGTTTTTAAAAATAAAATATAATAATATTATAAAAAAGTATACAAATATTAAATTATTATCTACCAGCAAAGACAAATATTAAATTATAATATTAACAAGACCTATTTTATGAAAAAATTTACAATATACACTGTGCTTATTATAACTCTTAAGATGTCACATTTGGATGGAAAACCAACAGATAGACTTATATGTGCAACATGTGTGCAACGGCTCAGAGATGCGTTAGCATTTAAGAAACAAGTGTTACAATGTGAGGAGGCATTTATTAGAGTGAAAATGTATGATGCAGAAGTTAAAGGTACATTTCCAAAGTTCCAAAGTTCCAAATGTTTATTCATATTAAATAAAACAGTTTAAACGGACTAATCGCAAATATTATCATTTTTTTTGGAAACCCAAAAAAATTGTAATATATCCGATTAATCCGTTTAAACTGTCATACTTTATTTGTTAATTTATTTATTTCATGCCTATTCTGCTTTTGCACTGTTTTTAAATATAAATTTATTTAATTAAAAAAATTATATATCTATGAAATACTATTCAATAGTGCATTTATTGGTATCACAATAATTATGTATTTTATATATAAATTTTAATGTTTATTATAAACAATAGCCAATTAAAGAAATGAAATGAAATTATTAATAGCTTTTTATACACATTTTTATGTGTATAAAAAGTTTTATGTGTATAAAATTTATCATTTTAGATAGAGAGTCAAACCAAGACAATGATATATCTAATTGTGAAGCAAAAGTAAAATCTGAACCTGAAGATGAAGTCACCGATTGTTCACCGTTGGACAATATACTTGGTGATGAAAATTGTAATTATATATTTGGTATATTATATAATGTCTAGCACCACATATTAGCAGAATAATAATTTTAACAAAAATAATATTCTTTTAAGGAAACTTTTTTTAGGTTCACTGCTGTATCCCGCACATAACAAGGTAGGCAGAGGGAACCGTAGGCTGGAGAAATTTAGTGTTTAGACACTCTGGTTCAGCCCTAGGAATTGTGTGTTGAGTTTTTGCTTTGTTGCCATAGCAAAGAAAATGAAAATAATTCATTCTCCCCAAGTGGTGACCTTCCAAGTCTCCCAAAGTGCTGGTGGTGGTGTCGAACCCACAAACAATCGTGTTTACCAGCAGACACTGTGGCCTCTGCGCCACACCGGTAAAATAATTTTATATGCACAAAAAAGTAAAAAAATAATTCCAATTCTTGTACAACTGCAGTAACAAACTTAAAAAAAAATACAGTCAAAGTTAGAACCTCATTTTTTTGAAGTTGGTTAAAAATGTACATTTTTACAGGAGCATGTTTTGTTTTATTCTTTTTACATGCCAATGTCAGTTACAATAATTACATACTATATACTATTAAGCATACAACATATTTTTGTTTAGGCCGCTTTTTTTTCATATTTGCTTATTGGAATCTGATATTAACGCCGCACTTATATGACACCTATGTACTTTTTTAAATTTTTACTGCTAATTTTAATGTTAACATCTCTGTTAGCTACTGTATAAGAATTACTATTTTACGACATTCTATATAAGAATATACAGCCTAATTGCCTAACACAGGGCTTCTCAAACTTATCTACTCACTTTGACACCATTGGGACATTGCATTTTTTTACAATGCTCCTCAACAACGAGACTACCGGCTCCATTGAGACCAAAATTATTCAATAGTTCCTGGTTACTCGCAACCAAGTTTTCAAGTAGTTGTTTTTTTTTATATAATTATCCATAGTCAATACAAATTAAACCCCGCGCGGGCTAATACTTACATAACTATATGAATATGCTCCGAAGCAGCAACTCTTCGTCTACGTCACGAATGTCAGAAAGCCCTGGTCTATAGACCTAAGAGTTCATTTTTCTTTCAGATGACATAAAAGCCGAGACCCATGACAGTTCGAATGATGACGTACCTCTTAAAGAAATAGCAGAGAGACCAAACAAATTACAAGAAGTGGTCGAGCTATCAGAGATCACCAGTGAATTGTGTGTCAATGGGAACATTGAGGGGAAATTTGTGGAAAAACCATGTATGTATGTAGAAATAATATAAAAAATGGAAATAGGAGATAAAGCAGAGAGGATTTAGTGTTAAGACACTCCGTGTTTAATTTTCGATTAAATTGACGGTACTTAACGCCGTTATTTGTTTGACAAAGCAATTGATATAATAAGTAATAAATTTACATATAATTATTCCATCGAGCAGATATCGAACCTACAACTTTACAGACAGACATATATATATATATATATATATATATATATATATATATATATATATATATATATATATATATATATATATATATATATATATATATATATCGAGATATAGCATATAGCATATATAGCAGATATCGAACCTACAACTTTACAGACAGACATATATATATATATATATATATATATATATATATATATATATATATATATATATATATATATATATATATATATATATATATATATATATATATATATATATATATATATATATATCTATAACTTTTTTTTACAGCCATACCAATGTCAAAGTTACAACAAAGAATGCGAGAAAGAGATCCTTCATATATAACAGAAACAAATATATTAACTATAGTTGAATTTTCCTACGTCTGTCCGTTTAAATGCAGGCACAATCACTTACTATGCTTCTATTGCGGAGAAAATTTCTCCGACCCGCAGCTGCTGCGCGAGCACACGATGAGAAACCACCATCCGAAAAAGTTCAAAATAACCGAGCACAAGAATATGCTGAAAATCGATTTAACCAGAATCGATTGTCGACTGTGCCCCGAGAATATCACATCACTGGACACCTTCAAACAGCACGTCACTAGTGTTCACAATAAAAAGTATTATTTCAACAATCGCGATTTAATATTGCCATTTCGTTTGAACAGTGAACTAAAGTGCGCCTTGTGTGAATCTGTGTTTCCATATTTTCATGCTTTAAATAAACATATGAATGAGCATTTCAGTAACTTTGTGTGTGAGACGTGCGGTCTAGGGTTTGTGGACCGCGGCCGGTTTATAATGCACCAGCAGCGCCATGAGATAGGTGAGTTACTGGGCACGCGCACACACACACACACACACACATGATGGCATACTAAATTTTTCAACTTCTATGTGTTGTTAAGACACTCCCTACTTTCCGCCTTTTGAGACATTGCGTATTGAGTGGCGGATTCAACGCCGCGCTTTGCCTTGTTACTAGAGCGAAGAAAATGAAAATAATTCATTCTCCCCATAGTGGGAATCGAACCCACAAACCGTCGCATTTACAGATAGAGCTCATGCCTCTGCGCCACTACGGTCCTCACGGTGTCTTAACACTAATTTCCTACGGTTCCCTCTGCCTACCCTACCATATGCGGGATACAGCGTGAAGCTAGTTTGGTTTTATTTATGTGTTGTTATTCTTAGCATTCCCGTTGATGTATAAGTTTTACGCATTTTCCCGCAAATAGCGAGATAGACGGAACATAGTGTCGAGGCGTTCCGTCCCCCCCTCCCCCCAACTTTCGAATCAACCCCACACTTATCTTTCACCAGAGTGAGGAAATGATATAATTTATTCCTCCGAATGGGAATCGAACCCACACCTGCGTTTTATATAAATATATATATTGTATATTATCTACTGTAAAGATATTGCGTTGTCTATTTAACACACTATTACTATACATATGTACATAGCTTAATTTAGATTTATTCCTATCGGGGTAGCCGGAGAAAACCCCATCATGCCTCTTCCACTATCATTGACCTCTTCATACATGTCCTCCGCGGGCTCCTCTTTCGTGTTACTCTGCAACATAATTTAATATAATATAGCTATTTTATTAGTTTTTAATAATTATTCCACACTAAGAAAAAAATATATATTTTTTAGAAAACATTGAAATCGAGATTTGAACCCACGCGTCGTGGTAACGGTCCATGCGTTCTTACCACTAAGCCATACGTAGCTTATTAGTTAGTTAGTTATATATTAAAAATATAACAATCTCAACATTGAGTGGTTCGTTAAAATAATTTAAATATTATTATAGCCTAGACAGCATCCACAGGTTAACTGTGCTACTGGTTTGTTGTAAAAAAACTCGCTACATAAATTATCTGGATTCTATTATGGCGCAGTGGATCAATGTCAGACCGTAAATTCGATAGTAGCGGGTTCAATCCCATTAAGTTAGGATAAGGGGAATGCAAATCTCGCGAGATTGGGGCACCTGCGAGATACCGCGATTTATGAATATCAATCTCGTGAGATCTCGCGAGATTGGCAGTTTTGTGGGTGTTTATTTGCAAATAATCCCAATAAATGTTAAAACAAATTAGAAAAAAAAAATAGACGTTGTAATTTCGGATATCTATATTATTTTTTTTTATAAACTTCTATATATATATAAACTTTCACGTACTTATCTACCAAATAACAAATAATAAATTCAACCAGTGTTCTCTTCTAATACCAAACAAAAATCTTTTAGTATTAAATTCCCTTATAATAATTGAAACAACGAGAAGTAAAAAAAAATCTAATCATCTAAGTTGACTATTTTCAATCAATTTCGATCTCGAAAGTCTCGCGAGATCTCTTTCTCTGTCCAAGATTGATCTCGCTAAAGAAGGCCGAGATCTCGCGAGATCGAGATCGAGATTGCATTCCCTAATTAGGCTGATGATGCAAGTAAAGCGCGTCTTTAAGTTCCACCACGTTACACGCGATGGCTCGAATTCACGCGGAAAGCGGGATACAGCGTGAAGCTGGTTATGGAATTAAATATAATCATTTATTTTTTTTTATTTTATTCTTTTGTATAGGTGATTTTCCTTGTGAGGTCTGTGGCAAAGTGTTCAAAGCTCAGTACAACAGGGAATTGCACGTGGACCGAGTGCATAAGAAGCGTGGTGAGTGTTCTCTCTCTCTTTCTATTTTTATTGTGTAAGAAGGAGATGGCATCAGTTTTGTATTTGGGATTCTGGATGGTTTTTTTGTCAAATTTTTATGGGATTATTTTTGTATTATTAATTATTTAGAATAGAATTCGTTCAATAGTTGTGGGTTCGATTCCCACTAAGGGTAAAGGATTATTCTTTTTTCCCAGCAAGGGTCACTTGTCTATAAAATTATCTGTCGATTAAGACTAACATTGAAAAATGACATGACATATCACTTATTTGTGTTTTCAAACTGGCGTGCATAAAATGAAGTGGGGGGTTTGGGGGAAGAAAGGGCCCCCCCCCCCTTTCTTCTGAGAATAATTCATTTATTTTAAGTTGCGTTGAATTCCACCGCTCGAACATCACGCATTGACTCCTATTTGGAAAATTAGAGAACGGAGTGTCTTGACACTGGCTTCTCTCTATCCTGCTCTATACGAAATATCCTTTCCTTTCTTTCCGAAATATAAGTGAACCTTCTTTGCGAGCATGAGGGTAAATTTTTTATGATGTGGGACGTGTTTTGCAGTGGCGATGTGGCCATATAATAGGATTCCCATCGGCTTACCTTATAGAGTAAATGTTATAAGGCTCGAAAATTTACAAATTAGTTTTTAGATACAAGTATACTATTTACAATTTTTCAGGTAGAGTGTACTGTCCAAAGTGTGATGTAAGACTTATGACGTACCCTCAAAAATTGAAACATTTGGTAGAAGTCCACGGGGAAGAACCGCTGTCGTTCCCGTGCAACTTGTGTGACAAGGTGTGCGAGACGCGACGGAAATTAACTATTCACAGACGGAAGGAACATCTAAAGGACTATAGGTAACGTAAAGCTTCATGCTCAAAACTCACCTATTTTAAAATCACAAACAGATATGTATATATATATATATATATATATATATATATATATATATATATATATATATATATATATATATATATATATATATGTAGAAGAAGAAGATATATATATATATATATATATATATATATATATATATATATATATATATCTTCTTCTTCTACATATATATATATATATATATATATATATATATATATATATATATATATATATATATATATATATATATCTTCTTCTTCTTCTTGGCATTAGTCCCGGCTTTTCCAGGGTCTGCCTTCCGACTAAGCAATCTATTGGCTCTCATGTCTTGCGTCACGACAGCCATCGCTTCCTTGGGCGTCCGGGTGGTCTAACTCCAGGGACAGACATGTCAAGGCACTTCCTTCCGACATAGTTCTCAGATCGGCGCATAACATGGCCATACCATCTCAGGCCAATATATTATTATTCCAGATATGAATGCCAATGCTGCGGACAAAAGTTCTTCACCCGTTTCTCTCTCACAAACCACATGCCGACACACACCGGTGAAAGGAATTTTAAATGTAAAGTGTGTGAGAAGACGTATCCTCGACTGAAGACCTTGAAAGATCATTTAAGAATACACACTAATGATAGACGGTATAGGTGCCACATTTGCGGACAGGCCTTCATACAGAATTGCAGCTTGAAGGGCCATATGAAGAGCCAGCACCCGGACTATAGTTAATAAGGTTGTATGAGTAAAGCCTATTTAATTATAAAAATTGTTTTTTTTGTCTATGGTACGGGGAGACGGAACAGATAAAACAAAATTTCATATTGGTCTTGACATTTTATTTTTTTTTTCCTGGAACTTTGAATTTTTATACAAATACAAAATGTTTTACAGCTTCCAAAGCTACGACATTTTTATATATGTATATATTACAAGCTTAAGTAAACTAAATTGCGTTAGTTTCGATATATTATTCGAAATTACTATGTACATGTTCAGTATATTCGTATTTACTATAATATAATTTTTTTTCTAATTTAAAAGTTACTCTTTATTACATGAGCTACCTGCCAGTGAAAGTCCCGTCAAAATCGGTCCACTCGTTTCAGAAATTAGCCGGAACAAACAAACCAACAGACAATAAATTTAAACATGTTATTTGTTATATATATATATATATATATATATATATATATATATATATATATATATATATATATATATATATATATATATATATATATATATATATATATATATATATATTCATATGCGTGTAGTATAAAGCGGTTATTAATAAATTAATAACATGACTGACTGCAGTATAGCTTTAGCCTTTAGGGATAAGAAATAAAATCATAAAAAACTATTTCAAATAATTTAATACATTATTATTTACAAACAAATAATATTAATATATTAATAAATATGTACATATACAATAGATTTGAAGCTGCACCTACTAATATACAAGCATCAACAGCATCTCTGTGCAAAGATTTTTTATTATTTAATTTAAAAACTAATTTAATACCATGCTTTCTTATTATTTTATATATATATATATATATATATATATATATATATATATATATATATATATATATATATATATATATATATATATATATATATATATATATATATATATATATATATATATATACATATTTTATTATCAATGTAATAGAACCCAAAACAATGAATTTATTTTTGTTTGTATGTGCGTTTGAGCACACTAATCTCAGAAACAACTTGTATAAAAAAAAGTTATATCAGTTTAAAGTATTATATATTACAATATTGTTCTTTATAATAAAACAAATTATTTTATAAATATAAATTTATGCAAATGGAAGCAAATCTACAATTTTTGGCACAACTAATATGACTTGACATTCATTTATATATATTTAAATAATAAATATAGATTTCACAATTTCCACCATTGTGTAAGTAATTTGCAGGCAAAGAGGTGTGAGTTCGAATCCCATTTAGTGAAATATTTATATATATATATAGCCATCAATAATAAGGTGTGAAAAAAAACCATAAAAAAAAACAAATTCAAGCAGCATAATATAAAAACTGAGCTTCACTCTGCAAATATATTGTTGTTTTTACTGTATGAAATAAAATTGATTTATAGTTAAAATTTTAATAAATAACCTAATAGGGTTAGGATTAGGGTTAAATATTAATAGCTATGCAACCCGATGGGAATCGTGGATATATGGATACTTCGCCACTGCTATCCATCAATGTACCAGAGATGGTATGAATGCTGGTTCTTCACTCTGGTTTACAATTTATAATACTTCCCGCTATAACTTGAAAGCACCATCCATATCGAACACCTGGTGATGGCTTTTCATATGACTCTTGAAGCTGCCACCTTGAGTAAAACTAGAGTTACACACATCACACTTGAACCTCCTCTCGCTGCTGTGACTCCTCACATGTTCCTGCAGCGACTGAAGCCGGGGATAGCTTTTATCACAAAACTCACATCTATAGTTCCTCTCACCGGTGTGTGTTGCCATGTGCTCTTTCAAGCGGGATGGCAAGTAGAACCTTTGATCGCACAAGTCGCACTGATGTCTGTACACTTTTAAATGGTTCCGCCTATTGTGTTCCATCAAAGTCTTCCTTCTGTTATACACTTTATCGCACAGTTTACATGGAAACGTTCTCTTGTCACCGTGGACTTCTATTAAATGGCGGTTTCTCAGAGCGTACGAGAGGAAGGCAGCGTCACACTTGTAGCAGTTGACGAAGGGTCTCTTCTCGTGTACTGTAGCAATGTGTAGCGTCCTGCTGTACTTAGATTTCAAATTCTTCCCGCATATTTCACAGGGGAAGTTCAAATCTATTTTGCTATGGGATTTTATATGAGTACGGAGAGAAGCTTGTTCTAGAAAACACGTACCGCATATATCGCAGGTGAACGTGCCGAAATGATCGATCATGTGCTTTTTCAGCGAGTCAAAATAGGGGAAAACGCTACCGCACTCTGTACAAGTTAAATTGTTCAATGTCAATCTGAACTTAAGGAACTCATTAGTGATGGGATATATGGATTTCCCGTGAACACTAGTGATGTGCTTTTTAAATGTTTCCAAATCGTCAATTTTGTCCGGACAAAGTCGGCAATCTATCCTTGTTATATCAATTTTGGGTATTTTCTTATTTTCCGTTGTATCTTCGAACAGTTCCTTCGGATCATGGATGAGAGTGTGTTCTCTGAGTTCACTGGGATTCGTGAATTGATCCTTGCAGTAGTAGCAGTAGTAAATACTGACTCTATTGTGGAATGGACAGACGAAGGAGTTCTGCACTATGGCCACAGTGTTGGAGTAGGCCATCTGGTTGTGGTCTATTATGTCTTTTGAGGCCATTTTGTTTGGAATACCATCTGGAATTTAAATTTTCTAAATTAATATAAGTGGAAAACTCCCTTAACACATTAAAGCTGAATAAATAAAAATATGTATGTAGTAATGAAAAGGATAATAGTGAGAGAGAGAATAGAGAGAGAAGAGTAATGAGTGAGATTTCAACTACACATGTATATGGATAAAAGTTTTAACTTTTATACAAGATATTTTAAACTGATATTCACATCACTAAATTATAAATAAAAATATAAAGATATAAAAAAAATAAATAAAAAGTGAGAATAAACAAGAACATGCTCTGGTGGTTTGGGCACGACAAGAGAAAGGGCGATGACAGAATGGTATAAAAGATATATACTGGAGTAACGTCACATAAAAAGCATGAGGACGCCCCGGAGAGCATGTTTGAAGAGGTCAATGACAGTGGACGAGGCGCAAGAGGTATGCAGTACAGTCCCTGTGTTTGGCGCTCCGTTCTCTCTGGCTACCCCGCTAGGGACAAAGCGTGAAGCTATGTGTGTATGTATATAAAATAAAAATATTTTTTATTATGTTCATTGCACATGACTAACAAATCGATTTTATCATAATGTAAAACAAATATCATTATTATTAACTTCATGTTTTATCCCTAGCTGAGTAGCGTCAAAGGCTACAGTCCTCTTTCGCTCTGACCAAAGTCATTAACCTCGTACATGCCCTTCGGGAGGTCCTCATACTTTTTACGTGACCTTCATCCAGTATCTTTAACACTGTGTTCTCGAAGATCAACCGAGGTCTCCTACCTCTGCCTTTGCCCAAACCCCATAAGCGTGTTCTCAAAAATAATATCACTTATAAAAAATTATAAAACCGACTTACTTGTTATCAACAAATTGTCCAACTTCACCCTCAACCGTTTACTATTCCGCAGTTGCTTGCTAACTTTACTTTTGTGACCATTTCTTGTCTTTTTCAATACTTTCGGTTTATTATCTGTGACTTCTTCTGCAATTAAAAAAATAAAAAAATAATATGTTATGTATATTGAAACTTTCTAAGACTTGTTTTAATATGAACTTTCCAAGTGCTCTAAACATAAGCATCTCTTTTATATTTTTTTTTTTCTTTCCTAGTAACAATACAAAGCGCAGCGTTGAGATCCGCCATTAAACAGCCAATATCTTAAAAATTGGACTTCTGTCCAAACCAGGAACAGAACCTCTGAACACTAGGTTCCACTGTCTACTGAACTATATGCGGGATATGAAGTAAAGCTACAAAAGTGGCATTTGAACCTATTCTTAAAAGATAGGTTGTAACTAAACCACGGTGACTTTTCTATAAATAGTAATTTTCTGAAAATTTAAATGCTGAAAAGTGATTACCATCTTGATCTTCTGGCAGTTCATCTGGCATATCGGGTGTGTCAGAGTCACAGACTGGCTCAGTTTTTATCTCAGTCTTTATTATTTGATTAAATTCTGAAATGACACATAACATTAATAATGTACAGTTTTTTTAATAAATTTATTTTGCGGGTTTTGTTTGTTTTTTTTTTCAAAAATCTATACAAATATATTTTTATTGCCAATTAAGATTTGAAATTCCATGTTTTCACTGCCTTAGAGGTAGATTTTTTTTAGCTTTCACTTATGAAGTTCCAGAAATAGGTTGTTCATTTTTTACTTATATATAGGGAAAATAAGTAAAGGTGTTCCTTATATTTTTAAATATAATATTAAATTTAAAACCGCAAGAAGAAACTTTCATTATTTTATTTGAATTTTCACCTTCTTTATTTTGCAACCTTGCTTCAAGGAACATTTGCTCAGATTGTAAAACTTGTTGTCTAAATGCATTTGCTTCACGAAGCCGCGACACACACGTAGCACAAATACAGCAGTCTTTACCATCACCATCTAAGTGTGATAACTGGAATATGTAAAATAATAATTATTACCAAATCAATAAAGTATATTTAAAAAAATATACAATTTTTTTTTTAAATTAAGTTATTTAATTTTTTTTTTTTGTTTTTGTTACATAATTAAATATTACAAGACTTGGCTTGTATATATAGCCAATTGTTGATGTATATAAATATTAAATTTAATATTTTACACTTTAATAAATTTTAAATACAGGAAGTAATCTATTTGTTTACTAGATCTGTTCACTTTCTTCGCCACTTTCCGCCTATTATCAATTTTATATAAATACTCAGTACATATATTTCAACATAAAGAGAAATATTAACTACTTTTCACTTACAAGTAGCCCAAAAACATCCATCAACATATCAGAATAGACTTCTTTCGTATCCATAAACTCATATTCAGTTGATAGCAGTCGACATTTTTTTATTGAGCGACAACAACGACACAGCGCGGGGTTTATTAAGGGCCCTTGATTTTTCTTTATATTACCTTCCGCCATTATTTATGAAATTTATTAAAATTAAATAATTATAAAGTATATGAAAGAAGCGAGATGCATTTTTTACAATTTGTCTGTTGTCACTTTACGTTAAGATGAAGTTTGACATATTGACTGTTTGAAACGTTTTGTTTCTGCATTGAATTAGTGATGTGTACAAATCTTAATAAAATCGATAAATTTTAAAATATGATAAACCTTTTTTTCGACCTTATAAATAATGGATAGCTTCTGTGTTTAACAAAGATTTTCCAATCTCACAGTTTATTCCGCATATAGTATGGTAGACGGAAGGAACCTGGCATTTAGACACCCCGTTCTCCACATTCCACCCCAATTTGGCCCCAACGCCTCGCTTTGCTTGACAGAAAGAGAAAATGAGAATAATTTTAATATTATCACTGGAGTGAGGATTAAAACCCCAACCCCATAGCGTTAGCTATCAGTCACCGTCCCATTGCGCCACGATGCTCTCAAGAACAAAATTTTCAAGTTCTACATTTTACAATATTTATTGTTTTAACTATACACTATTAAAATATTAAAAGTGGTAATTTTTTTTTTAGAAGGGATTGTGAAATGTTACACTGCTCTATACTTTCCTTATTCCTATAAAGCATAACGCCCAATCTCATCTTAATCTAATCATATGGGGGAAGAGAAAATATAAAAAATCGGCCACCAGAAATTGAACCCACACCTATTCATGACCTCCTACAATTTTAAATTGTGGCTGGTGGAGGCTATTTGTAATTTTTGTTGTTGACTAACGCATATTTATTTAATTTATCTTTAAAAAAAACCAATAAAATAAAATCGAGTCAAAAATAAACAAAAGGAACAAAATTTACAAATAATTTTATTAAAAAAATCATAATTTAAAATAATCTTAAATAATAATTTCATTACAATAATTGTAAAATTAGATTCTTAATTAACTATAATACTTATTATTACATTAAATAAAATAAATTTTACAATAAGTCTCGGTTTGTTCAGTTGTGATGATTTGAGTATTTATTAAAGCATAGATTTGTGTCCTCACCATTAAAAAAAATAAAATAGTGATGTACTTCATGTACAGATTTAATGTCAAATAGAAGTCTTGTCAAAAATAATACATACTAGAGATGCAATAAATTTGTTCTTTTAGAAATTATGATTGTTAATAAAAAATGATTATTAATTTAAGCCACAGTTATTTGTAATACTTGACTTATGTAGATTTATATAAAATCTCTTATATTACTGACATTTTCACACTGTTTTTAGGCAAAGGGAACCTAGTGTTAAGCCACTCTGTTCCTCACTTTCCGCCTAATATTTGATACATTCTGTGTTTAATGGCGGATCTCAACGCCGCGCTTTGTCTTCTTACCAGACGAGAGCAGACATTTCAATTTATTCAATTTTCAAAGGCAAACGTATTTAGTCCGGCTATTTTGATATATTTACAAAAATAAATTGTAGTGTTCGATCAACAAAAATAATACTGTATATACAATCTCTTATACAAATAAGCCACATATTGCCATATCTTACGCAATATGGTAATTAAGTAAAAAAAGTCACTACTATACACAATTGAATGCAGACTAAAAATTAAAAAAAAAAAAAATGTCATCCATACAAATTATATACACATAAACTCAATAGATTCATACATTTTAATATGAAGAGAGATCTCTGATAATAAAAAAAAAAAACCGTGTGACCGATTTCTCCATTATTACAAACAAAAATACAACATAAGAGAATAATAATACAATTTCAACTATACATGTAATTAAAAGTAACACCCCTCTATATCACATTCGGGATGATGACTTTTTATATGGGACTTCAAGCTAGCATTCTGTATGAAGGCCTGCCCGCAAATATGGCACCGGAACCTTCTCTCATTCGTGTGGGTCCTGATGTGGTACTGCAACGACTTGAGCCGAGGATAGCTTTTATCACAAAACTCACATCTGAAATTCCTTTCGCCCGTATGAGTCGCTATATGCTCTTTCAACCGCGATGGCAAATAGAATCTCTGGTCGCAGTACTCGCACTGGTGTTTCAGCACTTTTTGGTGGTTCCTTCTCTGGTGTTCGGTCAATGTTTTTTGCCTATTATACACTTTGTCGCACAAGTTACATGGATACGTCCGCTTCTGGCCGTGCGCCTCGGTCAGGTGTTTATTCTTCAAGGCGTATGACATGAAACACTCGTCGCACTGAGGACACCGTATTATTGCCTTCTTCTTATGAACAATGTCCACGTGCATGTCCTTGTAGTGGTTGGATTTGAACACTTTACCGCACACCTCGCACGTATGGCGCTCGTCGTCCTTGTGGCGTTTCAAATGCGCGTCTAAACGGGGTTTCTCCAAGAAGCACACCCCGCATATATCGCACGTGAAATTACTGAAATGCTCCACCATATGTGTGTTTAATGTGTTGAAATCTTCGAATATATCGTTGCACATCAGACACACTAAGTCATTCCAGGTCAATTTATATAACAGCATCTTGTCTGGTGCCTCGAAGTATATCTTCTTGCCATGCACCTGATCCACGTGTTGCTTGAACACTTCCAGATCACTGATCTTCAATGGGCAGAGGCGGCAGTCGATCCTGGTGATGTCAATTTTGGGCATTTTCCTGTACCCCATTAACAATTGGAACGGTTTGGTGTCGTGGGTGACTGTGTGCTCCCTTAGATCCTCAGGTTTTGGATAATAATCCTTGCAGTAGAAGCAATAGTAATTGTTCCGTCGGTTCTTGAAGGGGCATACGTAGGAGTATTGTATTATTGTGAGGAGATTCTCTTCTGACATACAATCTAGATCTCGATCGTACGTATTCTTCTTTTCCACGGGTGGTTTCTTTAGTTTTGGCGATAATTTTTTGCTTGAACCTGGAAGAACATTTATATAGACACATATAAGCATAGAAATAATTTATACCACCAGTATCTCAAGAACTGGTTCAAATAAAAATATCAAAGGTTTAAAAAAAATCAGATTCACTTAGAACATTTGTATGTTACATATATATGTGTGTCATACACAGTCTGTCTTGTTTGTTTACATTTGGCCACGCGGGCGAAGCCGCAGGTAAAAACTAGTAAGAATCGAGCAAGGCATCATAAAAAAAAAATTGCTCCGTTCTCGAATTCCCTCTGACTCAGCATAGAGTTCTGTTCCAATTTAGAATATACACGAAAAGGTTGTAGATTCGATTATCATTCGGGAAAATGTAGTATGAAATAAAATGAAAGTATTTCTCGAAACGAATGTCTCGAATTTGGATAACATTTTTACTTTTTTTTTTTTATTCGTAGGGGAAATCTTCAAAAGATACCTAGATACTCTTTTTATGGGATTTTTAAATTTTTTACTTATTTTAAATTAATTTTTTTAATTTTAAATTTCGAATTTGAATAACTTAACATAACTTTTACTCTTTCTATTACTAATTTATGAATTTAAAAAAAAAAAAGAAAAACAGCTCACTTGACTTTTTAATCTTATTCACTTTCTTCAATAGCTTTTTCTTTGGAGTACCATTCGCTTTGATCTTGGTTTTCTTCCCTTTAGCTTTCCTTTTGATCGGTTTATCAGAATCTGATGATGACGCCGAATAATCATCGTGATAGTCATCATCATCAACATCATCCACGTCCACGTCCATGTTTAAGTCTCTCTGTAATTCTTTATCTTCTTCTGTTTTTAGTTTGTCTTCTTCATTTTCTTCTTTTTTGGGCAGTTTTACATCTGGAAGTGATGATATAATATTCTAGCTCTGTTTCTGATAAACATTTAAAAAAGGCAATGGGACAATACTTCGATTCCTAAGATTTTAATTCTTATATATTATAATTTATTCATTTTAATTATTAATATATGTACATATATATATATATGTATATATATATATATATATATATATATATATATATATATATATATATATATATATATATATATATATATATATATATATATGTATATATATATATATATATATATATATATATATATATATATATATATATATATATATAAAAAATTTGTATCTTATCTATATTGACAAAAACAAACAAGCAAAGTCAAAGCAAAAGCAAAAAAATTAAAATAACTAAAAATGAACTATACCTTCAACAACAGATGGAAAATCTAAAGATATGACATCCTGATGTTCCTCATTGGAGGAATTGTGTTCGCTGCAATCATCTTTGGGTTCTGTTTTCAGTTCTAATTCAGTATCCTTCTTGTTCTCTGAAACATTATAATGTAAGATGAAAATATCAATTATGTTAGAAAAATCAAAATTAAAATTATTCAATTATGCCATTTTGTATTTTCAATTTACATAAAGATGTCAGTTCTGCAAGTCCTACAGGAAACTACCACCAACCTAGGAAGGCATACCCCGCTGAGACGAGCTGGCTTAAGACTGGACCGTAGCCCTTTTAAGTCATATTTTACAATAAACATATAAGAATTAAAAAGTTAAAATGAGGGAAAGTCAACATTAATTTCACACACAAATATCATTACAGTATTCAGACTTGTCGTAAATATAACTTCACTATATACTCAGTGCGGTGCAGGATAGACAGAGAGAAAATCTATATTTGTTGTGTTTCATTGAGATGCCGTCCAAATGAGCCATGACAGCCGCAATGTTACAATGTATTTGAATATTATATATTCTTAAAATTTTAATACACAGGTACACAGATTATGTATTATTATATATATAAAAGCTTTAAATTTTTAAATACACAGATTATGCATATAAAAAGCTTTTATTAGCATTTAGTTTAAATGAGTGTAAAAAATACCCAAGACTCACCTTCTTTATCCCCCAATTTAGCATTCAAGAACAACTCTTCACACTGTAATACTTGTTGTTTGAAAGCACACGCTTCACGTAAACGCACTACACAAGTTGCACATACACCACTGTCTTTAACATCTTCGTCCACATGTGAAAGCTAGAAAATTAAAATAATTTTATAGTATATGCTTTTTTGTGTGAATTGATTACTGTTTTTTATACAGAATATATACACTTTATGTACACATTTTAATATATACAACTAGAGAAACCCTTTGTGTTTTTGTGTAATAAATGAATATTATTGAGCCAATTAAAAAAAATTAATACCTGTAAAAATAATATACTACAATTTAAATTAATTAATTTGTCCAATAACAACATAAATATATATATAAAAACAAACATTTAAAATGTATATCAAACAATATTTATACTTATTACCTGTGTAAATAAATTAAATTAATGAAAAAGTGTAATTACTTACAAGAACACCAAAGCAGTCCATTATCATATCTGCATAAACCTCTTTCTTTTCCATCCATGTATATTCAGAAGTCATAATTCTACATTTCTTTATAGCTCTACAGCATCTACACAGCGCTGGGTCTATAATAGCCCCGTTGTTCTTAATTAAAGCCATTTTGTATTGTAACACTATTTAAAAACACTTTATAACTAAAACTCTTATATTGTATTTCATTATTCAAGAAAAAATCGCTTTTGAACGATTGTGTTCATATTTTATTGTGTTTTTAGTATCGACAGCTTCTCAACCCAACAAGCCTAAACAAAATGTCAAAAAGATACAGATAATAAAATGGTCTCTGCAAAAACGTTCAGTTTTATAAAATAAAACTATAGATTTATTTTTATTGTAGTATTTTGTGCAACCTAAGTATCCAATCAATAATTGTTATTTCCAATAGCTATCAGTTTTACACACAGAACAAGACAATTAAACAGTTTATAACATAAAACTAACATAACAGACCCTTATTTCAAGCTAAATTTTAAATATGTGCCCTCTGAAATTCTTAAATAACAATATTATATAAAAAAGCCTTTACAAACTCAAAAAACACTAAAAATAAGTTTTTTATTAATAAAAACACAACTATCGACATACTCATGTAATCAAGTTAAAATTATTGTGACATCACTGCACACACCAAGCTGTCAAAAGTGAATTTGCAAAAGGCTAGTTTCCACGCCGTAATTCCGTAAAAAATAATTTTAAAAACCTACTAGGTTTGTTTGTAAATAAAGTTTAAAATGAATGAGGACAGTGATATTATGATTTCTGAATATTTGTGTAGATGCAAATGTTGTTTAAATGACAAAGAATTGAAAAGCTTGTGGGACGTGCATGAGAGTGATGGCGGTGACGAAATATATGGGACTATGTTGGTTGAGTGTTTTACCTTACCGGTACGTTTTATCTTTAATTTCCTCGTCTTATTTATGTAAATTTTGACTTCATTTATGCTTCAAAACTTTATATTTATTCTATTAAAAAATTTATTCTATTAAAAAATATATATATTAATGTTGTTGTGTAAAATATTCATTAGAAATTATCTAAGTAATAAGTTAAAAAGAAAATTGTAATTGTATATATTAAATAAAGACTAAATAACCTTATTTATTTTTATTAATTATTTAACATATTATTTTTAGTGGGTTCCGTCTGACGAACCTGAGCATATATGTGAGATGTGTATATTGAAACTTCAAGAAGCACTTGATTTTAAAAGAAACATACTAGCTATTGAAGATGTCCTGTTAAATGGTACAAGTTGTTTATTTATTTAAAATTATATATTATAATAATTCTCATATGATTTTTAAATATTTTTATAGTGTAAAAGAAGTTGAAGGGTTGTTTACCTAAAAATTGTTGTAAATAACTAACATAAAATCACAGGCCATTTTGAAATATCTATGCGGCGTAACAATTTTGTTTGTGTATTGTAAAAAGATTTATTTAGTTTAAAAACAAGTATAATTTTTGAATAGTTTTAAAAGTTTGTATTCTATTTATAAATATTTTCTTACATACAAAAAATGTACAAGCATAAATTATATACATTCTTTTTTCCAGGAATTGATATTAAAGATGAAATAGACACTGAATCTGACATCACATCAACCACAACACTAGTAAAATATGTTCCAGTTAAAGAAGAATATGAGCATGTTGAATATTTGGAATTTGAAGAAATTATGGAAGGTAATATATCATTTTTATGATTTTTAAAGTGCTAAGCCACACTAAGGATAGAAAAAACACTTAAAGCAAACATAAAAATTTGAACACAACATGATTTGAACCGCTGCTGCGGGAAGCGCTCTGACCACTAAGCCATGCGCTCTCCCTCACGCTGCGTCGAAATTCTTATATTGTTTATACAACATATTACATTGTAATATATTGTTTGGTAAAATGATATATTTTTTCCAATAACATAGAAAGTGAGGACTCCACATTCTGCCCAAATTCAAGTGTTGAAGTGGAGCTCGACACCGGGCTGTCTTAAAGAAATGAAAATAATTATATCCCCTCATGGCGATTGAACCCACACCATTACAGTGCACACACTGTTCCACTTTCAAATTCAGATGGCAAACAAATGAATAATATCAAACTCGTACTCTTTTTGAATTGTCCAAGACCTTGTCGCCAATACAGATTACAGCCATACAAGTTTGAATCCCGCTACTTTCAAGTTCTTATATGTTTTCTAAAATACATATACTTTTTAGAAAATGCATTAAAAAATTAAGAAATATTTTGTATTCACAGAACAGCCTCAATTGAAAATCTTAACGGGATTAGCTACTACAAGTTCGGGCCCCTCGACTCCAGGGGCCTCGAGCTCAGGGCCCCCCAGCCCATTGAGAAAATGGCCGAAAAAGAAGAAAAAACATGAGTTAACGAAATTCTACAAGCAATACACTAAAGAAGATTTAGCAGAAGCTATAAGAGTGGTTAGAAACGGTGAAATGAGTTGTGCGAATGCAGCCGTCAGATATGGCGTCCCGAAGAAAACGTTGACGGTTAAAGTTAACTCGTATAGTGATGGAGATGGTAAGTTGTTCATAAAATTAAGATAAAATTACATCGGGAATTATTGTCATTTTTTTTATTATATTTATGTCTAGAATGTTTTTTTTAACTGTACCCTGTATACAGATAAAGAATGATAGCAGTGTTTTTTTTTTTTATGTAGGTAAGCCGGAATCGAAACAGTCTTAAAAATAAATTATTCATTATTATATAAAAGTTGAGCCTAGTTCAGCAAATATTTAATGGTTTATATTACATGAAATAAAATGAATTTATAGTGAGAACTTAGTTAGTAAATTATTTATTAATAATACTAAGATTTACAAGAGCCGATGGGAATCATGTTTTATGGACGCTTCGCCACTGGACACTAGTGTTTAGATACTCCGTTCTCCACGCACCGTCCAATTTTTAATACATTGCGTGTTCAACGCCACGTATTGTCTTCTTACCAGAGCAGAGAAATGCAAAAATTCATACAGAATTGGAATGGAGTAAACAAAAATTTGGCCTTCCATTATCGCCAGTACGTTGGTACTTGACGTCATAGTTTTTTTTATATCAAGTGACATTCTTTATTAGAAAAAAAAATGTGTAATTATTCCAAGTAGGAGTCAAACCCGCTATCTATTATGAAGACAATTAGGCATCAATAAAATAGTCCACGCTAATGTAAAATTAATTGTTACAGGCGACGAATCAAGTAATAAGCATTACAAATTAATAGAAGAAATAAAGCTCCTACTCACGCACACGACGGCTGTGCCCTTTAAAACTAAAACAACAAGATATTACTGTTTTTACTGTTCCACCGAAGGCCCATACTTTGAAGACACAGACGAGCTAAGGGAGCATACAAAGACCAATCATGAACACGAATGGACCAAAATAGAATTATATATGAGACCCCAATGGCTAAATGAAGTTATTAAAATGGATGTACAGGATATACATTGTAAAATATGTCAAACAATGTTGCCAGACTGGAATAATCTGTTTGTACATTTAGCAGTGGTGCATAATTTAGAGTTTGATATGGCATACACAAAGATCATACCTTATGGCTTAAGTTCTAATTTAAAATGCTTTCTGTGTGGCCAGAGTTTTCACAATTTTGGTCATTTGGACAGCCATATGAATAATCACTACAGTAATTATATATGTTACGAATGTGGCGACACCTTCCTTTCAGCAAGTCGCTTGGACAAACATTTGAGTGTCCACAAGATAGGCAACTACCCGTGTGAATATTGTGACAAAGTGTTCAAATTAGACAAATATAGATCAAAACATGTTAGTTTAGTTCACATACAAGAGAATACAGTGAAGTGCTTGTACTGTCCGGAGAAGTTCCTTGGTATATTCCAAAGGCATATACATGTGACTGAGAAACATAAGGACAAGGTGAAATACATGACTTGTGAATACTGCGGCAATAGTTATACATGGAAACCCTATTTCCTAGCGCATATGAAGAGAAGGCATGGCTCGGAGAAGAAGTATAAATGTAAATATTGTGAAAAAAGCTTCTTGATGAAGTATGAATTGAAAAATCATATGGTGAGGCATACGGGGGAGAAGAACTTTGTGTGTGGCTTGTGTGGCCTAGGATTTACAAGGATGGTTAGCTTGAAGAAGCATTGTCAAACTCATGAGGAAGAGATTCTTGAGTAATGTACACATATTTATGTATATAATAAAGTATTGCAGTGGGATTGTGGTACTTTTACCTGCAATGACAACCATTGCAGGTAAAAGGTTTGATTCTAGGTAAAGCGAAAGTTTATTTTTAAACTTTTTGTGGCCCTTTTGAGAAGATACAGCGCGGCCGTCGGTGTACAACAGTTATTTTAGTACATTTTTTATATTCTATTAGTATGTGGAAGATTTGTGAAAATTAATTGACAAACGTTTTGTAGAGTAAACAGAATCACATATATTGTGGTTAATTTCTTAGTCCGTAGAATTGTAAATATTTATACATTTGTTCGTAAAAATTATATAGATATTATAAAATAAAAATAATGTTTCATTTTTTAGTTCTTATCTAAATATGAATTACAAAAATTTATTTAAATCTTTATCCATCGATATGTAGTTTTTATTAAATATATATAAGAAACTTTTTTCACAACACTAGTGTTCCCAAACTGTCAATGTCAAAAGTCACTCATATGCCAATTCAATTGATATTCAAAATAAGTTAATATTTTGTACAAAATATGGAAATAAATACAAATATAGAATATATAGAAAGGTGTAAATGTTGTTCAGAGGTAGTGGGTTTGAAAAACATGTGGTCTCCTCATAACAGAGGCGGAGAAATCGAGATATATGGACAAATGCTTAATAATTGTTTTGTTTTAGACGTAAGTTGTATGTAAACATTTTATTTTGTTTAGTATATAATAAAATTAATTGATCTAAAGCCCTTATAAAATTGGCTTGATTATGTTCAATATATGACCCCAATCTGGTTGTATAAAATACGCCTTTGGGTTTAGTCAGTCTCCACTAAATATTTCTCATGCATCAGAATCTAAAAAAAATCTGTTACCTTAAAGTGATGCTGGTTCTCTCAATGTAATTTATATAATACAGAGATATATATTCTATATACCTCTATAAACTGCAAAGAGCTCAAATCTATACATTCCATAATAACAAATAAAAAATAAAGTTAGGTTAGCTAGCTTAAAAAATAATAATATAGGTTTAAAATTATTAGTTATAGCACATGAGATGATTGTTTACAAATATGAATTATAGTGGGACCAGCCTTCAAAGGATGACAACTCGGAGCATATATGCGAGGCATGTATAACAAGATTGTGCAATGCCGTTGATTTCAAAAAAGAGATTTTACTCTCTCAACAGTTGTTATATGAACAATTAAGATGTGGTAAATAACTTTTCAAAATTCAATTTAATTTATTTAGTGGCTTTATGTTGTACCCTGTTTATAGGGTTAACAGAGAACAGAGTGTCAAAACACTATAGTTTGCATTGTGTGTTGTTGAGTGGTGTAACTAAACAACACATATTCTTATACATGCCTACGTCTTACCTACCATTAGGCTAAAAAGAACAAAATTAGCTCTAATTTGAAGCTAAATTATTATAGAATGAGATGAGGATGGGTTCATCTCCAAAAACAATTGAAATTATCTAAAAGCTTTATTATAGTTTATTATGGCTGATCGTAAATGAATAAAAAGGAAATATAAATAATAAAAACATCTTTTACCAGAGCTTTTACTTAAGTTATAGAGTATGTAAATGTGACAATGGAGTCTTGTCTTTATTTACAAGGCACTAACATAAGTCCTATATATTTGTAATAATATACTATTAACTCTGTTTTTTGATTTATTTAATGTTTTATATCAAATTAATAGCAAAATGTTTATTTCAGAAAGTCTTGACGAAATTAAGCAGGAGGAGTCTGACACAGATATAGAAACTGAATATCTAAGCATAGAATGTTTCGAGGATGATGACAATGGAAGCGAGAGAAAAGGTAATTTTATTTTATTTTATTTTATTTTTAAGGGTATATATATGGTGATAGTATGTGGTGGTGAGCATATTGAGTATTGATTTGTTCCCCATTTGGGGCAATAAATAATTTTCATGTCCCCATTCTGGAAAAACATGTAATTGAAGCGGATAAAGAAAATTGAGTGACTTGACACTCAGTTTTCTCTTCCTGGCCTAAAAAATTATCATGTCTATATAATAGACTTTCCATATGTTTCTAGAAATTAAAATGGAATCCCCTAACAAACCGAACAAAGAAGAATTACTATTAAACAGAAGAACTAGAAAATATACAGATGATGATCTACAGAAATGTGTTGAAGCGGTTTTAAAAAAAACTTTATCTCAAAATAGGGCGTCCATTTTGTATAATATACCAAGGAAGGCCATTAGTCTGGCTGTTTCCAGTGAGTAATTATTTCCTTAGATTTTTTTTGTCTCAATAGTCACACTATTGCAATTATTTTAATTTTGTGATATGTTTTTGTTTGGGATAAATTATTAATGAATAAAGTCAGTCATATCATATTGACCAGTGATAACTATGATAATGATTTAAAAAATATTAAAGGTTACGTAACTTAGCCTATTTTCTTCTAACTTTTTATATATATATATATATATATATATATATATATATATATATATATATATATATATATATATATATATATATATATATATATATATATATATATATATATATATATATATATATATATTTTTTTTTTTTTACAGAAATGCAACGTTTAGATGACACGGAAAAGCCAAGAAAGAAGCGAAAGAATCCAGATTTACAAAATTGTCAAGAGAATTTGGATTGTATAATTAAATATACTAACGCTACACCTTTCAAAGGTTTTTTAAGAATTGGATACTCTTGCTATTTCTGCTCAGAAGAGTACGAAAAGCCGAGCGATTTAAAATCACATACAATAAAAGTTCACTTCACCGAGAGTGTAATGCAAGTGACAGTGCTACCAGATACAAACGTTAAATTAGACATCACCGGGCTAAAGTGTCAAATTTGTGATGACAACATTGGTACACTTGAAAGTGTTTTATTACACTTGAGCGAAGTGCACAGTGAAAGAATACATATCAAAACGCCAAATTATCTAATACCGTTCAAATTTGACAGTGATGTGCTAAAATGTGTTGTGTGTTCCGAAGAATTTCAAAGTTTCAAACTTTTAAACGATCATATGAATTTGAATCATTATACAAATTATGCGTGTCCAAAATGCGGCCGCGGGTTCATAAATAAGCGGTCCCTGATAACACACAGCTACAGACACGAGACTGGCATGTTTTCTTGCCAGTTTTGCCCAAAAGTGTTTACTAATCGCGTTCGAAAAATCGCTCATGAGCGTTCAGTCCATTTATTTAACAGCAAACGCCACAAATGCGGGTATTGCGGCGAACGATTCACCGACGTCGTCAAGAAGAAGGATCACGAAGTCAATACTCACAATGCACCAAAGCCGATATACACCTGTCAGGCGTGCAGCAAGAGTTACAAGAGCCAAAGATCGCTACGGACGCATGTGCGCGGCTTTCATTTGATGCTACGTCCATATAAATGTGCCGAGTGTGAATTTAGCGCGTTCAAAAATATTGAATTGAAAATGCATATGATAAAACACACCGGCACTAAAGATTTTAGGTGTATAGTGTGTTCCAAGTCGTACGGTCGCAAGTCTACGCTGCGCGAGCATATGCGTATACACGCGAACGATAGACGGTTCAAGTGCGAGCGCTGCATGCACGCGTTCATACAGAAGTGCAGCTGGAAGACGCATATGCGGACGAAGCATGGTGAAAGTGTATAGTCTTTTAGTGTTCTGTTGAGGTTTTGGTGGAATTAAGAGATTGTTTTGTTTTTGGTTTTGGTTTTATTTGAGTTTCGTATTATTATTTTGATCGTAAAGTCAATTATTGTATATAAAAATAAAATTTTATAGTTTTTTAAAAAAAACTTGACCTTTAGTAGGACTCTAAGCAGTCCTTCAAAAACCAAAAAGTCACCTAATTATTCTACCTCCCACTAAGAACAATTACAGAAGCATTGTAACAAAATTAAAACCTAAAAGACAATAAAAATTAAGGAATAAAAGTACAGACGATGAACTGCACGTTGTGTATTTAAATTAAAAAAAAAAATGACAGACTAACCAACAAAACAATAATAATGTTGTTTTCCAAAAAAAAAAAAACAATTACTACTATACTTGAAAAAAGAAAAAAATTACATACATATTTTAATACAAAATAAATACATAATTAATGAAATTTACATTAGTACTTGAAATAACGTGTACGTCAACTTCACATTATCCCGTTTATAACAAGGTAGTAGGTAGGCAGGATGCAGTGTTAAGACTCTCCGTTCTCAGCTTTCAATAGAAAGAAATTTAATAATCCATTCTCCCTCATGGGGATCGAACCCATAACGGTTCACGATACACTCAAGTATTGATATAACCGTTTATTAAATATAATAATTGTATCACATCAAACTAATCGATTAAACACATTGTACTATTTAAAAGGAGTTACTTTAAGTTCAAAAATATCTTCAGCGAAAAACTAGTTTAAAATGTGACATTCCGTAAAAATATAACGATACGTTTAAAAATGTGTTCAAGCGCGTTCAAGTACAAAATAGAACATTTAAAATTATAAAAATTATTATTTCAGATTAAGAATATTTATTAAAAGTTAAAGATTTATATAATTTTTTAATTTCAATTTAGTATATGTTTTAAATATTTAAATTACATATTCCATTTTTTTATATACCGCGAAAACGCGTCTCTATATAAGATGGCGTCGTATTAGTCCTTGTGACGTAACAAGCTTGTCAACACCAATACTTAAATAAACGTCAACGTTTTTCTATACATTATTTATCATTATTCTGATTTGCGTAAAATTTTAAAGACAATTTCTTTAGAAAAATGGGTTACAAATGGTGTGCAGTGCCAGAATGCACTAATACGTCGATAAGAACACCGGACAAACTATTCGTATGTGTTCCGAGGAACATGAAAATGCGACGAAAGTGGATGCAACTTGCTCGAAGGAACAGTGATGATGTGAAGCCGAGTTCAAATATTTTTTTCTGTGAAGATCACTTCAATGTGAGTAAAATTATCTACCTATTACTGAATTAACTGTAATATTTTCTAATATTTATTTCTATTTCTTTTAATGATTCGTCGTGGCGCAGAGGCACAGCGTCTGCCTGTAAACGCGACGGTCTGTGGCTTCGATACCCACTTGGGGAGAATGAATTATTTCCATTTTCTTCCCTCTGGCAACAAGGCAGAGCACGGCGTTGAGTTCCGCCAATCAACACGCATTGCCTCGAAAAGGTGCAAAGTGTGGAACAGAATCTCTTAACACTAGGTTCCTTCAACCTACGGTTCCCTCTGTGTACCCTGCTATGTGTGGGTAAACAGCGTAAAGCTAAATATAAATAATACATCTTATAAATAAAAATTTGAGGATATGCATAGATATTATTCAATATTTCTAAACGTTCACTTTAAATAAATAATTAAACAAAACGACATTAAATATAATATTTTCATTAGTACAAAATATATCAATATTTTCATTTTCATTCTAACAAACTAATAACTGCTTGTTACAGCTACAACAGGACATGGCAAATTACTACCAATATAAAATGGGTTTGAGCATGCGAATACTCATGGTTGACAAAGCTTTACCTTCCAAGTTTGATTGCCAGTCGGAGCGGAATAAAGTAATGTATGATACTTTTCTGGAGAGACAGCAAAGGGAACTCCTTCGGGAAAGTAAGAACTTAGAGCCAATTGTCACCAGCAATCAATCTTCTATTACTTTAGATGAACCTTGAACTAAAGGTATATGGAATTAATAATTTTTTTTTTTACTTCTTTTATATTATTATGTAATTTCTTATATGCATATGTTTCATAGCATGGTTTATTTTTCCAGAATCGTTGATATTGTGTGACAAAACACATTAATAGAAAGTTTAATTGTAACCGCTGATAAATAAGTACAATATAGTAACTTCAATGGAATGCATGCTAGAAGCAACAGGCAGGGCGGTGCTAACAACAGTTCTGAGAAATGATTCACTCGGGGTATACTTTTATACTTGCTGTTGAAGTCTAGTTTTACACTTTGCCATTCAAAATGACTTATTATTGTGTGAAACCATCCAATGTTAGTAAAATACAGAACTTAAAACCAAATAAGATGAAATCTTCTAGAATTTTATAGATAACTGAGGACACAATTATGAGGTTCCATAATACTTGCAGCTATTTAATCTAAATGATCTCAGACAAATATATATATATATATATATATATATATATATATATATATATATATATATATATATATATATATATATATATATATATATATATATATATATATTTAAAGAATAATTAAATAAAATATGATAGTAAATTTCTCATCAATAATATAATTTTTTTATAATTATGTATGTATTTATAACAATACAACTCATTTTATATTTTTAATAATCTGTTAATAAGTGTTCTCATTTTCAATTTCCAGATTGTATTATATAGGATACATAGATAAAAAATAAATAATAAAAACGATTTATAGATTAAAAAAAGTAGCCTCTTTGAATAAATCTTTTTATAGAGGACCTTGTGATAAATAAGTTGTCCACTTTTCGATGATTCCAAAGATCTCGTGCAGCCCACAGACAATGACTTAAGTTTTATAGATGAGCATTCTTGAGCATTTTAGGAGCAGCAGTGGCATAGAGCCGTTGCCAATTTTAAACACAAAAAGGGGAAAAGTTATAATTAAAAATATTTTTATTTTTCCACTCTGGTAAATAAAGCATGACGGAGACTTCCATCACTCAATATGCAATATCTCAAAAACTGGGCGGCTCTTTACCTAAGCCTACCCTGCTATATGTAAAGTAGTACTTTATTCGAGCGAGTATCAAATAGAAGCCCTCGCTTGTACTGTATCATTTCCAAAGTGCTTCAAATGGGCGTCAAAAATATGGAGAATAAACCCATGTACGTTTTCAAGACGATCCATTTTCCTGATATATTCGCTATATTCTCCAAATTAATTCCTTGTCCTTCACTATTTTTCCTATAACATTTTTTCACGATCACTTATAATTCACCACTTCCCACCAAAAATATTCTCACATGTAGAATATATGTTGAGTGATCATTTCTTTCCTTTCTAATCTTCTCTACATACTTCTTTTTCTACGGAAGCTTCTTCCCAGATTTTCCGCACTAATTAATCCAAAATGCTTTCACAAGTGTCAATCAAAGATAACCCAAAAATTGACCAAAACCCTATTGGCCCTAACTTCTGCCCAATCCCATGTTATAATCCGCGTGATGTGCCTTCATATGGCCTTTTAAACTACAATTTTGGACAAACGCCTGCCCACAGACTACACAGACGAACCTACGATCGTTATTATGTATACGCATATGCTCTTTCAACGTTTTTTTTCTTGCATACGATTTTTTACAAACCATACACTCATACGTCCTTTCGCCGTTGTGTTTAATCATATGCGCCTTCAGCTCGGCTATAGTGTGACACTTGTAGCTGCACAAATCGCACTCCTTCTCCTTAACTTCAAGATGGCGCCGTTTCATATGCAGAGACAAAGCGTAGCGTCGCTTAAATACAGTATCGCATACATTGCACCGGTACCTGAGTGGCTGTTCCCCGTGAGCTTCCACCATATGCTGATGGCGGTCGAAGTAATCCGTGAATCGTTCCGGACACTTTGGACACTTGTTCTTCTTCACCATCCTGTGCACAGCGTCCACGTGACACTTGTGTTTATATTGAGTATTGAACACTTTATTACATACATCACACGGGAACACACCCTGTATATGGGAATATTTCAGATGCACTTTCAGACGACTCTGGGTGACGTAGCCGGCCCCGCACTGGTCGCACACAAAGTTCCTGTAGTGGACATTCATGTGGCGCTCGATTGCACCAAACGTTTCAAAATTGAAGCCGCAAGTCTGGCATTCGTATTCATTAGTCTTCGTCGACTTGAAGGGTATGATCCTGTCCCCATATTCCGGATGGAGCTTCTTCTTGTGGGCTTTCGTTAAATGCGCTTTCAATTCGTTCAAATTCGCTTGACTCTGATCACAGATGGTACATTTTATTTCAGTTACATGCACATAGACCACCAGCCTCTCCATGATGGATTTGGCGAGCATTTTTTTTAAATTCGCCTTGCATCTGTCGTTGTACTGGTGATCTCTTAGAACTTCGAAATTTTCATATATCCGTCTGCAGTAAAAGCAGGGGAAGCCGGATCGCCGCCTAGTCTTAAAGGCGGTCAGATTGGAATGTTCTAGAATGGTCGAGACGTTGGCAATGTGAGCTAGTTTCTCTGTCATATACACTTTGTTCCTAATCCTATGTGGTATTGTATCAGTCACTAGATTCCTTATTGAGCGTCCAGATATATTTTTGCCTGAAAAAATGTGAATACAAAAATATTTTAATTAAGAACAGTGTCTTTGACATTTAAAAAAAATTGATATATTTCATAAGCTGAGGGTTTTTTTTAGTTTTATGAAAAGAAAATAATTTACTTGCCACAATATAGTTTAGTTTCATTCAGTTTGGTTTTTTAGCTATGCCATATGTTCCAAATACAAAACACTTTAAAATATACATGACATTGTATGAAGAAGAAGAAAAAGAAGAACTAAATAAATACTTTTTACGCATCGAGATTTGAACCCGCGTCTCAAGGAACTTGTCCAAGCGCTCTGACCACTAAGCAATTATCCTTTGCAATAACCTTAAGATAGCGGAAATTTGTAAAAATCTCGTACGTAAAAGTTACGTAAGTACGTAAAAACGTAGTAAGTTGTATAAAGCATATAAGAATTTCGCAATAGAACACATGGCTTAGTGAATTTTTAGTAAATTTTTTATGTTTTTTTAAGAATTTGTCTATCCTTACTGTGGATTGACACATTAAAAAAATAATCTAAGAACTAAATAAATTTAAATAGGCTAACCAGATATAATATACCTTTCAATAATTCTAACTCCTTAACGAACTGTTTACACGTGTACTCCATAGTTTTTCTCGTGGGCAACGGTTTCAATGTACCAGGAGGGAATCTAGCTAGCAATTCCGCTTCACCATCAACTAAATCATCAGAATTCGACAGATTATCTGGTGATGCGTCTGAAAATTATTTAAAAATATTAATATGCATGTATACACAATACATAGCTCTAGCACACACTACATATTTATTTAATAAATCTTTGCTGACTGTAAAGTCAGATGCCATGACGGAAATTTAAAAGTTTTAATATATTCTCCAATTAAGTGTGCAACCTGCAATATACTGTGCACTCAGAAACTTAACAATGACTACAAACAAATAACTTCAAGGAAAAAAGAAACTACTTAGCAATCAATCAATTCACTGTGAGGCCCATGGCTTTGTAGGGATAGGAGCCCAAACTGGTGCCTCAGACTTGCAATACAAGTGTAGGTTTAAGGGAGGATGAAGAATCACCTCTTCATCTTCTCACTGACCACCACTAATGCAACAGTGTTATACAATACTGGAGAAACATTAAATGTACCCAGAAGAAGTGGAGACTCTCACAGCAAAGATTATACTGCAATTCTTTGCAGAAACCAATCTCGACTGTAAACTGTAGTATGTGGAGATCACTGTAGATCAACAGTGGTTGCAGCGATACTGGGCTGCATGGCCCTACTGAGCATCAACTAGGAAGAAGCTTCCTAGCTTGTTTCACTAGTTATCCAAATAACTTCACTAGAACATAAGTTTATAGAGTACATACCATCGTATTTATCCAATATATCATCATTATCATCACCATTGAAATTTCCATCTGAATTGTTCTCCTCTCTTTTAAAGTCAGTATCTTTTTCAACTTTCACATCAACTTCCATTAACGGCTCTCTTACTAGAAAAATAAAAGTATTGTACAAATAAAATTATCAAAACAAATAAATCTAAAACAAATTATATTATATAAACTAAATTCTTGTTCAGATGTTATTTTTAAAACTAATGATATGGTTGTAGATTTAGAGTAGTTATTATTGTTAGTTCATATATAAAAGGATATATTTGTATAAATGTCCCACTGAGTTTCTTGCGCCGGTTCTTCTCAGGTCTGAGGCTTTAACTTTAGTGAACCGGTGGTAATGTTTTTAACGTTACAAAAATGAATCATGTTATTTATAAATTCAATGATAGTAAATCATTAAAACAAGCATAATACTGATATTACTAGAAAAATATAGTATAAAAAGTATTCAAGTGACTTACAATTAATAAAAAATGTCTGTTTCTCATCCAAAGTATCCAATAATTGTCTCTCAGCATTAACAACCATCATACGGAAACTACTTGCATCCCTTAGTTTGTCTATACAAGATGCGCAAATTAGAGAACTTCTTCCATTTGTACATAACTGCAAAACATTACAAAATATACTGTATATATATTTTGTGAAAACTGCTATATTTAAATAAACAAATAATTTTGAATATTTGATATATTTATAAGAATTATAATATGACACTTTATTTTGTGAAAACTGCTATATTTAAATAAACAAATAATTTTGAATATTTGATATATTTATAAGAATTATAATATGACACTTTATTTTATTAAATACCTTATGTACAATTATATATAGGACAAGATTTAAATATTTATTTGTATTAAAGCTTCATTCGTAATTACTAACTCAAAAACTTGTATCAAAAAATATAAAAAAAATTAATTAATTAATTTTATTTAAGGTAATTAAATAGAAATTTAAATGAACATACATATAAATTAAAGCATTCTTGAAAAATATCGAAATAAACTTCGCGTACGCCGTTCCAATTGTACTCCTTCATAATATCTCTATGGTTTCCTTTGCTGAAGCAAAATCTGCATTTACCAAAACGAACACTATTCAAATTATTATCCATTTTATTTTATTAGTAAAACTATTTAATAAAAATAAATAAAACCTATCCCAAGTGTGATTGTTTTTAATTTTGACAATTTGACATTAGGCCGATTGTTAGATTACCATAGACACTATAGGTTTTTTTAATCAGCACTTTATTGTTGTAGATTCTAGTGTATTTGCGAATATAGACAATGAAGTTATCAGCTGCAACGGTCCTTTATGATTTTTAGTTTAACGCTTTATCTCATACATAGTAAATTGCTATTATATATTAGACTGATTTCGGCGATGGCGTCTCCGTGCATAGCTTAATTTAAGCTTGTGATGCTCTGGTATCACCAGATGGTGGGTTCAAAGGGCTTGCGAAGCTGAATTTTGTCTTACAAATTTCACTTACAAGGCGCCATCGTTATATGTATACGTATAGGAGGGTTTCGTTTCAGTCTGCCATAATTGCACGTAACAAAGTGATTAGAGCTAAGTATCAAATCACTCCGTTCTACAGGACTGCCCGAATTTGCAACATACTACACAAAGCACGGTGTTGACTATTGAGTGGCGCTTAGTATTACCAGATCATGAAAATTTAATAGTCAATGCAAAGTAGAAACTAGTTTACACTACTTTTACGTTAATGAAACATTGAACTAATTTATTACATAAATATATTTGATATATTACATTTAACTACATTTTTTATTTAACACTTACAAATAAACAAAACACAATAATATTATAATATTTCAAAAGATAAATCCAACGAAGATTTTTCATTGTAATCTATAAAAACTATTGAATTAAGGTGGCGTAGCTAAACGTTTATCATTTTCGTGTATTTTTATATGTTCCTTCAAACTATAACTTCTAGCGTACGATTTATTGCAAATATTACAACAGAAAGGCTTAACACCTGTATGTCTTAGCATATGTTTCTTTAAGCCATGATTAGTTATAAAGGCCATTCCACACTCATTACATTTTTTATTTTTGTGTCCATGAGTTTGACGTATATGTGTTGCCAGGTAATGTTTTATTTTATAATCCCTGTTACAAATTGGACATTTGAATGTGTGGGTAATATTATGTTCCTCCGACATATGCTTTATTCTATCATTATAATGCTTCATAGGTTTAAAACATATTTGACATTTTATCACACGTTTAGAATGTACGCTTTCCATGTGATTCGCTTTGGAAATTTTAGTTTTTAACACTTTCCCACATTCGCTGCATGGAAAATTTCCATTTTCATGGACACGCTTGTGCACTTTCAATCTTTTGGAATTAATAAATGATTTTCCGCACACATCGCATATGCAGTTCGCGTAATGCTCGTTCAGATGAGTTGTCAAAGTTCTAAAAACATGGAATTCCATTTTACACAAATGACACGAATACGGACTGGTGTTGACTTTATAATCTGCTATACACTCCTTGTATATAACCTTATCATGTTTCTCATATAAATGATTTTTCATTGTGTCTATATCTTTTAAACTTAAATGACAGGTTCGGCATTCTAAATTAGATATATCTATTTGAAGGGAACGTGGATAACGTTTAATTTTTTTTAATTCCTCCTCAATATCTACATGGGATTGTAAATTGTGATCCCTTAACGTTGCAATTTCCATGAAATCTTGTGAACAGAAAAAGCACTGAAACCAGCTTTTATGGTGACGGAACGGACATGCAGTAGTTTCTTTGAGAACATTGCTGCATGTTAAAATTACTCGTTTACGTTCGGATATTTGTTTCTGAGCTTTAATTGTCTTTATATCTAAAAGAGAAAAAAGTACGTTATCATTCACTATATTAAAAACTAGTCAAGTCTCTTTTAATGAATAAATGACATGTATAGATTAAATTAAATTAGCTTCCCGCTGTATCCCGCACATGGCAGGTTAGGCAGAGGGAACCTTAGGAACCTAGTGTTAAGACACTCAGTTCCCCTCTTTTGAAGCATTGCGTGTTGAATTCAACGCCGCTCTTTCTATCTTGTTACCAGAGCGAATGAAAATGAAAACGATTCATTCTCCCCGCGTGGGAGCGAACCCACAAACCGGCGCGTTTACAGGAAGAATCTATACCACGACGGTCCTCAATGAATGACATATTTATTTATTTATTTGAACCGCCAACATGTAACAACTTATACATAAAAAAATATTTTAAAGACAGGTTCTGAATTTGATACAAGTAACAACTACAGGCACGTTAAGCATACATGAAATTAAAAAAAAAAGTTAAATTACAACTAAAAAAAATAAAATAAGACCACAATAATAAAATTTACGAAAATAACAAATAAAAAAATATATTATTAATTAACAAATAACGAAACAGTAAATAAAAATAATTGATGAAAAAAGACAAACTAGACATTATTATATTCATTCACTCTAACCTATCTAATATATTATTATCTTTATCATAAATATATTATTTAAAATTTAACTTGAACTCATAATAATAATTATTTTATTCAAATAACCTTAGGTTTTGTTTTTTTTGAAACTAGTGTTAAAATAATATCATCTTTTTGAGTAGGTATGAAAACCAAGAATAAAATTCTATGACACACAGACATACTCTGTAATACACATATAAATATTAATATGTAACTACCCACATAAATTTTTATATGAGAAATAAATATTTTTTAATTCAGTTTTTCGTGTGAATTCAATACATGTAGGTCACAATGTCCGCATCAAGTAGTAAGAAGGAACTCCCCACAGATAATGTATTTCACCCAGCGGGGAATGAAGCCACTCCCATCATGTTACAGTTACACACTGTCCCTACTCCACAATGGCCTACAAAACTTACCAATTCCAGTTTTAATAGAAAAACTACTCTCATTGTTCGGATTTAATCCACTGTCAAGCTTGTGTAGGCAAAGTTGTTCGGTATCAAATCTTTTTAACTTTGCAATAGGCGTATCTGAATCATCATTACAGTCTTCTGTCATCACAATATGATTTAATTTATCATTTTCTCTTATTAGTTCTGGCCTGCGTTTGTTATCTGCAATAAAATACTGTTGCTTTATTAAAAATATGTTTGGTATCATATTGACTTGTCTTAATACATTTGTAGATATATATACACATAAATGTGTAACGTTTTATGATGGCAAAACAACGATTCAATCTTGACATGTAATTAATTATTGGCAAAGAAGATTTTAGCAGAACTGGAGGCATATCCCCAAGCCAACAATCTGATACCATCAAAAAGTTTACAGAAGTCCCGATTACCAAAGCTGAGGACTACGGAAGCAAATCAGCTCCACCAGAACCAAGGACCAGCTAAACAGAGCAGCACAACTTTTAGCAATTGACAGTATGCAGAAGAATGCACATATGAAGTTTTTGATTCTTGTATACAATAATAAATCATGAGGCTCACATTTCTTTTTGCATTTTGTAAAGGAACTATTTTAGTAAAAAAAAATCACAGTTATGATTAATTATTTTTAGTATCAAATTGTCATCTATTGGAAGAATATATAAAAATTACAATTTATGTTAAACAACACCTTAATAAAACTGTACACTAAATTCTCTCACAATTTTAATTATATTATTTTATTAATCTATCTCATCTAAACCACCTGTGTACAATAATATGTCATATATTATATTCACCTAAAATACAGCCCCAATAATCTTTATAGTAATTTTCTGCTTCTGTTACTTGTTTGTGAAAAATCGAAATATCACAGAGTTGATTTGCACATGTCTTACATATATACTTGCTAGTGCTTGATAAGTCCATGTAAGAAAGCTGAAAGAAAAATAGATATCATTATCGAAAACTACTATACTAATTTAGACTAAATTGGACTATTTTATTTAGAGAGGAGAGGAATAAAATAATTTTATTATTTTCCAGATAATTACTTACCGTAATTCCTAAACAATCTCGTAAAATATTTACATAAGCTCCTGGACTTACGTTACCTGTATATTTATTTGCTTCTTTTAAATATAAAGTAGCGTTAGCTGATAAGCAACATCTACAACAATTAAGTTGAGATTCGAAAGTTATTTTATTTGCATCCATTTTACAATAAATTAACTTATTAGTTAATAATAAATAAGAATCGGAAAAAATAAGCGGTCGCGCTATTTTTATTTTTTCATGTTTACAGACGCAAAATATTCTGCCACTGTCACGTATAGTAGAGAAGCACGAATGCGGTATTACAAAAATAACTCCAAGAAGTATTTATATAAAATTTTAACAAAAATAATAAATCTTGTGAATATATAAAATTATATTTTACCAGACTAGAACACTGCAGATTTGTCAAAGAATCAACAATGTCATTATGAATAATACCGGTATGGCTCGGAATCCATGACAGCAATAAGATTACGCATTGTTCATTAAGCCGGAAGAAAACTTCTCTACTCTCCTGGCTCTATCCAACCGAAAAGCCAACAGAGAAATAAAAGTATGACATGGTGATGATTATTTACGAAGGGAAATACTTATGGGAAAATGATCACTGCCAAAAGACGAGGAAAGAAGTTCCCAATTTTAGGGAAAACCTAAAATAGCCTAAAACAGCCATTGTTAAGAGGAGATGAGCATAATGATAAGCGGTCGCGCTATACAATATAAATAAAAACAATGACAATTGACAAATGACAATTAGTAGATCATATATATATATATATATATATATATATATATATATATATATATATATATATATATATATATATATATATATATATATATATATATATATATATATATATTTATATATATATAAGTATATATATATATATATATATATATATATATATATATATATATATATATATATATATATATATATATATATATATATATATATATATATATATATATATATATATATATATATATATATATATATATATATATATATATATATATATATATATATTTACCGTATTAAATTAATTATATAATAAAATTGTCCTCTTTATATCTTATAAGCTTTAGGTAAATAGATAGTAAATAAATTATTTCCCTCTAATTTTATCAAACGTATTTTCATATTTTTCTAAGTTATCTGTATGTGATCTGTCAAAAGGTATATTTTCAAAAGCGCGCGCGAAAGAGCCGCACATTTTTGTCAGTATTTTATCGTATTATCAATTTATAAAATAAACAATACAAAGCCAGCAAAGTAATATTTTTTCAAATCAACATGCGTAACGTAGAAATAAAAGCTAAAGTACACGACGTAGAAGCCATTTGTGAAATAGCGGAACGTCTAAGTGGTACGAAACCAACAATAATCCATCAGGATGATACATTTTACAAAGTAAATACAGGTCGATTAAAGTTAAGAGTGTACGCAGATGAATCTGCAACTCTCGTAAGATACGATCGTGATGACGAACATGGACCAAAGCTGTGTGATTATGATTTATTGCAATATTCGGTAAATGAAAAGCAAAACGCTAAGTTATTGAATAGCATGCTTGTTAAGTGTATGGGTATTCGTGGCAGGGTTGTGAAGGAACGGTGAGTAGTCGGTAATATAATTAATATATTAGATACTCTTAAAATTATTGAAATTTGAATTAGAACATATTGCTTATGATATAATTTAAAATTATTTATTATATTATTTTTTTTAACCCTCGCCTCAGGTATTGTGAAAGTCTAGCCATCACAATACCTGACGGTCACAAATATCCCTTATGATAAATTTATTTTACAGAAAGCTTTACATGGTGGGTCAAACTCGAGTGCACATAGATACTGTTAAAGAACTTGGCAGCTTTATGGAGTTAGAAGTTGTATTACGACCTGAACAATCAACAGAGGAAGGTCAAGCGATTGCTAAAGATTTACAAGATAAGCTTGGCGTTAAAGATGAAGATTTAATAGACTGTGCATATGTTGATTTGTTAGATAAAAATTAAAATAATATATCATGTCTTTAAATCCATTAAATAAGTAATTCTTTCTACAACAAAAAACTTATATGAAGTTTTAATTGGTATATTTTTTTATTCATAAATGGCTGGTAGAAGTCTCTATTTAAAATACTGACAAAATATTTCAATTTAATCATTATTTTATTATACAATAGATATATCATAATTTTATTATGCAATAGATATAGTATTTACTTAAAGTGTTAAGTGTTGTTGTGTTAAGTTTAGTTTAAGTGTTGCTGTTACTGTTACTTATCAAGAGTGTTTTAAACAAGTATATATTAAATCTTTAATTCAATAGAAAATATCTAATCTATCTCTTTTAAAGATTGTACCATACAGCTTAGTAAATTAGTTGTTCAGGAAATCAACGAAAAATATAAATAGAATATAAAATATTATATTTTCACTTACAATAGAAAAATAATGAAAGCGGCAAAAGTGCAATTGTCCAGATGAAATAAATAAAAAAAAACTATCAAACGTCATTCATTTGACAGTGTTTTGTAATCTGTCATTTGTATGATAATATTTGGATTGTTATGTTGATTTAAATTCATTTAATATTACTTTTTAATGCAGATGATTAATAACTCAAATGTAAATAATGATACATTTATAAATTATGTTATGGCGTAAGAAATAAAATAAGGGCGTCGTATTTTATTATTAAGTGTAAATCTTATGGCTTCTCTGACGATAATCATGGAAAGGCGAAATAATACTGTATACGGTCAATGTAGATTTTGTTTAATGAAAGGCTATCACAGAGATATCATGAAAGAATATTTTCCAAATGGCACACGTGAAGTGTACATAGATATATTTATGGAATGCTTTAATATATATGTGAGTATTGATTTGAATTATTTTATAATATATTACATTTCTTATATGAATTTCTTATTAATAGTTTATTATTGAAAACAAATTTATAATATTTAATTTGTTATTTTTAACTGTATCGTATTTTTTAATTTTAAGTCAGTTATAAGTGTTTTTTAAACATTAATATAATAGATAGTACTTGGAATAATTTAGTCTTTATATAAAAATCAAAATATTCTTTATTCAAATAGGCTATTACAAGCACTTTCGAATCATCAATTAACATAAGTGTCAGTATTGTTCTGCTGAGAATATATATTTCTTTACATATTTATTTTCTTTATACAGCTTTCCACAAACAAACAGCTTAGCACACTTATATGTGCCACCTGTATACAAAATCTCAGAGATGCAAATAAATTCCGACTTATGGTTGTCAATGCAGAACAACAGTTACTGTCCAATGTGTTGGATAAGGAAACTGTTTTTATTAATAGTAAGTACTCAAAATCTTTTTTTAAGTTAAACCCAATTTTGTGTAATATTTTCTTATTAATAATTTTATACTATTTTTACTGGTGCTTAATTCTAAGGATCAGTTCACTAAACACATAAAACATGTAGTCAGAGTTCTCAAAGATGCACTAGTGTTGTGTGGGCACATGTACTCAGGGTACTTAAATATAGCGAGTGTGAGCACTCATAAATGATTCAGAACACATCAGTGCTATTACAAACACCCAAAGTAGTTGAAAACACTAGTTTTTTATGCATACATGTGCACTCATAAAATACAAGGAGAGCATCAATACTAATGCTAACGTAAAATATATTATCTAAATGCTGTAAGTTTTTGCTGTTTGGTGTGGAAATTACTTCTTTAACAATATTCTTGCTACTTTCAGTGGGTGACATAGAAACTGATGTGGAAATTAAACCAGAACATGAAATGGAGGTGAAATTGGAACCTGACGACAACACTATGGACTGTGATTTGGAATTTACTTCTTTTGATGATGATGGTACTTATAAATCTGAAGGGTTAATTTGATTGTATATGCTAATCTCAGGAACTACTGCATTCAATTAATTTTTTTTTGCATTGGATAATTAATGAATGATGGATTAACATGATATTAATAGTTTCAATGAAATTCACCATACTTGCAATCAGAGTACAATCGAATGTGTCATGTGTCATACAAAACTCTTAATAACTTCAATTTATAGCATACAAATGTAATCCAATTGTTCATCATCATCTATGTCATTTTATTAGTTATTCTGTACTATAAAATGTATAACTATAAAATGTAAAGAAAAAAATTATAAACAATACTTAAAAATATATAAAAGTTGAGCCAATGCTATATTGAACTTTTATATGTTTGTAAATAAGTTTTATGAAGGAGACCTACAAACATCTATTAAATGTATAATATGATTTACAGACTTAAAAGAAGATGATAAATTAGAAAAAATAGATGGCGAAGCGGAACTACTGGCCAGATTCCCTGTAACATACAAGCTGCCTACTCGAAAGACATTATACACTACGTCTTGTAAAGGATTTGCAATACAATTGGATTTGCTCAAAGGTAATAAATCTATTATGGCCCTCAGTTATGTAGATTTGCGATTATCCGGACCATCAATCCGGGATTATATGTAGATGTAAACAAGTGAAGTTTAATTAATATATAGAGTTTAAAAAATATATGGAATAGTGATAAAACATACAACATATTATATATTTATGTGATATTTTTCATATACAGCTTAAGCAAAATTTATTTATGAATATTTCATCTTTTTTAGTGCTTCCAATTAAATTATAAAAAAAACATTAAGGTAGATATATTGAACATTATATTGCAAGTGTTGCAAAATTCAATGTGTATAAAATAAATGCTTACTTAATTTTGACAAACAGTTAATTCTTTGAAGATTTTGAAAACTATGAGTATCATCTTCACTTAAGTTAAAATATATCTTTCCAAATTAGGTTGTATATATTTATAAGTTCACAATTGACAGTAACACCTGTACCTATGTTAATTGTAGTCAAATGTGTATGTAAATCAAAAAAATCTATAATTCATATATTCGGATTTTCTTTTATTCGTACTCTTACAACAACTACTACAAGTAGTTCAACTAATCGATTGCACCATTGCACATAATATACACATAATTATGTTTGTGAAATGTTATATATATATATATATATTTTTTTTTGCAATAAAGTATTATTATTAATCGAGTTTCTACTAACAAAATTTTTTTTGATACTTTTTTTACTTTCACACATTTCGCTGGTGTTTTTTAATCTGTTGAATAGCGTAACTAAAAGCCGCGCCTTGTCTTAATATTTCAGGGAAATAAAATTTGCCATTGCCGACCGTCGCGCTTGTAGTTAAATTACACTGTAAAATGACAATATATTTGAATATATGTGATATATATGTGTGTAATATTAATTATGAGGAAGAATGTGCAAGGTGTTTGACCTGGGTGACTCAGTGTTTTGTCATCCAAGTTTAAAGGGCATGTATACAATTCAATTTAAAGAATACAATAGATTTTAAATATGAATGTCCAATCGGAATAAAATATCGATTATTTTTTTAAAACTTTTTGTTTGTGACATAATCGATAACGTCCAGTGTGAAATACACAATCAAAAGACGTCTATTTTTATAAGTAAGACAGCGAGTCATCTATGTCCTATGTGTTCAGGGGCTGAGTACGTGTACGTGTACTACTCTGATTATTAATCTACGAAATAAAGTGTTTTTTCGCCACCTGTCATACAATAAAGTGGGTATAAAACTTATTATTTTTGTAATTTTCGCAGGCAAACAGATCCTCCCAAGAATGGTGGCGAAACTTCTAGAAGAGGAAAACGAAGATGAATCCAGAAAAAAGGTTTATGTCACCGAAAAAATGGCTCAAATACAAAACACGACGATGTTAATAGAATATTCTAATATAACGGTGTTTAAAAGTAAAAATCGAGTTGGGTTCCCATGTTTTTATTGCAGGAGCTCATATGAAAATTTCGATTTATTAAGAGATCATCAAGTCAATGCCCACAAAAAGTCTGAAACTAGGAAAATTGTTGCCAGATACGGAACGGAATGTCTAGTGGTATACGCTGATATAACAGATTTAAAATGTCTCATCTGTCACACGGATTTACCAAATCTGAACGAATTAAAGACGCATTTAATCAAAATACACAAAAAGAAAATCCATTCTGAGTTTTCAGATCGAGTTATACCATTTAAATTATGCAACAATAAACATCCCTACGAATGTTTATCATGTGGATGTAATTTTGAAACTTTTGGCTCAATCGAGAGACATATGAATGTGCATTACAGGAATTATGTATGCAACCAATGCGGCACGGGTTTTGTAACTAAATACAGATTAAAAGTTCACATAAAAAGTATGCACGTGGGCGGTAATTTCCCTTGTGATATATGCAAAAAAGTCTTCACTACACACCAAAAACACAAAAACCATGTCGACACGGTTCACAAAATGCTCAAACGATTCAAATGTCCAAAATGTCCAGAACGCTTTTCCGAATATTTCAGACGGCAGAAGCATTTAGTTGAAACTCACGGATCCGCGCCATTAAGATATAAATGCAATGTGTGTGACAAGGCTTTCGATAGACGTTATACTCTATCCAGACATATGAAACGGGACCATCTTGAAGAAAGAGATTTTCAATGTCAACTATGTGCTTATAAGTGCTTTACAAATAACGAATTAAGGGTCCATATGATAAAACATAACGGTGAGAGGATCCACGAGTGTTCTGTCTGTAAGAAATCATATGCGAGGAAGAAGACTCTGAGGGAGCATATGAGGATACATAATAACGACAGACGGTTCGCTTGCGCTGTGTGCGGACAAGCGTTTGTACAAAAATGTAGCTTAAAAGGACATATTAAAACTCATCATTTGGATTATCATCTGCCATAGTTTATTGTTATTATAATGGTATTATAATTTTGTGTTTTATTTTTGGTGCAACACTTTTTTATACTTTACGTACTTTCTAAGAGAAAGGGAGATTTTCCTTCGGTTCAACTTCGTTTGTTTACAATATACAAAACATATTTATATATAACTAAACATCTTTATCTTTCAACAGAATCGATTCATTTTATAAAAGGAAAACCGACTGTTCTAGTTTGCATTAGAAAACATAGTTACCAAATCTATAATAACCACATACGAGTATAATGGATTACATAGAAATCAGTCTAGCAATTAACGTATTAAAAGAAAAATAAAAATAAATTGAATGGCTATTCTATTAGCGATAATGATTAAAGCTATAAGCTATATTTTGCAAAAAAAATAATATTAACATACAAGTAATCGATTACAGAAGTTCATCGATTTTTTGACATTTACCCGATTCCTATGACACATCCCTACGACATAGACAACAAATAAAAAAGTAGCTAAATGTCTGAACGAAGCCATCTGTAAATTGTGAAGTTTCAAACAAATAAATGTTTATTATTATTAAATAGTAAAAATTAATATGAAAAAATTATTTATTAAATAAAATGTCCGAAATGTTGACTTTAGAGAGTGATTTATGTCGATGTTGTCACACACAAGGGGACTTCGACAATTTGGCGGTACCGCAAAATTATTTAGAAGAAGTTGAAATATATTCAGATATGATAAAAGACTGTTTTAATATTGAAGTAAGTAAACTTATAAATCTATGAGTATATATTAAATGAAAGCAATAAAAATAATAATAGGCTTATGCATATTATTATCTTATAATAGAAAATCACAATTTTCATACGATTATTGTTAAGAAATACTTACTTAATTACTAGTTGAATTATTGATAAGTTACAATTTAATAACAATAAAATCCAATTTGAATATTTTTACAGCACTCTTACATTTTAAATTATATTTACTTAAGACACCTATTTTGTAGTAGAGTCAGAGAATCTGGTCACTTAGTACTCCATTTACACTAAGTAGTGTTTTCATTGTTATACACACTCTATGCATATTTACCTGGATCATTTATAGTGTTTAATTGATTCCTAAAAAATAATTTACTATACAACTTCGGACTAATCCTTTTATCTTTTTATTTACTTTGATTATATTTGGTTTTCTCACTTTTTACACATTTTATATGAAACTCCTTTATTATATTGTAATTATTGTTTTTTTAAGTATTCAAAATTATGTCTTTAATTAAAAGATTTACAAAATACAATATTACGATGATTCAAAAAGAGCAACTGTTGAGTTTCTCGCCAGCTTCTAGTAGGACTGACAATACTGACACTTATGTTAATTGACGATTAGAAAGTGCTTGTAATAGCCCATTTGAATAAATAATATTTTGATTTTTATATTTTTAAATGGTATGTACAATTAGTAATATATTAATATAATCTGATAAGTTTAATTTCAAATTTCAATTTTATATTAATACATATATTTACACTTTTTTGGTACTAGAACACCAGACTTATGGAAATATACTACTAAAAATTTGTTTTGTTTCCAGATCAATCCGGTTCCAGGACAAATATGTGAGAGAACATATAAAATATGTAAAGCATGTATAAAGAAACTCAGAAATGCCAGTAATTTTAGAAAGCAGGTCAAAAATTGTGAGGAGAGATTTCTTGAAATGTATTATAAGAATAGGGTAAAAGGTAACCATATTACATACATATATATATGTTGTTGTATAGGTTTTTGGGGACCCCGCTACCCAGAGGCCATATGGTGGGCCCCAAATAATATATTGTAAAAACTGAACTAGTTGAAGATAGTTACTAAAAAATTATGAAAGATGTGAATGCATGTTGGTTATTTATTGATATTATTCTTATATAATTTTTTCCATATAGCTTCACCCTGTATCCCGCTGTATGCATATCAGGGTAGGCAGAGGGAACCTAGTGTTAAGAGACTCTGTCCCTACTTTCCAACTTTCGAGGCATTACTGAACTCAAGCGCCGCGCTCATTTTCTTGTTACCAGAACGAAGAATATGAAAATAATTCATTCTCCCCTCATATTAATCGAACCCACATACCGTCGTGCTTACAGGCAGACGCTGTGCCTCTGCGCCTCGACGGTCCTCAAACATATAATAATTGTGAATAACTTTTTTTCCAGTGCTAAACTCCACAGCAATGGTAGTTGTTAAGGAAGAATCACGAGACTTAGTTATTGATGAATTAGGTACATAATTTTTTTTTGTCTTTTATAAATTTATAAGGAGTTGTTCAGGTATTATGTAGCGCAACCCCTTTTAACCCTCTCTACCGCCTCTTCCTCAACAAACCCCCCTCCTCCTCCTTCCTTTCCTGCTCAATGTAAATAAATAAATGTTTCACGTATAATATAATAGTGTAGTTCCCCATTAAATAATAACAAGAATGTAACGTAAGAAGTTTGATGAGAGCGTACGGCTTAGTCCATTGCGTATGGCTTGGTAGACATGTGGGCGCGGGTTTAAATCCACTGTGTTAAATATTTTTACGTTTTTTTTAAATGTTTTTTTTTGTTCCTTAGTATGTGTTTTTCCCTAACATCTTAAGGTTTTACAAGACCCCCTGAACCCAAACTGAATTACATGATGCTTGAACATCTTCTAATAAAAAAAAAAAAATTTTATATCTCAAAAAATAAATATATTTATTGTAATATATATATTAAAGTATGTAAATATATTTTTTTAGCGTTTAAAGAAGTAGAATCACAAATTGACGATGATAATGCCGAAGACTATAATTTTAGCGGTGATGATGATAAAGGTTAGTAAGATAAGGAGTTACTTACGATTAATCTTACTTGACTCTATAGTCTGTACTATATTATATATTATGTAGTTAATAGACAATCTATTCGGTTTTTTTTAAATTATAGTAAAAAAAATATTTATGGATATTTTTTTGTAGTATTTATTTTTATTTTTTTTGTTATATTTTTCATAAAATTAAATACAGAACATAAAAATATAAAAAAAATATATTTAAAGTTTAAATTTGTTTAGATTTAATGAATGTTTTCAGATGATTTAAATACCAGCGAGGATGAATTGAGTATATTAAAAAAGAAGGAAAATGACAAATGTATAAAATCACATAAGAAATTAAAAAAGTCCAGCGGGCCGAGGGGGACGGAAGATGTGAAGGAATGCAAGAAGGGAAGACAGAAACGTAAGTATCTTCTTTTTTTTTATTATAAACATATATTTTTTTAATCAATATTGTAGTTAAGTAATGTACCCACTTTCTATTTTGTCGGTATTTTTTTTTAAATAAAGTGAATTAAGTTGACAAGTCCCCCTGATTTAAGGGGGCCTGGTGTTTCATGCAAATATTTGAGGGGCCTCGGTTAAATAGGTCACTTAAGTAATTGATTGTCAAAAATATCGCGATAACAAATACAGTGTTATTTATTAAAATAAAAATGTTGGGAGAAGACGAAGAAATCACTCTGGATTAGAAATTTAATTTTGTTTAAACAAAAACAGCTACATATTAAAGAATTAGTAGAAAAAAAACATCCAAAATGGCGATTTCATAACGGAGATATGGGAAAGTAAACTTATTATTTTGTCACCAGGAATGAAATTTCGCCTCCAACCAGAAGATTATAGGAAAGATGGAGAGAGAGTAGTGTGCGGTCACTGCGAGAGGGTGTACGACAAGATATGTTCACTAAGATTTCATATAAAAACAAAACATTACAAAATACCACAGTACAAGTGTCCATTTTGTTCCAAAGAGTTCATGACTCTAGCACCATTTACGATACACAAGCTGGAGGAGCACAATGTGGACGAGAGATTCAATTGTAACGCGTGCAAAGGAACGTTTAACACGAAAGTACAATTGAGGAAGCACATCAACAACTTTCACATGCTCGGCGAGAAATATAAGTGTGATTTGTGCGATTACGAGTCGTTCAGTTTCGAAGGGATGTACAAGCATAAGTTTAAACATAAAACGTCTAAGGATTACCATTGCAAGTTCTGTCCGAAGTCGTTTCTGAGGAAAACTACGCTGGACCTCCATGAGAGGATCCACACTGGTGATAGAAGGAAGATATGCAAGGTGTGCAATCAGGCGTTCGTCCAGAAATCAAGTTTGAACTATCACATGGCTAAATATCATCCTGGTGTTAATTATTGAGTTATTATCTGTGGTTCGTGTTTTTTTTTTAAAAAGAACGCTGTGGTTTTATTTTCATGTGGATGAATTTTAGAGCGATGATTTTAAAATTATATTTTATGTAATATACTTTTTTTACATTGTATATATGTAGAAAATTTAAAAAGGGCCTCGGTTTTCAAGAAGCTTTTATTTTATTAGCATTACATCTTTTTATTTAATTATTTATTATGATTGGTATTTTTTTAGACGAAATATTCATTGTTAAGATCTCTTTGATATTGATATTATTATATGTTGTTTTACAAATGTAACTTATTGTTCACGATATGTATATTAACATCACAATATGTTAATTTTTTTACAATTATATATTAATTAAATACATTTCATGAAATTTCAATTTCTTCTAATAAAAACGTTTAGTTATTGCTATAGTTTTATTATATACAAATATATTCATTTAAAATAATACGCACACATATTTAAATTTAGAATTTAAAAGATATATATATATATATATATATATATATATATATATATATATATATATATATATATATATATATATATATATAATATATATATATATATATATATATATATATATATATATATATATATATATATATATATATATATATATATATATCATAGAAAAGCTTTAAACTGTTTTGAAATGTATATTCTAAATAATACACATATAAATAATATATCCCAAAATACGTAGCTAAATCTATATGAAATGATATGAATGGGTTTTTTTTTTAGTTTTCTTACATCGCTTTCATATAACAAGGGAAAGCTAGTGTTAAAAGTTTGATGCAACTCTATCTATTGTATTATTTTAGTTAATTTATTTTTCATAAAGTATTCGCAATGTATCCGATCGTTTGGTGTTCTATTACAAATTAAAATATCTTTTTTGTACACTTTAATTGATGTTTATTAATGTATATTTTTTATTTTTTTTTTATTTTACATTGTTACGGACATACTAAAATAAAGCATTATTATTTAAATGAGAATTGTGTTTTATTTTTTTATTTTTTTTTAATTAACAATAGCCAATGTCGCTGCTTGCCTTTTAAAAAAAACTAATTGTATACTTTTGGCACCTTTATATGTTGTTAAATAATAAATATTCTATCAGTGGTTGCCATATGAGATTGGTTTTATTGTAAAGTCCGCCATTGCACATTTATTTTAATGTACAAATCTAAATATATAATTTTTATGTATATATAAAATTCTTCTCTTACTGACTGACAGCTGAAACTTCTGAACGTATATAGCTGAAGTTTTATTATGGGCCTTGTGAAGTCTACTAAGAGAGAGTTTAGTGGGGACCATTAAGAGAGATTTTCCGCAAATTTCATTAGCTACAGCTCGTCTAATGTAAAATGTAAACATTGCGCTGCTGTTATTATTATTATTATTTTTGTAATCTTCACGTATAATTTCGCTTAACGATACTCAATTAGTATATTTTTAGAATAGAATGTGTGTAGGTATTTAAAATATTTTTTGATTTCAAAACTTCAGCTTTATAACAGGCAGAATATGTTTAACAGGTTTCAATTATTAAGAAAAAAGAGCTTCACGCTATTTCCCGTATTGAGACACTCCGTTCCCCACTTCCCGCACAATTTTAAGACAATGCCAGAGCGAGAAAATGAGTTCATTCTCCCCTAAGTGGGAATTGAACCCACAACCGTCGCGTTTACAGTTAGTGGCTGTGCCGCTACGCTACGATGACTTCAATTATGTAAAACAATAATAAATTATACTACAATTATCTTCGCGAACATAAAAAAGAAATATTCCAATCACTTACGTATTTTAACTGTAGACATAATGCGTGTAACATCTTTTAACTTTTTGATTTAATAAAATGTTCAGTTAAAGAATTGATGATGGTTTTAAAATAATAAATTTGCATACATTTTTTACACCTAGTCATTTTGCCGCCAACCACACAGATGACAGATTGTAAATTTTTCACACACATCCTGCTTTGACATTTGGCTCAATGGCACACACTAGAAAAAAGGGATGTTTATTATGTATGTCATTCTAAGAAAATATTTTAATAAAAAAAAAATTAATAATTAAATCTTGCTTTGGCTACACGCTTTATTTTACATATGGCAGTCGAATGAAATTGTCAATTTAAACGTTTCCAGGTACGTCAGCAAAATTGGAAGAACACTGCTCTTCAAAAAATATCGACGGTTCCATGCACTTCATTTGCAATATTTGCTCTAATTCATACAAAACATTCCCTTGCTTCACGCAACATTACCGCCACGTGCATTTGAAGCAACGACCCAAGTTGATAGGGTGTTACTACTGCACCGAGAAAGTTACCGCTCGTATGAGAGCTAGTCATTTGGAGAAGGTATTTTGATAAAAAAATTTCACATTTTTAATTATATTATTATTATATATTTATATATATTTAAAGATAAAGCGACGTTATGGTGCACGTTGACCGTCGACTTTAACAAATTTGTGTAGGCACACGATATATTGATGTCCAATTGTAAGGCGCGCGTATTTTAACAACATAAAATCTTTTCTATTCTTATTTTACTTTTAAACTAGCTAAGCATATTGTTTTCGTAATTGACATTTAGGTACACACCAAATACCACGTGATTGCCTGTCTAGCATCAGGGCTTTATTAATTACCATGAATACCACAGGTCCATGGTGTCCCAGCACCATCATGCGGGGCGTGTGGCAAGAAATTCTCTTATCCATTCCAAGTTCTACGCCACCAGAAAATCTATCATATGGGTGAAAAGAAGTTTATTTGCAACGTATGCGACAAAACGTTCGCGACTCGCGGCAACTTGACGCAGCACGAGATCAAGCATTCCACCGAGCGACCTTTCGAATGCGACTTCTGCGGGGAAACGTTTAAGTGGAGGAAACATGTCAGACGGCATGTTTTGATGCATATGAATAGGAAGTCTTAAGGAGCCGTAATAGAGTTAAAACTTATAGTACAGAACAATTATTAAGCGTTTAATCTTCTCTTCTTAATATAGTTTTAAAATTATGATACGGACATGTGCGTATTATCTTTTAAATTACGCAGAGCTACTGAAGAGGAAGGTTTATATGTAGGTATATAAAACATGTATGGACATATATTATACTAGGAACTAGTCCGTGGTGTCACAGCGACTAACTGTGAGCCCGTTTAAAAATATTGATTTCGAGAAATACTAACGCTTTACCAGATGACGCCTTAGTGTTAATACACTCTGTCACTTTTCGCTAAATTAAAAAAAAAATGGTGGCTAATAACCATTCCAAGTATTTTAAGCTAAAATAAATAATTATATGAAAATGAACAATAATATAAATTCTGTGTTTTTTCTTCCCTATAAATTATGAATAATAAATTAGACACCTAACACAGTGGGTATACAAAAATAAAAATAATTGAAACAACCTTTTTTAATTTAAATTTGTAACAGAATTAATTCTTTTCGTTCTTCTCTACAATGGAAATTTTATAATATCTTCTTTTTAATTTAAATAGTCACATGATTTAATGTTAATCATAAAATTATTTACATGCCGCTATGACGTATTTGGAATGTGTTTGACTGTACTCTATAGCAGTCGAATCTCACTAAGAAGGAACACCTTTACTAATTTTTCATAGGCTCAACTAAGTCCGAATAGCCTATCCTTAGTTCCAGTATTTTTTTGAGCTTTAATGATGAATATAGGCTTATAGACCCATCCTCTATTTAAAGACAGGCCACAACCTGAGGACTGGCTTTTAGATAGTACCCTTTTTTTTAAACATATATTTAAAAATCGGTTAAAGTTCACAATTATCGTCTATTACTGCGAAAGTATGGTGTATACATATATTATATCATATACTACTAACAATCACTTGAAATTAAGTAGGTTAAATCCTAATGAGATCATTTGTTATGTATTTATATATATCCTAATTGGACTTTAAACACAGATAACTCTACATACTTTAAACACAGATTTAAATCTAATTTGAATTAAAACTTTTTAATTTCGTAAAATCATCTATAAATAAATAAATAAATTGTTATCTTACTCAATATATTATTCATTCTACACTTATCAATTCTGTCCATTAAGCATGCACTTTTCGTACATGTTCTTTTAAAGTCTTCAATCGTCCGTACGTTTTGAAACAGGATTCACATTTAAATTCCCTGGATCCAGTGTGTTTAACCATGTGGCTCTCCAGCTCCTTCTTGGCATAGAACTCCATCTCACAATGCTGACATTTGTGAGGTCTTTGCAAGAGATGTACTCTAGCTATATGCAGCCTCCATGAATGCTTACTTTCAAAACTTTTGTCACACGCTTGACATTTGATCCCAGGACTCTTAACTCCATGGACTTTAACCAAATGCTCCTGCTTCTTCCAAACTTCTTTAAATCTCTCCATACAGTAACCACATTTGTGCGGAAGGTTTATCCCGGAATGTCTTGATCTGTCGTGCAGTCTCTTTTTTCGTGCCGTATCGAAGGTTCTTGAACATATTTCGCATGTAAATGTCCCTATTTTGTGAGCATCTCCGTGTCTGAGGAGAATATTCTTATTAACAAAACCAGCGCCGCAGACAAGGCACAAATAGTTATTGTAGTGAACGTTCATGTGTTCCTGGAGTGCTTTGAAAGAATTAAACACATTCAAGCATATGGAACAATTGAGTGGTCCACTGCTAAATTTGAAGGGCAGTATGTGATCCTTAATGTCCATATACAATTTCTTGTCGTGACTCATTTGCAGATGATTGACCACTTTCTCTATATTTTCAATTTTCTCTCCGCAAATTTGACACTTAAAGTCAGTGATATCCAATTTAACAAAGTAGCCGTGCATATCCTTGCCTTTCATAAAGTTAGATTTTTCTTCAGCACTGTGAGATTCTAGAGTGTGCGCCTTTAAATCTTTTGGATCAGGGAACTGCTTGGAGCAAAAGCAGCATGTATATCCGATGCCTCCCTTACAACGGATGGGAGTGGCATTCGTGTTCAAGAGGATTTCCTTTATATTATTCTGATGTTTCTCGACCTCTGGCATACTCACCACACAATTTAAATTCTTTTCGACGGTTATCCGGATGGTTTTGCCTTTCCTGACTTTCCTTTCAACTTTTATAGGCATTGTTAGTTTCTGGTCACCTATAACAAATAACATTGTTATCCAACATATTTGTGCGTATAAAAAATCTTCAAAAATCTACTTACTCCACAAAGAATCATTAAGATAAACGGTCATACATTAACACAATGTATTTTAGAATTGTTTTTGCTTTACTGAGAAATTTTATAACTGAATGATATCATATTTTTATTTAAAACTATACTTTTTTTTTAAATTAATTTCCAAATTTTAGTAGTCATATTTAAAAAAAAATGCTTCAGGAATAATTACACTATAGTTACGCAGAATGTATATTACATAGGGCTTTCCACCTCTAAGCGTCACCAACAAAAAAGTAATTTTAAGTATATTTATCAAACGAAAAGAAAATATGACAATAAAACAATCAGTCTATCAGCGCCTTTATTTCTTACAAGCAACGAATCAAAATCTAAACAATTTCTTCGCCATGTTTAGATCTCATGTGACTTTTCCAACTGCACTTCTGTACAAAGGCTTGACCACATCGAGTACAGGCGAACCTGCGGTCATCAGCGTGTATACGCATATGTTCCCTTAATGTAGTCTTCCTGCCGTAGCATTTAAAGCAAATATCACATCTAAACTCCCGCAGTCCTGTATGCTTCGCCATATGACGCTTCAGCCCGCTAGCGCTAAAGAATCTCATATCACATTCTTCACATTGGTGTTTTTTTTCCATTAAGTGGTCCTTTTTAGTGTGCCGCGCTAGAGCTCTTTGGTTAATGAAGGTGCGGTCGCAAGCTTGGCACTTTATGACTACCGGCGGTGCGCCATGCACTTTGACCATATGGTCGACCTTCCTCCAGTAATCCATGAAACGTTCATCACAGATCATACATTTGTTGCGTTTGTTGAACCCTAAATGTATCCGCCTCTGATGCTCCTTCAACCTTTCGTTATTCCCAAACACTTTCTCGCACTCTTGACACTTGTACACTCCGTTGTCGTGCCTCCTAATATGGGTGGCTAAAAGGCGCTCGGTAATAAAACCTCGGCTACACATGGGGCATAAATGATATCCAAAATGGGTGTTCATATGCTCCTGCAACAGTTTGAAGTTAAGATATTCCGTGGAACATATCGCACATCTGAGTTCCGGAGTGTCAAATTTAAACGGCACTATAGTGTTATTTATGTCTGTATGGATTTCCTTTTTGTGCTCATTTTTCAAGTGGTGCATCAGATCCTCCAATTTCGCTATACTTGTGCTGCAAAGAGAACAGTTTAAGTAGGTAATATCTAATTTGACGACGTGCTCGAACAATCTAGACGTCATGTACTGAATCAATCTGTCGTTGTTGTGTTCAACTAAAAAGTGTTTTTTAAGGTCGGTCGGATTTTGAAATTGTTCGAGACAAAAAGCACAGCCGTATCCAAGACTATCCTTCGATCGGATTGGGTTCGCATTGGAACATAGCAAAATAGTCATAAGATTTTGTTGGTTTTTCCTGGCGTCGGATAGTTTTGGCTCCCTGCTACGTATAATCTTCAACTCGACTCGCGGTGTTGTTAAACGCCTTTCGATTTTAATGGTTCGTATACCTATAAAGAAAAAAGTTTGTTAGATAGACCTCTATTATTTTTTTAATATATTACCATAGCAAAAACATAACAAGTTTCTTCAAATTTGGACTAATATGAAAGTACGGTACTTATTCAAGAATATTCCAACGCAATGTTTGTATTCTTAGCGTATCTATTTACATAAACACGTTGGCACATAAATGTCGTAGAGACGATGCAAGCTTACGCAATACAGTTAAAGAATATAAATTAAAAATACCGTTTCCGACTCAGAAAATAAGTTTATGTGTAAAAAAATAACATTAATTACATTACAAATACACAATTGCACACTTTTGTTTCATAATAATCAGAAATGGACATAATATTAAATATTGCTAGTGCACAGACTTCGATAGTTCTCCATGCTTAGCACTTATATGACATTTCAAGGCAAAATTTTTATCAAAAGACTGATCACAGTATGCACATTTGTAGAAACAATCTTCTGGATGCTGCCTCTTCGTGTGTTCTTTCAAGGTCTTCAGTCGTCCGTACGATTTCTTGCAAACTTGACACTTGAATTCTCTCGTGCCCGTGTGTTTGACCATGTGGTCAGTCAGTTCCCGTTTAGAAAAAAAGGCCATGTCGCAACTTGTACAGTCATGTTTCCTTTGCAGTAAATGATATTTCTTCATGTGCAATAACCAAGTCTGCTGCAATGTAAATGTCTTGTCACATGCTTGGCATTTGATTGTTGGTCCAACTACGCCATGGACCTTGGCTAAGTGTTCGTTTTTATGACAATTCTCCCTGAACCTTTCACTGCAGTACCCGCATTTATGAGGCGTGTTTAAACCATTGTGAATTTTTCTTTCGTGTAATTTCTTCTTCCTTACTGTATCGAAAACTTGGTTGCATTGTTCACAAGCAAAGGTCCCAGTTTTATGACCTTCGTTGTGACATAATAAAAGATGGCGGTTAACAAACCCAGCGTCGCAAACTTTGCAAATATAGTTTCTATAATGCGTGTGCATGTGTTCTTGAAGAGCTTTGAACTTGTTAAATATATTTTGACACATGAAACACCTTAAATATTCTTTATCAAATTTGAAAGGCAATATATGGTTAGGTATATCTATGCTAATATTTTTATTATGCGCATCTTTTAAGTGTTCCAATATGTTCTCCAGATTCTCTAGCTTCGATCCACATAAATTACATTCTAATCCTGTAATATCCAATTTCACTAAGTATCCGTACATATCCCGCCCTTTCATAAATATTGCCTTCGCTTCGTCGTCGTGATCCTGGATTGTGTGCTTCTTCAAATCTGCAGGATCAGGAAATTGACATGAACAAAAACAGCACGCATAGCCAATGCCGCCTCGACACCTAATCGGCGTAGCATTCGACCAAAGTATAACTTCCCTTATATTATTCCTATGTTTTTCCAATTGTTCTCCTTGCCTAGCTTTAGGAACTATATCTTCTTTATTTAGAGCATCAATCTCGTCTTCTTGAGATGTGTCCAATGATGTTTTTCGTGTTTTAGGGGATTTACCTACAAAGAAAGCTTATATTATTTCCACTGAATTTACGTACAAATTACTCTTTTAGAAGTACATTTATATTTTTACACTATTTACAAACCTTATACATTCCTTATTTTATATTTTTTTATTGCAAATGCCTTTATAACGTCACTTAATTACCATGCATAAATAAAAAAAAGTCAAATGTACAATATACGATTTTTATATACAATTTAATCCCACTGTGTTGTGAAGGGCACAGGACAAAATTAAATTTGCTCTCATGTTTCTTTAGCACGTATACACCTACATTAACATTAACATCAACTACACTTTCACATTCACTGTGACAAGTGTTTATATTAAAACCTATCTTTGCAAAAATCCGCATATGCCAATACAGTCTTCTTAGAAATGGACCCAAACAAATATGACATTGATACTGCCTCAGTTCTCTATGCTTTACAATATGAGCTCCGTAGTTAAGAACAATCTCAAGCTTTATTCCCTGTATATGGAGCCACTCAACCAAACGGTGTTTTCATATGAATTCAAGCCTGGTACTTTCTTGAATTTCAATTAAAGCCATGCTCCTTGAACAATTATTCTTAAGGATGTCGTTGAAAATCCACATTCCCTAACTAAGTACTTGATTATAGTAGCGTTTTAGGAAATCAGACTAAATATTTTAGTATATTTACTACAAGAAAGATGCTGATGATAAAATTTGGCTCAATTAAAAAACCAGCATCACACTGAGTTTTTTGGTAAATGGATATATATGCATATATATGTTCCATTTTTTTTAAATTTTGTGATATAAATTTAAAGTGTAAGCTTTTGTCAAATGATCTGTTAGACCTTTTACAGTATCAACACTTTTTCTGACAAATTTGGCACATTAGCGATATAATATATGTATATAGTCTACACGACATCTGATTATTTAAAACCATTAGACATTTTTCTAAACTTATAGAATCTGTGGTGAATCTACGGAATATGAAATCTACAGAATCAAAACCAACTGCAACCATAGTCATATTCTGCATTCATAGTCTGTTAATTATTTTTTTATTTCGAGGTAATTTACCTTCTATTGTAATTCTTATAATTATAGACACTTATTCACATTTTGCACACAAATATCTCCTATAATTTACTGATCTCTCTCTATTTCAGATATACCATAAATGTTAATAAACTAATTTGAATAATTAAATAATTAGTTTATAAAATATAATATTAAATGATAAATGAAAGGGTAAATATTTTAAAACATACCTCATAACAATATAAACAGTTTAATTCCCTCATAACTTACAACGAACATTAAGTACAAAAAGCAGGTATTTTTATGTGAATGTTTCAATTATATCTAAATCCGCCAACTACACATATTCATCAGCAGTTCTCTTAGTTTAAGGTACTTGAAATCTAAAGTCAAGACGTCTTCAATATCTTATTAATAAGTTATCTGTGCTGTGTTTCTCTTGAAAAGTTTTAAAAGGCAGTTGGTTTCTCATGTAGATAAACACACGAACATATTGAAATTTCATATGTTAATATTACAACGAGTATTTGGATACTATTAAACTGGCTCATCATGTTTGGACTGCATGTGCCGTCGCCAACTACATTTTTGCACAAACGCCATCCCACAGTGCTCGCATTTATATCGTTTATCATTGTTGTGTATTCGCATGTGCTCCCTTAGCGTGTGCTTTCGCCCATATTTCTTGAAGCATACGTTGCATTGAAAGGAACGTATTTTCGTATGAGTCACCATATGTTCTGCTAAATTTCTATTCGCAAAGAATTTCATTTCACATAGCGTACAACTGTATTGATTTTCCATTAAATGGTGTCTCTTAATGTGTTTCCTCAAAGAGTCCTTATTACAGAAGCTCTTTTCACACGCTTGACATTTAGCTATTTCAGATCCAACTCCGTGAACTATCCTTAAATGTTCCGCTTTAGTTCGGTAACCGGCAAATTTCTCATTGCAGTAGCCGCATCTATTCAATTTGTACTCGTGTACGTGGACGGTCCTATAATGCTGATTTCTCTTTTGGGCATTGTTGAAGATTTTCTCGCATCGATCACATTTGAATTCCCCCACCACGTGACACTTTTGGTGATTTATATAAGATCTACGATTAAAAAAACCCGCACCGCACAGCTCACATATGAAATTTCTGCAATGCTTATGCATATGCTCTAGAAGCATCTTAAATTTAGTATAGACATTGGAGCATATAAAACATTTCAGCTCCTCCCTGCCAAACTTAAATGGTACCATGTGGTTTTTAATATCCGTATATATTTTCCTGTCATGGTCAGTTTTGAGGTGATCAATCAACTTTTCCAAATCTTCAATATCTTTGGTACACATGTTACACCGCAACCCGGTGATGTCAACTTTGACGTAGAACTTTTGTAGATCTCTCTTTTGAAAGAAAGTAGGTTTAATTCCGTTTCTGTGCATTTGTATTGTGTGCTGTTTCAAATCAGCTGGATCTGGGAACTGTTCTGTGCAATAGCAGCACAGGTAACCCAAATCACTTTTACCGTGAATTGGAGTTGTGTTGGAACATTGAAGTATCTCTTTTATATTGTGATGATGTTTGGATAATTCCTTAATAGGTTTTAATTTGATCTTTTTAGACTCTATCATAAGTTTAGATTTCTTCTTCACTGTACATTCAGTGTCCAATGTTATTTTTCTTTTTCTCGTTACTTTGCTAATATTTTTTACTTCTTCAAAATATATAGTTTCAGTTGGATCACCTAAAAAGAGAAAGTATTGTTACTGAACTTTTTACATCGGACGTAGGAGTAAATCTAGTCTCTTACATTTGAAAATTATTGTATACTTAAAATAATAAACGCAAACGCTTGAAATATTTATTTTAGAATATAATATTATAACGTAACGGTCAAATTAAGTTTGTAAAAATAAAACAAGTACGTAAACAATATACATACATATATTTTTAACGCTAACTGACTACACAGACACTAAACTTTAACATCAGCGACATCGTCAGGTTCCGTTATGATTAAATATGCATCGGGAGATGTTTTGCAAATTTTATGCCCTTTAGGATTCTTGGAATGTATTCGCATGTGCTGTTTTAAAGTAAACTTGCGTGCAAAAGACTTGGTACACGAGCTGCAATGGAAATCCTTTGCTCCGGTGTGCGTTAACATATGTTTCCTTAAATTTTCACCACAAAAGAATTTCATATCACAAAGTTCACACTCGTGATTCCTCTCCATGAGGTGATCTTTCCTAACGTGTCGCCTAAATCTATTTTGATTGATAAAAGTTTTGTCGCATAAATCACATTTTAAGATAACCAAGTTAACACCATGAAACTTTGTCAAATGGTCGTTTTTCTTGTGATAATCGTCGAAGTGTTCGTTACAATATCCGCATTTTCTTGTCATGTACAAACGTTTGTGCACTATATTTATATGGGATTGTTTTTTAACTAAAGTGTTAAAAGTTTTAGTACAGAAATCACAACTAAAATCGCCTGTTTTATGTATTCGCAAATGACTGCGCAGGATGTCGCGATTCACAAAGCCAGCGCCACATACGTCACACACGTAATTTCTGTAATGGGTGTTCATGTGTTCGGTTAAATTTCTGAATTTTACAAATTTTTCTAAGCATATGGCACATTTTAATTCATCATTGTCAAATTTGAACGGTACCATATGATTTTTGATGTCCACGTAGATGATACGTTGGTGCTCTCTAATGAGATGGTCCATGAGTGTCTCAATTGTTTCTATATCGAATTGACATATAGAACATTGCAAACCCGTTACGTCCAATTTTACGGTATAAATGCGCATATCTTTGGCAGCTTTTATAATGCAGTTGTTATCATGATTCACTATTGTATGGCGTTTTAGATCAGCAGCTGCCGGATACTGGTCTGAACAAAAGTAACAACCGTAACCAATGTCGCCTTTAAAACGAATGGGTGTTGCATTCGAATATATTAATACTTCTATAAAATTATTTCGGTGTTTCTCTACTTCTTGCATGCATTTATCAACGAGTTTCTTTTTAGGTGTGCGTGTCTTTTTAAGCGTATTATTTTTGGTTCCTTTGGCGTTTTGTGAGACCTCTTCAATCTTGTCTTCATATTCATCGGTTATGTCCTTTTGACCTACAAAGAAAAGTTTTCATTGTAGAGCTACATATTTTCTGGTATATAAGTTTTTATCTATTCGAAATTATAAACTTGTTTTTGAAAATGACAAATCGTCTTTATGATATAACTTACATCGATTAAAAAAATAAAGCATATTTTGTATTATTTTATACACATTATATAAAATATCATACCGAAAAACAATATAAAGTCCAGCACTTAACCCTGTTATATAATAATTTTATGCCAAACGTAATAAAATCATTTAATTTCATCATCTATGTCATTAAAGCAGCTGGTTCTGAGTCAATATATCATGTTGAAGTTTCGCAAGCGTTTGTGAAAAGTTTAGATAGTTCTACAACGCTCTGTCTCTAAGGATATGTAATTTAGTATATGCTCAAATATAAATAGCGAATTTTCTTTTAATGACATTATTCATATTACTGATTTCTCAAGAATTTTGGACTAAATGTCAAATGGACAATTTTAAAGAACTTAAAGCTTGCAACTAAAGTAACAGGAAATAAATTTTTAAATCTATTTTGATCTTAATGAAGTTAAATTGTCAAAATTAGTAGTAGTAGTCTCTACTAAAATTTTGAAAATCAAAGACAATAGAACAGAAGAAAGGTTTATGGAAATAAAAATATATCTATCAATACGAAGATGATTTATTCCGAAATATTTTACACGATAAGACTTTAAATTTCACCATGAGCCTACTACGCTCATCAATTTAAAAAGAGAACAAAATTTCATGTTCTTGTATTTCATTCAATACTTGGTCTGAAGCCTAAAATTTATAAACAAAACATATAAAACAAAACATCATCATGATTAAAAAAAAAAGGAATGCTGATATAATAATATATATTCAGAATAATCTTTCTTGTAAAAAAATAAATGTTTCTACAATAACCTAAACAAATCATTCTCAAGCTCGACTACAAACGGCAATACTTTTGTTAACATAATAACAATATAAAGGTATAGCAAACGTTGCCTTTTTGGAAATTCGATAGTACTCGTATCTAAAAATCGATTCGACGTGAATTAGAATCTATTAGTCTACACCTACTTATGAGAGCTACTCCTTGGAGAATATACTACGGCACTTTGATCTTATGTTTCTTCCGCATATGAGATTTCCAACTGTACTTCTGTATGAACGCGTTTTCACAATATTCACATTTGAATTTTCTAACGTTGGCGTGAATTTTTAAATGTTCACGCAAAGTATTCTTTCTCGCGTACGCCTTCTGACAGATGTCGCACTGGTACGTTCTTAATGGGTTGTGTTTCACCATGTGCTTGACGAGCTCCATCTTCGTGTAGAACTTCATCTCGCACTCGGCGCACGCGTGCGTGCACTCCATGTGCGCGCGCCGCGTGTGCCCCCGCAATCTAGCGCGAGTACTGAACACCTTGAGGCATATATCGCATTTCGCCGACATCGGTTCCGCTCCATGTTCCTCGACCATATGAGAACGTTTCTTAGCGTAATTAGTGAACTTTTCCTGGCAGTAGGGACACTTCTTCCTCTTGTAATCTCCGTCATGCACGTATTTTTCATGATTGAGCTTTTTTCTATTTGTATCAAATATTTTTGGACATTGGCTGCAGGGGAAGTCACCTTTTTTATGACGGTTGTTGTGATTTTGCAGTGTTCTCTTATTGACAAATGGAGCGTTGCAAGTTTCACATATATAGTTCTGGTAATGGATAGGCATATGTTCTTGAACCAACTTGAAATGTTCAAAAGTCTTCGGGCACTGTACGCAATCGAAACTGTTATCTATAAATCTGAAAGGGAGGATGTGATTTGGTATATCTTTGTGCATGATCTTCCCGTGAACAGCCGATAAATGGTCCAACAGACGATCGAAACTCTCGATAGCGTTGTGACAAATGAGACAACGTAAATCGGTAATATCTAGCTTCACCATGTACGAGTTCAGCCGCTGTCCTTCCATGAACGATGATTTATCAATTTCGTCGTGCTCATCTAATACGTGTTGCTTCAGTTCTGCTGGGAGAGGATAAGTCTCTGGACAAAGTGCGCATACGTAACTAGCACCATCGTGATACCTTATAGGCGTAGCATTCGTGTTGAGTAGAATGGAACTGATATTCTGTAAATGCTTTTCCATTTCCAAAATTTGGTCTTTTTTAGTTTTCCTGTCATTCCTCGGTAGCTTTGTTTTGTCTAAAGGTTTTATTTCAATGGATAACGGCTCTATTTTAACGATCGTTTGCATTTCTTTTGTCATTTCCGTCTGATTTCTCTCAAACTCGTTGTAATCGTTGCTTTCACTGTATACATTATAATCATTGTACTCATTGAATTCATTGTCAGAAGTCGGTTCCTGTTTGATCGTTATCTCAATATATCTTGGTTCAGTCTCGTCACCTACAAAGAAAAGCACTGAGTTAAAATTTTCATCTTGAGCACTGCTATCGCTATATTCAAAGGTTCATGCTTTTCTTAACTCACGGTAAATATGATAAAGAAATATTTATAAAAAAAACTTGACATATCTTAATTTAATTATTTTATGAATAGGTATAAGGTACAAATATTTACGCATTCGTGAAATTTATGCGATAGAAACACTCTTTAAGCCACTGGAATGGATTGATGGAAACCTTAAATAAACGTATAAGTTTCTAATATTTTTTACCCATATTTGAGTATATTTCTAAGAGCAAGTAATTTTTTCCTTACGAATACTTTTACTTTATTAATTATAATATTAATTTTAGGTACAAAATAAAATTCAACTTACATCACAACAGTTTATTACATTTCATATATAGACACATTATCTTAACACTAATTTGGCTTGTTCACTACATTTGTAGGCAGTATAGTATTTTTTGAGATCCCGTGATTCTTCTTCATATGTTTTCTCCTACTGTTTTGGGTCGCGTACGCTTTACCACACAGGTCACATTTAAACTTTCTCTCAGTTGTGTGCGTCGCCATGTAATGCCCTAGCATATGACGTTTTATAAAGAAGCTCATACTACAAACAGAACATTCATAAGGTCTCTCCTTGAGATGAACACTCCTCATGTGTAAAACTAAATTAGATTTTAAATTAAATTTCTTGTCGCACATATCACATTTTATACCTTCAACATTGTGCACTTGCATCATATGCCTTGTTTTCTGGTAATAATTTTTAAAACGAGCCTTACAAATTTGACACACGCTGTCACCAGCGATGCCTTTATGTTCTGTATTAACGTGAGCCTTCTTCTTGGATTCAGCAGCAAAAATTTGGCCACAATGTCGACATGTGAAACTAGATTTCTTCTTTCCGTGCGTTGTTTCGTGTCTGTTCAGTCTGAAACTGTTCACAAAACCCGCACCACAGATTGTACATATGAAATTGCGATAGTGCACGTTCATGTGCTGCATCAAGAGTTTCATGTTGTGAAATACTTCTCCGCAGAGACAACAGTTCATTGTCGGTTCACTTGTGAGCTTAAACGGTTGGAAGTAATCTGCTGATGCTAAATAATACTTCTTGTCGTGCTCTTTCACCAAATGTTGCGCTAAATTCTTAATACTGTCTATGTTTTGTTCGCAAATTGTGCATTTAAGATCTACTATGTCCAAAAAAGCAACAAAGGTGCTAATGCATGAACCAGATTTGTATGTAGGCTTTTCTTTGAGATGATCAAAGTGAGTATGTTGTCTTAGAATACTGGGATCAGGATAAGTTTTAAAGCAATAAGCGCAGATATACCCCGCATCATTTCTATCCTTAAAGGGGGTAACATTGGAATATTTGAGCAGCGTGGTCAAGTTATGCCACTGTTTCTGCATCTCGCGAATTTGCTTTTCGCGGGAAACTACTTTAGTAAAGACCTCACCCGCCACGCTTTCCTCCTTAGGAGTCCCTTTTCGTTTTTTTCGGGCTCCGGTAAGGCCTATAAAAGAAAAACAATTTGTGACTGGCCGTTCACTTCAAATATATTGCAACTACAATTTTTTTTTATATTATTATATAAAAAGCTCCAGAATGTTCTAATATCGACCATGCATCACAACTTTATAATATATATTCATTTATAATGCTCAGCAATTATTTTTTAAAGACACTTGTCTTTTTCTAGTGCGACATGGAAAACGAAATAATAAAAGTCCTCCAATAGTCATAAAGCATTTTATTTTTTAAATTTCTTAATAGTAATAATATTATAATCAAAAAAATCATATTTCGAGATCGAAAAAAAATCATTGACATATTGCAATAGTAAAAACTAAAAAGTATAAAAATATTTTAAAAAAAAAATCATCTACACGATGTGTATAGTCTATGGTAGAAAATAAAATGTGATTACGTAAATCTAAAAATAACAAATGTAGACTGTTACTAAATCACGGAAGACAATTCCAAAGGTAGAACGTACTTAGCGTTTTTTGTGCATAGAAATAGTTTTATACGCAACAGAGTGTAAAAATTACGGTATTAAAAAATATGGAGGCACTAAATATATTATAAAAAATTCATTACAAATTTCACTAGACAGGATTGATTAATTAGAAACCCTGCTTGTTCCAGTTCCTTACTAGGACCCACAACAATAGCATCGCATTTTCATTTGAGGGCTTCTATATCAATATTTTTTATAATAATCTATTTTAGAAAGTTTTATTCGAATATTTCTTTGAATAATACAGATTTATTTATTTTAAGCATTTGTGCAACAGATATTAAATCACTTGTTCACTTAAAACAATATTTATGTTAATGTCGCGTGTTCTTTAATGGAATATTTGGATTGCTTTTTCTAAAACGATAGGTATCACACTTTTTTCTCCTTTAGTCTATTATACTAACTTGGTCTTATCAAAAAAATCCGCTAAGTATCCATAAAACTAATAAGTGTGTATTTGTGCTAACCTCCAAAATATAATAGATATACAAGTTTTTATACTTTATTCATGTCATACCAGTCCGTACCATTCATTTAGTCTATATTATATATAATGTATGGCTATTACAATGTGGGGTCAATATAACAACTAAAAACTCTATAGTCCCGTCTCGTCTGTTTGTTGAAGATAATTTATAATATATACTCGTATATATATAGTGATTCCCTATAACATTCAATTTCAAAATAATATGAACATCAATGATATAAAAAAGCTCAGTTTTAAATATTAACGAATTGCTCTTTCATTTTCTCCATTTGCGCCTTCTTCTTATTCTCCGCCGCAATTTGTTTCAGTGTCATTTCCCGGTTATCGATCAAATGCTTAACATCGTCAAACTCTTTAAATATGTCCAAGTCGTCTTGATGGAGACGAATGTGGCTTTTGAGACTACTCTTCTGCATGAAAGTCTTCTTGCACACTTCACATTGGAATCTTTTGTCGTCTTCGTGGACTTTCATATGTTCTTTCAGTGTTCGTGTTCTGGAAAAGGATTTGCCGCACACGTCGCAGGCGCAGACTTCAGCACCCGTATGCCTCGTCATATGATCTACGAGACCACGTTTAGAGAAGAACTTCGCGTGACATTTATCACACAAATAGCTCCGCTGTTGTAAATGGTGATGCTTTATATGCCTGCTCAGTTCAAACTTTTTCTTGTAAGTCTTATTGCACGCGTTACACGGATACACTACTGGCGCTTCATTATGGACTTTCACCAAATGCTCGCTCCTTTCATAGTAGCTGACGAAAATCTCCGGACAGTGCGGACATTTGTTTCTCAACCAGCCGCCCGTGTGCACTCCCTTCTCATGATTCCTCTTCTTAGTCAGCGACGTATAGGATTTATCGCAATAATCACAGGGGAAGTGGCCTTGATAGTGTGTCTTGCCGTGTTTCCTCAACGCCGCTATCGTTATATAGCCAGCGCCGCATTTCTTACAACAATAGTTACGATAATGGCTGCTCATGTGTAGATAGAGATTTTTAAAAGAAATATGAACAACTGAACAGACGACGCACGTGAAATTGTGACCATCGTCCAGTTTGAACGGTAGAATGATGTCTTTAATATTTTTGTGTATTGTTTTATTGTGTGCTGTGACCAAATGTTCTTTTAGATCGTTCAGATCTCTCATGTCAGTGTTGCACACAGTGCACCGTAAATTAGTTATGTCCAGTTTAATAGGGTTGTAACTTAATTTATAATCTAGCATAGAATTAATTTTATCCTTTTCAGTCTGTTGCGCTGTGTGGGCGCGAAGGTCATCGATATTTTGAAAATGTTTGGCGCAGTACAGACAAGAGAAGCCTCTCATCGTCTTATCTCTGAAGGGGCTGGCATTGGAATATTGGAGTATAGCCGATAAGTTCACTCTGTGCTCTATTCTCTCTGGCGTGGCGCTTACGTCAGATTTCTTTTTCTTTTTCCTGCGCTTGGGCTCGTCGCCATCCGTTCCTATAACAGAAACGAGCACATCTCAATTATCTTCATCCACTCTTCCTTAACAAGGTTCTTAGTCTTCGTGGACGTGCGAGCTCAGTTCTGGTACTATATTACTTATTTAGGTATTACCAAGGGTTATTATCAAAACACTTAATTTGTTAAATTAAACGCTGTAAGCAATTTTTTTTTATTTAATCTATATGACTAAAAACATATAGATTAAAAATGTTCTTACTAAAATAGCTCATATATTTTAACTAGTACTATATATTCCATAACGATAAACGATGAATAATTTGTCAACAAGTCCTACGTGTGTCAAAAAATCTTACGTTAAATTAAAGTTACATAAAATATCCACATGGCGTTCTACAAGGTTAACTTTTAGTTCCCTATCTTTTCATTGAAGTTATAAGGACTCAAGTTTTCACATAATCAGTGTATTTCAATTGAAATAAAAATGGCTACACTCTTCTACAAAGACCTTAAATTATTCATTGGAACATTGATTCTAAACGTAATAACAGAAGTGCTATTGACGCGTTAGATATAGATAATTGTCATCATCAAATATGACATTAAGTTGGTATAAAACAATCGCTTCTCACCAATGTACGCTTAGATCTTTTACTACTAAAGACGTATAAAGGTGTAGTTCAAGCAGTCGCAATCACCTGCGGATCACTAGAAAGACAACATCTAAAGTTTGGAGTTATAAGGAAATTATTATGGACACAATGTTTTAGCCAAAAGTTTCAAGATTTTATTATTACAATCCCTCGACGAATATTAATACAAAAATATTTTCTTTTACGTTAGTTTAGTTTAGTTTGTTTACATCATCATAAACCCATCCAGTGGCTAAAATCTAATATATAGAAACGAATAAATAATATTAAGAAAGTCATTTTGGACCACAATTTAAATTGTACAAATAAATTTATTGAACACTGGTGAATCACTCACGTTTTAATCTCACGCAAATAAATAACATATTTTTATATAATATTTAAGTTTTTAGTCTGTATACTTATCGCACAATTACAAAAATAACCCAAAAAATCTTGGAACAAAAATGCTGGTTAGTATAATAAATCTGACCATTATAAAAATACCATATAACAAAAAATCACATAGCACATAGATAAAATTTAGTATAGACATTATTATCACTATAGTTATTTATATGTGAACTTATTAGAGCTGAAGAGTTTCTTTGATTCACACGATCTAAGATATTTCAATTGACTTTAATAAATTAGTATAATTTTTTTTTTCTATTTATTGAGGCTAGTCTATTGTACTTGAGGCCAGAGGTCAGTTATTTCCATTTCATGCGCGTGAAGGTGCCGAAGTAAGTATAGAATATTTAATAAAATCTAACTTTTCCACTACGAGAATGCTATAGCAGAAATATTGATTTTCAGATAAAAATGGTATACAGACTATTTATAATCTGTAACTTTACCTCCCCATTTTTTTTTATAACTTTCTGGTCCAGGAAAATTTAAATTTTTAGTTTTTACCTTAAATAACTTCTTCAGTACATAAAGGATACCGATCCTTGAAATCGACATGAAATTTTATCTGTAATGGTATGCTCAAGTCTCTGTACTTTTTTGAAATTTTTGTAGCTATGAGTAATTTGACTGGACTAAATATAAGCGCGACGTAACAATTATTTGGTATTGGGTTTTAAATAATTACTATTTAAAAAAAAACATAGACTAAATAAATTAGACCTAATGTTCTAAATAACATAACATTAATAATAATTAATATACTTACATAAAACAAAGTAATAATTTAGTTTAAACAGTATACGACAGTAAAATGCACTTACCTTATCCTAACAAGCAAATAAATATTTTAAGAAATCCATCTTCTGTCACATTTTTATAATAAAAAAATATTTAATACGAACATATACGCTACCTATGTATTTTTATAAGGTAGCCGATAATAGTAAAAGTAATATAAAATTTGATTTGTTCTACCTAACCATGGTCAGAGAGGTATATAGTTGAATCATTAAATATTCTTAAATATACACGGATAAAGATAAATTTGAAAGCATTATAAGATTGCAGATAATAAAAGCTATTTAAAATTAAAATTAAATAATGATGCTTATTTAAAACCGCCTTTTTATTAAAAAAAAAAGAATCATTATTTTTAATATCTATTATCTTATAATGCTGTAATTACAGACTATACTAATGCTAAATATTAAAATGAGTAAAAAAAAACAATGGAAAAGCTTGCACATTTTCGATAATATCATAGATTAAATAATTTTTTTGTATTATTTGGATATTTTTGGATAATTAGCATTTCTAGAATAAGTTGTACAATTTTAATTTTTTAGATTTGACCAATTTTTTTATAATTTTAACGAAAAATGTTAATAATTTCTAAATAATATAATTACTATAGAAATAAAGTGGCAACATTAGTCAAAATAAAAAAAAATCAATCATTAGCGAGAACCCGAGGGAGACCAAGTCCAACAGTGGATATGAATAGTCTGAATTGTTGGTCGTTATGATGATGAGACGGTAGGAATACAGAAATTTTGATATCTAAGTGGATGCAGAGTCAGTGACCTTTGGGTAGCAAATATATTATGATTTACATATGGCGGTCTGTCTTGACAGATTTAAAAAAATCCTTAATGATTATAAAATGTTAGCAGCACAAACTCTTATATATGATAGGATAACTTAAATAACATTTTTGTTATAATAAAAGCAACAGATTAAAAATAATTCAAGTTTAAAAAAATAATAGCAAATATTATAATATTTTCATTTCCACCCTTTACATTTTCAACATGTAAAAATAATGTTTTGAAAGTCTTATTAAAATCGAAATTAATTTACACATTTTTAAGATTTTTTCCTTCTATAATTTTAACTGCTTTAGACTGCTTTTAACCCCTTCAGAGTCACCGCCCTGGTTGAGAACTCCTATTGTTAGCATCACTATCATTAATATATATCAAATATTATTTTTACTATAAATTAATATATTACAAATGTTTTTACTTAAATCATATTTAAATATGTTACTTAAAATACATAACTTTATTGTTTCCAATACTTTAATTTTCAATTAAATGCAGCTTATCCCTTGTTTTTAAAAATGAGACATTAATGTTGTGTTCATGCAGGACTTTATTTTATAGAGTCAATAGATACATAAATATGAATTATTAAAAAAAAACAACCAAGAAAGAAATCTTTTATAATCTTTATCTACTGACATTGACAGTTCCCGTGTAAACACAACGCCAATGTGTCAAATGAGCAAACTGTCACTTACGTTTAGCCGACGGCTCCCCGTCCGTGGTCTTTGCCTTTTTAGTTCTAGATGTGGACGCTTTGGCTTGACGTTTCTTTGGCTTCTCGTCCACTTTCTCCACTTTTACTGACATTTCATAATCTGGAAAATAAATAAAAATATATAAATATTTATTGGTATATTAGTTTTTAGCTCATGATTTTACTCGCACTTATTCCTTTGGACACCCAATAATATTATAATACTCCGTAACTTCCTTTCTTATATTCAGTAACGATATATAAATAAGTTATATGCAAAGTTACAAGAATCTGAAAGCCACTGCGGTTTGTTTGTATATCAGTCACTTTTTCATGGGGGTCTTGTAAAGCAAAGTTAGCATTTGGCATATATACAACGAAATACAGTGTTTGTAAACTTAATTTATTCACAAACTCTCAAAAGTGTCCCTCCCCCCTTCACGCTCTATTCCTAGCGGGGTGTCAGAGAGAACGTAGCGCCAAACGCTGCGGTCCCTGCATACCTCTTTCGCCTCGTCGACTGTCATTAAACTCTTCATACATGCTCTCCGGGGGCCCTAGGGCTTTTCACGTGACTTTCCTCCAGTATCTTTGAGACTGTGTTTTCGAAGGTCAACCGAGTACTCCCCTTACCTCCCGCATATCTAGTCATATAAACTGCAGACTTAGGTTTCGGCTTCTATTGTATAAATAACCTTGTTTAAAATATTTTTTCTGTGATTTATATATATTTTTAAAAATAAATATATATATATATATATATATATATATTTATATATATTTTTAAAAATAAATATTTTAAGCCGTTTTAATTTTATATTAGAAATGACAATGCGATATTTTAAACACGAAATTTTTGTATAGATATACATAAGAGGTAATAAGAAGACTTTTTAGCTTCACTAAGGAAACTTAGTGTAAAAACACTCGGTTCCTTGATCCGCTTAATCTTCAAGAGGAACTCAACGCCGCGCCATGTCTTGTCACAATGGTGAAAAAAAGAATATAATTTAGTTAAAACAATGAAATTATAACGAAATAATCCTCACCATTGGCAGAAAAATCGTCTGACATATGATGATCTGACTGGTCCCCATCATCTCGTGCCGGTTCTATTTTGATGGGATTCGCTGGAAATTTCAAAATTAGTTAATATTTAGGCGACCTGGAGCAAAGTCTGGACACAATTGGATACTGCCTTACTGTATACGTACATAATCATTATGAATGAGAGATCGAATCCACCATCTTCTTTATTTTGTGAACCTTTGGAAAGGTGGTGTTGTGTTTCACCATTCAACACGCAATGTATCCATAATAGAAAACAACGCTAGTAAACAAGTCGTTTCCCGCGTTTTAACTTTAGCGATTAGCTATTAGCGAGATAAAGCGTGAAACTGAATGATTATGTACCTATATTTCGTTATATTCCATTTTGGTAAGTAAGCGTTATAAATGCCTCTTTTTTTATGAGAATCACCCACGTAATGACTATCTGTTGATTGTAAAAATTAAAAAAACAAGTATCTTATTTTATAAACATTACACACACACATTTGAACAACTATATATATATACATATCACTTGTCCCGTGATTCCCTCATATCGTCGCTAAAACAAGTTAACTAACATCGCGTGCAACACGCACGGCCCTACGGCCATTGTACACTCGAAGTTTAAATCTTGTATTACAGAAAAAAGGTTCCACTAGTCTGATAAATAAATAAATACATTAAAAAAAACTGAGATTGCTAATTAATATCTTAATACAAAAATATATTATTAAAACCCACAATATGATTTAACTAATCGATTTGATTTATAATGTGATTAAAAAGATAACTGCAACGTGTTTAATAAATCGCATATGTGTGTTTGCTGTTACGTAAAAAAACGCAAATCTTTTTTTTTATATATAGCAGCATTGATAGAACCTAATTTATGGCATTTCATTCCCCATTGACTTTGCATGTTTAGTGACAGAACTCAATGCCGCGCTTAGTTTTCTTACCAGAGCAAGAACCAACTATCAGATCACTCTGTACTGTACTCAATATTCCAAGACTACGAGAGCCTTAATTCTTTGAAACATATAAACTTAAAATAAAAAATATTTCAAAGTAATAAAACCAATATAAAATAAATACATACTTTTAAGTAAAATGCCTTGGATTTGTCTTTTGAAATGCTCCTCTGTCTGTAAAACTTGCCGTTTGAAATTGCATGCATTTCGCAGCTGTGTAATGCACACTTCACATATACCACCGTTGCTATAATCTTCTGACACACTAAACTGTAGACAAAAAAAAACAATACATTAATTTCAACATCTATATAATGTAGTAAGACATGATTGTTTGTATGTCTCAGAATGACTGGTCTAGAACATTTGATGTTAAACTTTTGGAGTCCAGCCAAACAAAAAGGAATATAGAATTGGTTCCTTAGCAAATGTTGCTGGGCATGTTCAGCTACTCGCCTCAAATTTTGATGGAAAAGCCAAAACTAATCACAAAAACGAAAACAAATATTTAATTTTAAAATAATGATATATGTGCACTTTTGAAAAATTGTATGCTTATTCATGATTGATGTTTAAAACTTGCTTGTATATTTATTAAATAAATCTAGTAGTAGTCTTAGGAATATTACTTATTTATAATATCTTCCTACAGAATATACATATGTAAATTCACAATAATTATAATTCATAATTTTCAATTTATAGGCAGCCATATTAAACTTCTTTTATTTGCATATATAATGCTCAATATACAAAAGAATATTCATAAAACACCATCTTCAAGTTAAAAATAAAAGAAATACTGACGAAGTAATAAAACTAATATATTCTTAATAATAGAAAGTTTTAAAATAACATTCTATTTTTTCAAGCTACAAGTATCAATATTCCTTGTACAATAAAATGGAAACCCCAGGAAATAAATAAATTAATTTTTTTTCTTAAATAAATCACCTTATAATAATTTTATTAGCCGTATAATTTCATTGCATTGTCTTGAAATGAGCGTAAAACAACAAGTTTTCCCAAGAGTGCGCAGTTTCTCTATCGATTAAATAATTTATATATTACTATTAATATATTAAATATAGTCTAATAAGAATATTAACCAAATCACATAATATCTAATATAATGTACTTACCGAAATAGAAAAACAATCCTTTAACATGTCGGCATAAATTTCTTCCTCGCCCATCCAATGATACGTTGTTAGAAAGTCCTTATAACTGCCTTCGGATGCACAACACCGACATATGCCATTATTTAATAAAGGCTCCATTCTAAATAACTACACTAACTTAACATTAACACTTATTGTTAGATTTATATTGATCTCAATAAAACAAGATTGTAGCAATCGACGCTACGCGATCGAAGCACCGCCATTTTCTAAAAGACAAGCGTGAAACGTTTTAAGTGAAAACTGCAACGCAATGTCTTGCAATATACATATTAATGAGGTTAAATAATAATAATTATAACAAACATCAAATAAATATACATTTAATTAAGAGTTATCATTCGGCTTTGTTATGTTTTAACATCAAGTCATTGAGTATAAATTATATCAGTCCAATACAGCTTACGGTATTACAAAAATCTAATGTCATTTGCATCTGCTATAAATGTCAATAAGATGTCATCTGTCAATGTCAAATCAAATGAGAAATAGCTTCAAAGCTTTATTTTTTCCTCAGTAAATTGTGTAATAAAATATAAGCATTATCTCATAAATAGACAGTAATCATGAATGTGAACACTATGTGCCGCTGTTGCTTAGCGCGACCTCCGGATAAAGATCTTAAATCAGTATATACCTGCTTAGGTAAAACTGAAGTGTATGGAGATATGTTGAAGGAATGCTTCGAAGTCCATGTAAATATTAATTTGTGTTTTGTTTTAATTTACTTTATTAACATTGTATGACATAGATACTTTACCAATCTCTGAGTCTGTTAAAACACCTCATAAATAAATCTATTCGTTTTAGTTAATACTTTAACAATCATATAAATAATGCAAACATGCTATTTATTAACGTATTGTTATTGTTAAACAATAACTTGATTATTTATATTCTTATTTCATTGGAAAACTTTGTCAGATATTTGAATGTTCAATCCACATAAGTACTTAATTATGTTAACTCTTCCTTTCTTTTATTTTTTAAAGCCACTATTCTGATACTATGTTTGCTATGTAAAATTTATCTTCAATTTCAGATGCCACTGGGACCTTGTGAAGCAGAAAATGGTATATGTGAGATATGCATAGCTCGCCTCCGAGATGCTTGTGATTTTAAGCATCAAGTGCAGAAGTGTCAAAAGGAATTTCAATGCCAGCTCTCTAATATTAATGATATCAAAGGTTAAAAAGAAAGTTGTTTATTTTTACCAATGTAATTTTACTGTTAATAAAACATAATTTAATAAGCACTATATCCATATATAATAAAATTTATATATATATATATATATATATATATATATATATATATATATATATATATATATATATATATATATATGTATGTATATATATATATGTATGTATATATATATATATATATATATATATATATATATATATATATATATATATATATATATATATATATATATATATATATACACACACACAACACACACTGTTATATAGTATGTTCTATTTTATAGATAAATAATTTTAATTTTACTATATTTTCCAGATGAAGGTCTCATTAAAGTAAAAGAAGAATACTCAGATGGTGAAGAAAATGAAATATATTTTTTAGGTAAATATTATTTATAAATATTTATATACATATCTTGCATCGTCACTTCAACTGTCTCGGTAGAACTTTCTTATGAGACGGTGGTACCTTTATATTTATTGGATCTGGGCTTTCCAAACTTCTTTTCACATTTCTGTTAAGTACGACAGAACTATAGGAGCATGTGGGCACTACAAAATGCACACGATGTCCACCTGTCTGTGACGACTTACAGATTGGGAAACCCTGCATTGGATGATTCATAACTTTTTTTAAATAAATAATATTAAGAATTTAAATAGAATTTTTAAAATATGTATATAATATAAGTACTACATATTATATTGTGATTTTTGCGGACAGCGGAGCTTCTAGCTAATAGCATATTCGACAGAGAGAACTCTGCCGACGTTGCTTAGAAAAATATACTTCAAATACATATTATAAAAATTTCAGGGTTAAAAGATGATTTTGAAGAATTAAAAGAAGAAGACAAGATAGCGGAAATGCTCGGTTTCGATGACGTCACACTTGAGCAGAAGGTAGTGAAAAAGAAAAATGGCAAGAAGCGAGAACTTCTTTTGGATAAGTCTAGTAAAGGTATTTCAGGTAATTTTATATTTCTGTTCTTCTAATTATTAACGTCGGGTATCGCGTTGTGAAACTTAAATGGGCGGGGGCACAACATGAGTGCCCAAGAGGATATGACAGATGGAGCAAATCCATCCTGGAATGGAGGCCCGGACTTGTCAAGAGATGCATAGACCACTAGCCAGATGGTTTAACGATATTAGAGCTCATGTCGGAACAACCTGGACTAGGAAGATCAGTGAACAAATATTGGAGAAGCATACGCCTTGCAGTGGGCGAGCGCCAATTATACTGAAGAAGAAGAAGAAGAGAATTATTATCGAATTTGATTAGGTTAGCTTTAGGCGAGCTTGAATACTATAAGGATATATTATAAGGAATTCTCTCTCCGAAGTCCAACTGCACTCGAATAAGTCCCAAGCACTGCGAGCTACTCTTCCTGTAATGCCATCGGCACATGAACACATTGAATGCCATGAAGTTTGTTCTACCAAATTACAAACAAACAATAGGATTATTTTTCCCTAGCCCATATTATACCATATTGTAAGGGTAAACGTTAAAAAAAACTTTACACAAGCTTAAAACTAAACACTAGGATTTAGGCCCGCGCTTTATGGAATAAGCTCGTGTGATATAGACTAAACTTTTTTATCAAACTACCTTCAATATTCTTATAATTAGGATTGCGTACCTCAAAAGAAAAAAACGGAATTGCCGAAATTGATTATCAAATCCAACAAAGCAGAAAGACCTGAAAATTGGTAATTCGTAGGTGTGCCACAGAAGAAACCATGACAAACTTATATATTACTTAATTAGTTGATTAGTTAGTTCTGTCAACTTTTATAAGTTCTAACTTCCGTTCACATGATATGGATACGACCCTCGGTGCATATGCAAGACTCGCGCTTGACCAATATTTTTTTGGTTTGTTTTGCAAATACTTATAATAATAAATTGAGCTTTATTCATAATTTGAGTCCGATACGACAGTTGTGGGTTTGATCCCCACTCGCTCGGGGGAGAATTATTTAAATTTTCTTACTCTAATAAGATCGCCACCACTCAACATACAGTATCTTGAAAATTGAGTGGAAAATTGATAACGGAATCCTAACACTAATTTCCTTCTTTGTACCCTGATATACGGACGAAAAGATATTTTTTTTATTTGTAGTAAAATTTATATTTTTTTTTCAGATCGCAAATCAAAGAGCCGTATGAAATCGTCACTCAAACTGTCACTGTCAACACTCTCCCAATTAAAGAAGTCTCTCCCCGACATTAGAATTGTAAGTGAAAACAAAAAACACAGTTTAAACGTTGAGAACATTCTAAAATATTCCAATTGTACGCCATTTTTTAATAAAACCCTCTCGGGTATAATTTGTGCGTACTGCAAAGTGACGTTTCCAAACCCCAACGATTTACGGGATCACACGATAGAAATACACAAAAAAGACGAGCTAAACTACAATAAACGTCTCGACAAAAGTAATTTATCGATAAAAATGGATATCACAGACCTGAAGTGCAATATGTGTGAAGCCAAATGCGACACAATTACTAATTTAAAAAAGCATCTAACAAATGAGCACGATATTAAATTCTTTCCCGACGTCAACGATTACATAATGGAATTTAAGTTGACCGAGGGTGAACTATTGAATTGTGCGCTATGCCATTCGACTTTTGAGACGTTCAAAATGCTCTTGCAACACATGAACGGCCATTACCGCAACTACATTTGTGACGTGTGCGACATGGGCTTCATTAACAAGCACAGATTAAAAAACCACCAGAGAACCCACGAAATAGGCACTTTCAAATGTGCCTTTTGCGATAAAGTGTTCTCCACACGTGTAAGGAAAATGTGCCACGAGAAGTACACACACAATACTAACGCTAGATACACAACCAATTGTCCGCACTGTGAACTGTCGTTCACTAGTTATTATCAAAGGAACAGACATATGTTCAAAGAACACAATATTGCGGCCGCTACGTACAAATGCAATGTGTGTGACAAGTCCTTTATATTAAAATCCAAATTGACATCTCATATAAAAAAAGTGCATTTGATGGAACGTAATCACATTTGTTCGGAGTGTGGGCAAGGGTTCTTTATAAAGCAGTCGCTAGACGAGCATATGATAAAGCACAACGGCCAGAGAGTGTTCAAATGCACCGTATGTCAAAAGTCGTATGCAAGAAAAAAAACGTTGCGCGAGCATATGCGGATACACAACAACGATAGACGTTTCAAATGCGGCGTTTGTGGACTTGCGTTTGTACAAAAGTGTAGTCTGAAGAGCCATATGCTGTCCAACCATGGAGTTACGCTGGCGGAATACGAACACGCCAGGACTGATGTGTTGAGTCCATAGTATTTGTAATAATGTCGGTTGTGAATAGTAATATATTGTAAATTTAGTAAAAAAAAGTTAAGTGGAAATTGTAATTCACTGTATTTAAAACGCAATATTTCTATTATGGATGGAACTCAGAAAATAAATAGTTATTACCGCCTACGCTAATATTTAAATATGGAGGGTATTTCTACTAGAAATCAATTGTTCTCTTCTACCCACACACACAAACACACACATTCACACACATCCATCCATGCATCCATCCAACATCAGCACACAAAACAAATTGTTTTAAAAAAAAATCACAATCTTAAATGGTCTTCCTTTACATATTAATTTATATTTAATGTAGACAAATAAATAATATACACTTACATATACAAACGCCTTATTGTTCTAGCTAAGGCACTTTCCTCTTCTTTCAGTCTTTGAAATGGGCCTGACATAATCTGTGGTAAATTAAAACTTTTATTTTAAAAGGAAATAATTTTATTTTTTATTTATTCGTTATTTTAATACCTGTATAAGAATAAGTTTCAGTCAATCAAATTATGTATATTAGAATAAAATAATTGCAAATTGTACTTAAAATTATAAGTGACTATAATAAGTGACTTGTCATACATATTAACAAAATTAAATAATGCTTTTGTAATATATTTGTAATTAATACGTTTTATTATAAATAAGAAGTTGTCTATACCCGTCCGTAGTGGCATAGTGTCTGACATTTAACGCGACGGCTGCAGGTTCGATTACCACTTAGGGGTATGAATCATTTTCATTTCTTCGCTCTAGTAACAAGGAAGCGCCACAACCTTCCCGCTATATGCGGGATACAGCGTGAAGCTGTTAAATAAAAAAAATATATATATAATTTGCAATATCAATGTTGTGTCGCAAAAGAGATCTAAGTTAAAATATATATTAAAATAAATAGAATTCTAAATATAATGCATATGGTGTATCTATAGTTTATTTGTGCATTATCAATTTGCCAGTGTCAGTTATTTTTTGTTACTATTGTAATAAACGATTAATTTATATCATTGTGTTCTTTTTTTATCGTAAACAAAAAAAAAAAAACAGATTAAAAAAAATTATGCATGCATCTCTTTTTCTTTTTTTTTGTTGTGAGGTTAATGCCTTCTGTAATGAGGTTATTGGCCTTCACAGATATGAGTATTTGTTATTCTTTTGTGTGTGTGTGTGTGTGTGTGTATGTGTGTGTGTTGGGTTCCAATACACAACATGTTATGACAATAAAAAGCATTGGAGTTTCAATATCCCATATATAAAGAAGCTTGTGTAAAAATATCTTTGTATATTATATTTCACTAAAATCATAATAATTATAAGTAAAAAAAAAACTGCTAACAAAAGTGTCATATAAACTTTATCCTATAGCACATATAAAATACAAATGCATACAAATATATATATTTTTTATTTGTAAAATATTGTTTTAACATACATTTTTTAAAGCAAATTTTATACTGTAATTCATACAATGAAGATGAATAATCTACTTAAAAAAATCCTCTCCTTCCTTTTCTGGTATCAACACAAGGGGTGGCGTTGGGTCCCGCTTAACCAATATATGCGGCACATATTCAAGTATGTAAAAAAAAAATTAGAAAATTATTACACTGCTCACCGCCTGCGGCTTCATTCGCTTGACCTTATTAATTATTAGCATCACGCTGTATCCCGCACATAGCAGGGCAAGCAGAGGGAAACATAGGCTCAAGGAACTTAGTGTTAAGACACTCCGTTCCTCGCTTTCCGCCTTCCAACGTATTGCGTGTTGAGTGGCGGAGCGAAGAAAATGAAAATAATGAATTCTCCCCTCATGGGAATCGAATCCACAAACCGTCACATTTGCAAGCAGATGCTGTCCTCAACAGTTACGGTTAACAGACAGCGCGGCGTCGAGTTCCGCCATTCAACAAGGCAATGCCTTGAAAGAGCAGAGCGCGGTTTGAAGTGTCTTAACACTAGGTTCCTTCTGCCTACCCTGCTATGTGCGGGATGCAGCGTGAAGCTAAACATTAAAAAAAAAACATACATTTGTTTAAATAAAAATGTAAATAATGTACTTATTATCTTATTGCACTTGTAATAATAAAAAAAATAGAACCAATACATTCATCACCCAACAAACTAAAACAGTTTACATAAAATTAAAATATAAAAATATAATATAGATAACTAAAAAAAATAACACACTTTCCATACAAGAGTCAAGACACACAAATGTCGCTGGCCGCCATACTGATGCCGTGGTGCGACAACAGGTGACTCTTCAAACTACACTTTTGGACAAACGCCGTCCCACACACCTCGCACTTGAACCGCCTATCATTGTTATGTATACGCATGTGCTCCCTCAGGGTGTACTTCCTTGCATACGCCTTGTGGCACACCTCGCACGCATACTTCTTCTCACCGCTGTGCTTGATCATGTGGGCTTTCAAAGCTTTCTTCGAAAAGAATCTGTAGCCGCACTCGGTGCACTGGCAATTCTTCTCCATTAGATGATTTTTTTTTATATGACACATCAACAAAGATTTCAATATATAGCCTTTGTTGCACACGTTACACTTGTACTGAGCTTCAGAGTTGTGCACTTTCACCAAATGTTGGTTCCTTTGGTAATAACTCCTGAACGGTGTGTCGCAGAAGGGACAGTTGCTGATACTCCTGGCGCCCAAATGTTTAGTTTTCTCATGATACTGTTTTTTAGTTCGACTCGAGAATATCTTGTCGCACAAATCACATTTAAAACTGCCTTCCTGGTGTGTCGCTTGGTGAGCGTTCAGAGACCTCTTGGTTGCAAACGATGTCTCACACTTGGTACAACTGTAGTTGCTGTAATGCTTGTTCATGTGCTGCTTCAGCATCTTAAAAGTCTCATATGTCGACGGACACATGGCACAGTCGTACACCTCGCCTTTCTTCAATTTAAATTGCATTAAATGATCCTTGATGTCACCGTGAAACATTTTACTATGAGTAACTGTGAGATGGTCCTTTAGCTGGTGTAAGTTATCCATTTTGCCGCTGCATATGGAACATGAAAGGTCAGTTATATCTAATTTTACACTATATTCTGTCATGTCAAACGATGATTTGAAGTCTAAACGCTCTTTTTGATGGTTCTTCTGGGTATGGCACCGTAGATCCATGGGATCTGGGTATGTAGCTTCACAGTACCCACAGATGAAGCCCAAGAGTGATTTATTCTTGAAGGGTATGGCATTGGAACATTCTAGAATAGTGATCAAATTCTCTCTATGTTTCTTCTTATCGTGAGATGTCCGTCTCGTCCATGACAAGTTGAGTTTTAAGTCCTTTTGTATCGTTATTTTGCGATTTTTTATTATTTTCATAGTTTTTGTATTTGAGCGTTTTATATCTGGAATGTTGCAGGCATCTGAAATATTAATACCAAAATACATATATATATATATATAGATATATATATATATATATATATATATATATATATATATTAATACCAAAATACATATATATATATACACTTCTCACTCGATTCACTCACTTTGACTACTCTGCTGTATGCAGAATAAATTGTGAGGTTGAATAAATATACGCCAGAGTGAGGATCGAGCTTACGACCATGTAAGATTTCCTCCTTCCTTCGCGAAAATTGATTAAAAAAAAGCTAAGCTAAGCGAAGCTTTCCTTAACACTACAAAGAAAATGTAAAAAATAAAAAAATCTTACCCATAGAAGAAAACTTTGTAACAAGAGTTTTGATTTCATAATTGTCTTTACATTCCTTCTTAGATTTATTTCTTGCTTTAGTCATTCTCTTCTGTTTAGACGTGTGTGATTCTTGTTTTACTATAAACACACACACACACACACATATATATATATATATATATATATATATATATATATATATATATATATATATATATATGTGTGTGTTTGTTTATAGTAATATATAATATATATATATATAATATATATATATATATATATATATATATATATATATATATATACATATACATTACAGTTACTCTTTATCACATCAGCTACCTGTCAGTGAAAGTTTCGTCAAAATCGGTCCAGCTGTTTCAGAGAGAAGCCGGAACAAATAGACAGACAAACAAAAATTGTAAAATCTGTAATTTTTATATTCATAGGCGTGTAGTAAAATTGGTTATTTTAATATTGCAAACAGGCACTCCAATTTGATTTATTAGTATAGATTATCAATAAATGTTATCACATCATATCTATAATTATTATTTCTTCTACTAAACTAAATAATATTTTGCTATATAAAATAAAATACTAACTTTAAACTCGAAATTAAATTAAAATTTATAAATCTTAACTTTAATATTGATCAAATTCTTCAAAGCTTACAGATCCTGAATTCTTGGATGTAATTTCTTAATTCTATAATCGGACAAATGTATTTTCTGTTTAGGAGCTACTATGCCATAGACAGTCACAGAAATACATGTTAAAAACCTTTGAATATATATTTTTTAAATATAATAAGTAATTAATAGTTTTATTTCTCAGTTTACTTTCTTAAAAGAATAAGAATCAAGCTCCAAAGCCCTCTTAAAACAAAAACAGTGCATAAAATCATATAAATGTTTTTTTTTTGATAATATAAAAATCAAGTCAAGTGAAATAAGAAACTAATATAATTTTACTTTTTTACACTAATTAGTTTAATTAACGACATAACATTAAAAAAGCAACTTTCACAAATATTTATAAATTCTGTAAAACATTAACATAAACAACTTAAAATGTCTATAAAGATTTCAACTTTTAAAAGATTCTTAGTCATGAATATCAAATAAAAATAATAGAAAAAACTTACATGAGTCAGCCAAAAAATAATTATCTGAATCATTTTCATCACTTTCTTCATCAGGTTCTTGTTTCACAATTAGTTTTGCTGAAAAAAAGAATGATATTATTTTTATGTTTATGCATGTATAGTATGCAGAGAGATCCTTTGATGGCTGTCTTTTGTGAACATATGATATTGCATAGGGAAGCAGCAGAAAAGTTCTCTCAGGCTACGCAGTTACATGTTGGTTTCAGTGTGAAACATAAAATAATATATAATTTACTTTCTAATTCATCTTCAGCAATTTGTTTTAGGAACTGTTGTTCAGAATGTAGCACTCTCCTCTTAAAGTCCAGAGAATCCCGTAGACTTTTCACACATATATCACATATGAAATTATTTTCATATTTTTGGCTTAGCTGAAAAAGAATTTTTAATATTTATATCTACTGCATGACTTATTCCATTTATATAATTCATTACACAATCTTGAAATTTTAATTTACAATGTAAAAATCTATTAAATTTGTAAATTAATTATTTTTTATTTTTAATTTGTATTTCTTTTTAATACATATTTAATATAAAGAGTTGCAAAATTGTAATTGTTTAAATAACTTAATGATAAAGATGTTCAAATATAGTGTTATTATAGTTCTGAATTTTCAAATGATATTTAGAAAAGAATATGTTTTAGAATACATACTAGAATATTAAAACATTCTTGTAACATATCTGAATATATTTCATTTATTTCCCTATAATAATATTTTACATTCATATCTTTACTAGCGTTGTTGGATAAACAACAACGGCATAACTTAGCACCGTCCATTTTATATTTTTATTATAAGTTTTATACAAAAGCTAAAGTTAAAATTAGGTAAATATTCTTATTCGTCAAAATCAGATTGTGACATTATTTTTTTTACAAGAATTTGTAAATGGTGCCAACATCATAAAGCTGAAAGCTAAAATAATTAACCACAGTGTACATAAGTATTGACTTTCAGCTTTTTAGAAATTCAATAAAACCAAAATCTGAAAGGCCTGTTATAATTGTATTCATTTTACGTATGAAAAGTAGGTTTAATGCTAAAGAAAATCATATTTAAGATATCTGCATAATATGTGTATGGATTTTATACTAATTAGTAATTGTAGTATAACGTTGGTAGTAGTGTATAAGAAAGAAGGAAAACAAAATGGCGTATCTTTTAAAACGAAATCGACGCTGAGCGTCATTGATCATTTTCGTTTTCAAATATCAATTAAAAGTTAATTATTGTAATGATAATGTGTTAAAATTACCAAATAAAAATGGAGTTCGATGAAATTGTGGTGAAAGAGAGCCCGGGGCTTTGCCGGTGCTGTCTTTCTGAGGGTTGTTACAAAGACTTGGGTAGTGAGTACGTTTGGATGGATGAGACCGAAGTTTACGCCGATATGCTGTTAGAATGCTTCGATATTAGTGTATGTATTCGTTTTCAGTACTATACCTTCATACATTATTATGATATAACTATAGTTTATGTAATGAACAAATAATATTTTTGAATAAATGTACACATAGTACATAATAATAAACAATGTAATCTTATAGGAATTTATTTTGTTTACATGTAAATATTTATATTTCAATATTATAATGTATAATTTTTAGTATGTTATATTTTAATTTTTTTTATACTATTTGTGTAATATGCTCTGTTTTTTTTTTAATTAATAATGTTTTGAGGTATCTTGTGAGTTTTCTCATTTGAAGTATTTTATAGAATGTCTATCCATCCTTTATTATTTTTGAATGCTGTTGTGCATTGTTCACAAATGCCATGTAGTATATAAATTGATTGTAGTATTATAAATTGATGTCCTTTACTGTCTGAAGTATCTTTTGTGGGTTTTTGTTTGGTCTGGTCATTGCGGTGTTAGGTTCTGCCAATTCATAATTGGGTTGAAATTGCAGAATGGAATGTTTAAACCTTAGCTTCTTTCTGTTTAACCTGCCTTATGTGGGATAAGAGTAGAATACAATATGTGACATTTTTGATAATTTTTACAGATATCTCAACATATAGAAGGGCCAAATGGGCCAAACCGTTTAATTTGTGAAGTATGCATCACTCGTCTCCGAGATGCCTGTAATTTTAAGAAGCAAGTGCTCGAATCTGAAAAGAAGTTCATTGATATGCTTGGTAGAGGAGAGTTTAAGTCAAAAGGTTTGAAATTATGTATAAGTTTGTTTTTTTTTTGGTATTTGTAGTTTTATATTCATATAAAAAGATAATTCATATTTATATTACCAGTGCTTTATGTTGTTACTTTTGGTTTTAATAAGTTTTTTGAAATTTTATATATTAATTATTAAAGGAATGGTCTCAAGTTTATATAGAAAATGGAGTCTTGCTACTAAACTAATTTGAAAAAAAAAATTATAATAAGGTGGTAATCTCTACTCAATTGTAATTTTCAGTGATAGTATATCAAGATCAAATGAAATCTGAAGAAGTCCAGCCAGCAACTGAGGCTGAGGTGGAATTTCTTGAGGATGATATTGATTATGATGGTTTGTTTTTTAATATTTTAGCCTAGCTTGTGTAATTATTTGAAAAAAACTAGTATCACACTATTGTAAAGTTATTTAAAATCTAACTCCTCCTTTGTTCTTTTTTTCAGACGGCCCAAGCAATGATATAACTGAACCAAGTGTATCTGAAGATATAACGGTAGCAACTTTACCCATAAAAGGCAAAAGGGGGAGACCCCGAAAAAATGCTGTCAAACCGGAAAAGAAAAAGGCTAAAATTGAGGAAAAACCTAAAACTAAAATTGTCAGAGGTATGTGTTTTTTTATTAATTTATGTTTAATTGAAGTTATTAATGAATTAAGGTGACATGTTGTAAAAAAAAATTGTACAAGTATTTTGCACCAATATTTAAAAAGTTAAATGAAAATTAACAAACATAATGTTTTTTTAAAGAAATTGAACACAATATATTCTTTTTTTCTCTCCATAGATTTTGAATTTAAATTAATGAATAAATTTTACTGGCAAAATATAAAAATTATATGTCATCTTCATACATTTATTTCTTCTATCATTTGTGGTAAAGTTGAAAGTTCTAAAATTTTTCAAAGTTTTAAAAGTTCTGTGGCTTGAATTGTATATATATTTATTTTTTAAATCTTTACTATTTAAAAAAGCAACTTTACCACAGATATTTTATTCTTTTGAGAATTTATTACAATATTTTTTTTTAATTTTGCTGTTGTCTTGGATTTGTTTTATGAACTATTTTATATTAAATGGTTTAATATAAAAATATAATAGTGTTTATTTCTAGAATATTCCATGATAAATGTAAAATTTTTGGGATATGTACTAGAGACAACAGGAAGATTGAACATTTAAATAATTAGATATTGATTCCTTAATAATTAATTTATTCCAATATGAAACATGTTAATGGCAACAACCATTCCTATGTCCTTTTTTTAGTTATAATGATATGAATTTTTATTCCATAAGGGAATAATCGATAAAATAATATTGACAATACTAACAGTTAAATTTATTATTGTCATATTATATAGTCATATACAGTTATTATATATATATGCCATTGGTTGAAATATTCATGGAAATAAAAAGAAATATAGAATAATCTTGTAAGATAAGAACCAAAATTGAACTAATCGCATCGAATTGAATGCAATCATTTTTAACAAGTTTTAAGGGCTACTTGGTCAGTCCCAATTCTAGATATTGCCTCCATAAAAACAACACAAGTTTTACATAATATATTCTTTGTTTAATCTAAATGTTTCAAAAGCTTATCCTTGATTATAATTTCAATTTCAAATTATTATGAGATGTTATAATCAACAAATATTCAAGAAGAATAAAACTGTTGCGGAATCCAAAATTGGCTCCCTGTCGGAATAAAAAAAAACCAGTGGAATAAGAAGATATGAAGCGTATATTGATTCGAGTTTAAATTTTTAGGTGATAAACGCCCAAAGCTGGCGCCAGAGGCTGTGAGTAAGTCCTCAATCTCACTATCCGCGACTAAACGAAATCGTCTAATGAAAAGAAACGCTATAGTAATTCTAGAAACTTCTACAGTTGTGCCATTCAAATGGCACAGACATAATTATCTTTGCTTCTTCTGCCATAAGTCGTTTAAAACTTTAGAGCCTCTAAAGGAACACACGAAGGTCGATCACAAAGATTCTAGCATTAAATCTGCTGTTTCTTATTTGAAAGGAGATGAAAAAGTCAAAATTGACGTTTCGACAACTAAATGTCGGATTTGCGACGTAGATTTCGTCGAAATAAACGATCTTGTGGTTCATTTAAAATCTCAGCACGGTAAAGTCTTTACGGATGCCCAATATGGTGTTATCCCATACAAGTTGCAAGCTGATAAATACGAATGTGCAGTCTGTGGGAAGGATTTTGATTATTTTATAAATCTGAACCAGCACATGAATGAGCATTACGGCCACTATGTGTGTGAATTGTGCGGGAAGTCGTTTTTAAGTCAAGACAGACTAAGGTGCCATTCACTCAGCCACGGCTCCCATTTCAAATGCAATTTGTGTTCCGAATTGTTCGTATCGCTAACACAGAAAAACAAACACGAAATAAAAGTGCATAATAAAAAACCCACGGTAAAGTGCTTCTTTTGTCCGGAAACATTTCAAAATTACATCTTGCGCAAACGTCACCACCACGACGTTCACAATTTGGAGATCACTCTAATAAACTGTCCGGTTTGTGGTAAAACGTTTCATATTCTCAGCAAAATGGTGGCTCATTTGAAGGAAGTGCACGTTAGGGAGAAGAATTTCTCATGTTCGATATGCGACCAAAAGTTTTTTTCTCGTACTCACGTCCAGAAACATATGGTGAAGCATGTAGGTGAGAGGATATACCAGTGTGAAGTGTGCAAGAAGTCGTACCCTAGGAAGCAAACGTTGCGCGATCATATGCGTATACATAGCAATGATAGACGGTTTGTTTGTACGTTTTGTGATCAGGCGTTTGTTAGGAAGAACAGTTTAAGATTACACGTTAAAGTTCATCATTCTGATTCAAATAATTGATTTTTTTTTTTTTTTTTTTTTTTAAAGTTCTGGGCTATTTTTTGAGGGTAGGACAATATTTAGATATGTATAAAATTTTAATGTATCAAGTTCGAAATTTGCGGCTAATGAAAACTCTTGGTTAGTTAGTTAGTTAGTTTTTAAATAACGTTTTATAAATCGCTCTTTTTCTAAGAACAATGCAGATAATATATTCTGAACCATTTTAAATTTTATAGTGGCCTTAAATTTCAATGACAAATATTAGATACAATTTTCAGAGAGAAGCATTGTAAATTAAGCATCGATCTGATTTTAAAAAAGATAGTATTAATTTTAAATGCTGATACATAATCGTTAGATATATTTAAATAAACGAACACATAAGTTTGAATAATTTATGATAATATCACCAGAACATCTATCTAGAATATAACAGATAGTCTTTAAGTTTTTTGTACGGCTGTAAAAAGTATTTTTTTCATATCATTGACAAAATTTACCACAATATATTAATAAGTTACTCAATCCTAATAAATTTGGCTAATTTGGACAATAATAGGTAATTAGTATTAAATCGACGAAAAATTTTATATATTTTAATACCTATTATATAATATACATATACTAGATATTATGAGATAACGAACTTTAAATGTACCCTACGTGTAGCATTTGTATTTGTAAGACGCCATTTTATGTCACGTTCCAAATTAAATTTTTTTTATTTCTGAAAAAGGTAAAGGGTACATTTACAGTTGAGAATTTCTTTCCAGATATAAAACCTCGGAAAGTCAAAGGCTGCGAATCGTCATCGATGCGTAGAAGGAAAAATTTCCAATTGCTCTTCAACAATACTACGGTTATACCGTTTAAATGGAGAGGCAAATATCTTTGCTTTTATTGCAGTAAGGATATATCAGCGTATTCGGAACTTAGAAAACATACCAAGTCCCACGGAAATTGTTCGACCAAAGATCATTCGTTGAAAGTCCTTAAAGGTGGACAGAATATGGAAATTAAAGTTGATATATCGGAGCTCGGCTGCGAAATTTGTAATGAAGACTTTACGGTTCTCGATGATGTTTTGACCCATTTGTTTGTTAAGCACAAGTTAGAGTTCGATAGAGAAGTGGATATGGCGATAGAAGAGTACAGGCTGGCGGACCTGAGTTGTCTGCTCTGTGAGGAGAAATTTACATATTTTGGCTATTTAGTGTCCCATGTTAATAATAATCATCCGAAAAATTGTTTATTATGCGACAAGTGTAACCAAAAGTTTAATAAAAAGCGCGATCTTTTCTCTCATATTAAAAATTATCATAGAGAAGGTGGTTACAAATGTGATATATGTCCGCAGAGCTTTAGTTCTCTAAACATATTGCGGAAACATAGAACTAATAGGCATTTGACTAGATGCGGCATTTGCCACTTACGCTTACCTTCAGCGGTTTTGAAACAAAAACATATGGAAATGGAACACCCTGATGATGGTTCACTCCAATGTGAGATTTGTCTTAAAGACTTTCACACGAAACAAGGTCTCAAAATGCACTTACGTAAATGCAAAGGCGATATTTTCGATATAGCAATCAAGACGGAAGAGTGCGAAGTAATGGATCTCGATAGTAATTATGAAGGCGTAAAACGACCGAGTGTCAAACAAATTCGGGAGAACATTGTGATAGTTATAAACATGTCTACAGCGATACCTTTTAATTTCTATAAAAACAAATTTAACTGCTTTTATTGTTCCAAGGATTTCCCCGATTCGGATTCGATGAGAGAACACACAGTTGTGGAGCATCCTGTGTGTGATATTAAAGAAAAATGTATAAAAAAATGTCGAGAATCTGTTGCCTGTGTCAAAATCGATATTTCGTCACTTGCGTGTAAAATTTGTTTCGAATCGATGTCTGATCTCGATGCTCTTTTAGACCATCTCATATTGAAACACAATGCGAGTTACGATAAATCGATAACAACTTGCTTGCAACCGTACAAACTGATCAAAGATCACATGGCGTGTCCCAACTGTCCTACTGAAGTGTTTCGTTTCTTTGGAACTTTACTGAAGCATATGAATAACAAGCATACGAATAATAACATAATCTGCGTGTATTGCGGTCAGACGTTCAGACGGGATCAAAATTTACGTGTTCATATATGGAGACATCACAGAGACGGTAGATTCAAATGTAACATATGCGGTGCAGAATGCAATATACCATCGAGATTGTATATGCATATGGCTAAAGCTCACGGTGTCAAGGCGGCTAAATGTCCAAAATGTCCTGAAAGCTTCGCCACGCAGTATCTTAGGCAGAAACATCTGATCGAAGCGCACGATTCAGGCCACAAATGTTCCTACTGCGGCAAACTTTTTACAAGGAACTCCTTTATGCGAGATCATATAAGGCGCACGCATTTGAAAGAGAAGAACGTGGAATGTTCTATTTGTAATATGAAATTCTTTAATAATATTCTGTTAAGACGACACATGGTTAAGCATAGCGGAGAGAAGAATTTTCACTGTGACATATGCGGTGAAAGGTTTTATTGGCGGAAAAGTTTGCGTACGCACATGGCGCGGCATAGTAAACTTATTCATGCTATTTAGATCTCTATTTCTTATAAATAAAACGCTTTTCCATGCATATGCCCTGTAGTGTAGTTGTAATGATTATTTACATTATTCAACCAAAGATTTTTTTTAAAATTGTGTGTAAAAAACGGCGGTAAACGAATCGGACGGTGCCTATTTATGACTATTAATAGTTTCATTGATGATTTACGTCGCCTTCCGAGTCATAGCAACGCCATCCATAATAATAATATTCTTTATTGTACAACTTTTGGAAAAAAGACAGTATAAAGAAAGTACACAAAAAACAGGCAACCTTGTCTCTAAAGTAGCGACCTCTTCCTGGCAACCTTAAGGCATAATGCGTAAATGTCATTTATATTTTCAGTTCTGCTTTCCTTATAATAACTATAAAATCCAAGATAAAGTGCTATAGAATCTTCATATATTAAAATATTTCCTTCACCAAAAACAAAAAATAATCCGAACATACAGTATAGCAATTTGTTTTCAGATTGTAAAATGCAATCGGACGAATGCTCTACTGGACTGTCGGCGTCGCAGCGTCATTGCCTCCAAACATTATTTAACACCACTACTGTTATACCTTTCGAATTTAGTAACGGTTTTGCTTGTTTCTTTTGTGGAAAATCCATATATAGATATGACGATTTTAAAAAACATACTAAATCTCATGACATATCCGATATAAGACAAGTTTTTAACGAATTCAATTCGAACACGGTTAAAGTAGATGTGTCCGAGAGTAATTGCGAAATTTGTGATTTACAATTTGATTACAATGGGCTTGTAGATCATTTGGTATTAGCTCATAATTATACAGATGATACAAGTTCTATTAAGTGTTTTAATTTGAAAGAACTGGATTGTTTGGATTGTAGTCAGCGTTTTACAGACTTATCTATGTTAGAAAGCCACGTGAAAATTAACCGTAACAGTTGTAATAGTACTTTCGACAAATCGACAAAATATACATTTTCTTGCCCCAAATGTCCCAAAATATTGACTTCGAAGTTAGGTTTTAAAATTCATTTGACCAAGTGTGGTTTTAAAAAAGAACCGCGGCTATTAAAAGATAGAAATACTAGAACATTAAAAATAAGGCAAAATATAGCGTCCATTATTAAAATGTCCACTGCAGTTCCATTTAAGTTCTTCAAAAACAGATTTCGCTGTTTTTACTGTTCGAAAGATTTTACAGATTTTGATAATTTAAAAGATCACACTGTAAATGATCATCCTAACTTTAGTGAACAATGTAAAGCTATGAAAATGATTAAAGGTAGAGATGTCAATGTTAAAATAGATATTTCTAACCTCACGTGCAAGCTTTGTTTTGAAAGTTCGCTAGAATTGAATGATCTAATAAATCATCTTATTTTAAATCATGAAATAAATTACGACAAATCCGTACATTGTTTACAATCTTTTAGAATTGTAAAAGATAATATTCCTTGTCCGATTTGTCCACATACTGTGTTCAGGTATTTCAAAAAGCTTTTAGAACATATGAATGAATTTCATTCTGATAATAATATTGTTTGTGCTCAATGCGGCTTAACGTTTAGGGGCCACCCCAACTACCGCGCTCATATGTCACGGTATCATAGAACTAAGGCTTGTAAATGTCCCGACTGTAATATGGAATTTTGGAACTTGGAAAAGCTATCTCGTCACAGAGCCAATATACACGGGACGAAGAAATACAAGTGCACCCAATGTGTAGAAAAGTTTATCACTCAGCATTTGATGCGTAAACATCAGATTCTCGTACACGGCTTCGGACACAAGTGTCCCTATTGTGGAAAAATGTTTACACGTAATTCTCATATGAAAAATCATGTGAGACGTCTTCATTTGAAGGAAAAAAATGTCGAGTGTACTGTTTGTCGAGAGAAATTCTTTGATAGAGCGCTCTTAAATGTACACATGGTGAAACATGTAGGAGAAAGAAACTATCATTGTGATGTCTGTGGCAAGAAATTCTTGTGGAAGAAGAATTTGCGCGGTCATATGGCTTCACATGAACGGAATAGCTGAAAGTTGCATACAATTGTCCAAAATCGGAGTAAAAGTACCCTCATTGTTATTGCCATAATATTTTAAGTAAATTCATCGTTTATACATCCTTAAGGGTACATTTTACAATCCGGAAAATTTGTTTTCAGATGTAATACCATCAAAGGCGCATAGTTCTAATAGGTTGCGGCGGCGAAATCTTCTTATTTTATTCAACACTACATCCATAATTCCTTTCAAATGTCGAGGGAAATGTAGATGTTTTTATTGCGGAGAGGAATTGCCCGTTTATAATGATTTACGTAAACACACCGAAGCCCATGGTCCGTGCTCTGAAGATGATCGTGCTATACGATTAGTCAAAACTGATGACGCAGAAGTTAAAATTGATATATCAAGTATTGTTTGTGAGATATGCAACGAACCTTTTGCTACTTTTGATGAAATAATATCCCACTTGATTACAAAACACGCGCTCTCTTACGACAGAGATGTTAAACTCACAATAATGGCCTACCGTCTCGTAGATTTAGGGTGTCTTTCGTGCGATCAAAAATTTAATCAAGTTAAAGACTTAGTCGTACACGTTAATAATAAACATCCAATTCAAAGCCTAAATTGCAAAATTTGTCATGAAAAATTTATAAGAAAACCTTATTTAGATGCTCACATAAGAGTTAAACATAAGAACGCTTACAAATGTCTAAAATGCTCCCAATCATTTGCGTCGCATTCTACTCTTCAGGAACACAAAATTAAATCACACGTTGCTATTTGTAATATCTGCTTTATGAAATTTTCTTGCCAAAAGAAAAGATTAAAGCATATGAAATTAGAACATGCTAATGAAGCGCTTAAATGTGGTTTCTGCTTAAAATCTATGAGTACAAGGTTAGGATTTTTAAGGCACGCCTGCTAAATGTACAGAACATGGAATGAATGGAGACGAGCCGTACATAATAGACGATGATGGTGACAAGAAACCAGCTGTCATCCAAATTAGGAATAATATTGCCTGCATAGTTAACTTGTCTACAGCTATACCATTTAAATATTTTATGAGTAGATTTAGATGTTTCTACTGCTCGAAAGATTTTACAGATTGTGAGAAACTCAAAGAGCACACTGTAATTGAACATCCCGTTTGTGATATTAATTTTAAATGTATGAGGTTACGGAACAGGCAGGAAGGGTGTGTTAAAATTGATATCTCGACGCTTTCATGTAAACTATGTTATAAACCTTTATCGAATTTAGATTCTTGCATTGTTCACTTGATAACTGAGCATAAAGCATTTTACAATAAATCTATAGACAGCAATATGCAATCTTACAAATTAATAAAAGATAATTACCCTTGTCCAATTTGTGAGGAAGTTTATACGCACTTTAGTACACTTTTGAAGCATATGGGCCAAATTCATACGGATAATAAAAACATTTGTATGCATTGTGGAAAATCCTTTCGGAATTTACCAAATTTAAGAGTTCACATTTCCAATCATCACAAAACAACAGGCACGTACAAGTGTGACCGATGTGATCAAGAATTTTCCTCTAACAAATATTTGCAAACGCATTTAGGACGCTTGCATGCAGTCAAAGTGTTTGAATGTCCAGAGTGTAAAGACAAATTTACATCAAACTATACGATGCAAAGGCACATGATTAATATGCATAGTTCGGGTCACAAGTGCGTATACTGCGGTAAACTATTCACCTCTAATTGCTTTATGTTAGACCACGTTAAACGCACTCACTTGAAAGAAAAAAATGTAGAATGTCATATCTGTTATGAAAGATTTTTTGATACACAATGTTTAAAAACCCATATGGTGAAACATAATGGTGAGAGGAACTTTCATTGTGATATTTGTGGCAAGAAGTTTTTATGGAAGAAAAATTTAAGGGGTCATATGGCATTACATTTAAAAAAATCGATAACTTACTAAAATATAATAGTTATATGCGTTTATTATAAAAAGATATGTTTCTTTAAATATTTTACTGAAGTTAATCAAGCTTGCGAAGTGCAATAATAACTTAGTTCTATATTTTAATTAAAAAAAAAGAAGTAGTTCGTTAAATGTATTTAAAGATAATAATTACATATAGAATGGGAAGCTTTTTTTTGCAAATAAAAGCATCATCAAAACCTGAAGCAACAAAAACTTTATTTTCAGATACTAACACCCCGTCCAAGTTACAAAGTGCCAATAGATTAAGAAGGTTAAATCTACAAACAATATTTAACAATACCTCGATCGTACCATTTAAATGGCGTGGTAAATACTTATGCTTTTACTGTGGGGAAGCCCCTGAAACATATGAAAAATTGGCCATTCATACTGAGGAACATGGACAATGTTTAGAAACAGATAGAGCATTGCAGTTTATAAAGGCTGCGGATGTAGAAGTGAAAATTGATATATCTAATATAACATGCAAACTGTGTAAAGAATCATTCGCAGATTTAGAAACAATTATTACTCATCTAGTTACTAAACACAATTTACTTTATAATAAGAATGTAGAACTATCGATTGTTCCATATAGGTTATTAGATTTAAAATGCCTTTGGTGCGATGAAAAATTTACTTATTTAGGTAAATTAATAAGCCATGTTAACTCAAAGCATGCTAGCAAAAGCATATCTTGCGCCAAATGTGGACACAAATTTAATAAAAAGAGGGATTTAGATACTCATAATCGTTCTAAACATAGAAATAACTATATTTGTTTGAAATGTTCAAGAATTTTTTTAACAAGTTCCGATCTTTTAAGCCATAAAAGAAGTTGGCATCCCTGTAAATGTAATATTTGTTTTAAAACGTTCTTATCATTTAGAAAATGCTTAGAGCACATTGAAAATGATCATCTAAGTACGGAATATAAATGTGGTTTTTGTTTCTATACTACCACAGCTAAAATTTCCTTTTTGCAGCACGTACCAGAATGTGTAGATAGTATTAAAATGCCCACAGCTGATAAAGAAATTATAAGTAAAAAACTAACAGTAAAACAAATAAGAAATAATATGGCATGTATTTTTAACATGTCTACAGCGATGCCTTTTAAATATTTTATGAGCAGATTCAGATGTTTTTATTGTTCTAAAGACTTCCACGAGTGCGATGATCTGAAACACCATACAATCATAGAGCATCCTATATGTGATACTAAATTGAAATCTATGAAACTACGCCATAGACAAGACGGCTTTGTTAAAGTGGATATTTCGACACTTGCTTGCAAAATATGTTTTGAAAAGTTACAAGATTTAAATAAATTGATAGAGCATTTAAATTTTGAACATAAAATACACTGTGATAGTTTTGCAACTGCAAATCTGCAAGAATACAAATTAATAAAAGATCACTTTGCGTGTCCCTTCTGCGTTGAAAGATTTCGTTACTTTCGATCTTTATTATATCACGTCGGCAAAAGTCATTCTGATAATAAAAATATATGTGTACATTGTGGACTAGCTTTCCGCAATTCACCCAATTTACGTGCACATGTAGCTCGACACCATAAATTGGCAAGTTATAAGTGCTCCAAGTGCGATATGCGATTTTTTACAAATAATTACCTGCAAACCCATCTAGGTCGAGCACACGGCACTAAAATTGTCAAGTGTCACGAATGTAAGGAGAGATTTAGATCGACCTACGAATTGCAAAGACATAAGATAGACACACATTGTTCTGGACACGAATGCTCTTACTGCCATAAGCTATTTACTGGGAAATCTGCAGTTAGCAATCACATTCGTAGGACTCATTTAAAAGAGAAAAATGTCGAATGCACAGCTTGTCATGAACGTTTCTTTAATTCGCAAGGTTTAAAACAGCACATGATCAAACATTATGGCGAGCGAAATTATCACTGCGATGTGTGCGGAAAAAAGTTTCTATGGAAGAAAAACTTAAGGGGACACATGTGTTCGCATACAAAAACATCCGATAATAAGATACAGTTATTATAATATAAAATGAACTAATTCACAACTAACTTAACGAAAGAATAAATAAAATGTTAAAAGGAAGATTCTTAGCAAGACAAATTTATTTACAGATGAAGTCCCGTACGACATCTGCACCTCAGAGCGCAGACGAAAAAACTTGCAAATACTGTTCAACAACACATCAATTATACCTTTTAAATGGCGTGGGAGGTACATTTGTTTTTATTGCGGTCAAAATTATACTGAATACCAATCATTCAGAAAACATACTAAAGCTCATGGTCTTTGTAGTACAAGCGATTACGCCTTAAAACTTATTAAAGGAAGTCATATAGAAGTTAAGGTAGACGTGTCAGAGATAACATGTGAAATTTGTTTCGAGCCCTTAACGATTTTTGATGAAATTGTCGATCATTTAATAAATAAACACGAGTTGGAATACGATAAGAGCATAGATATACCTATACAGGAGTATCAGCTATCGGATTGTCGGTGTCGGATATGTGGTCAAGAGTTCACGTATTTTGGTTACTTAATAACACACACTAATATAGCTCATCCGCAAAATACCTTTATTTGTGATAATTGTGGCGAGAAATTTAATAAAAAGCGAGATCTCGCCATTCACCTGAGACGCTACCATCAAGAAGGTGGATATCCTTGCGACGAGTGTACAGAAATATTTGAATCACACACACTTTTAAGTAAACATAAAAATAATTTTCACTTTAGAAGGTGCAAAATATGTGACTCGCGCTTTCCATCTTACTTGCTTTTAAAGAAACACATGAAATGTGATCATTCTGATGACAAGTGTCCCTATTGCTCAAAAAAATGCCAAACGTCTCAAGGTCTTAAACAACACATTACAAAGTGCAGTCGAAAACGTGATATAAAAGTGAAACAAGCCTTCGACGAAGAAATCATACAGCCCAGTAAGAAGAAGAACGTCAACCAAATAAGAAAAAATATACTGTGCGTTTTGAACATGTCTACTGCAGTACCGTTTAAATTCTTTACAAAATATTCTTGCTTCTATTGTTCTAAAAGTTATGTAGAATTTGAGGACCTCAAAGAACATGTAACAGCAGCGCATCCAGTTTGTGATCTCAAAGAAAAGTGTATGAAAAATTGTAAAGGTGAGAGGATATCAGTTAAAATAGATATATCGTCCTTGTCCTGTAGAGTGTGCTTTGAATCTGTAGACAATATAGATTCTCTTATAGACCATCTTATAACTAGACATGGAGCGGAATACGATAAAACTACAACTGGATGTTTCGAATCATTTAAAGTAGTCAAAGACAATATTTCTTGCCCAATTTGTTGTACCGTTTTTAGGTATTTCGGTTCTCTACTAAGACATATTAATTCTGAACATAGTAACAATAATAGAATTTGCGATTTTTGTGGTCGTAGCTTCAAAAACGTGGCTAACTTAAAAGTGCATATAACTTACGCGCACACTGGTTCATGCGAGTGTGACGTTTGCGGCGCCAAATATAAAAATCAATGGTGCTTGGGACGACATAAAGCGAAATCCCATAACGCTAAAGATTTCCAATGTACGAAATGTCCTGAACGGTTCCAATCACAATATCATAAACAAAAACATCTTATTAAAGTCCATGACATTGGACACAAATGTTCCCACTGTGGGAAAATGTTCACGCGAAATTCCTTTATGAAAGATCACATTCGCAGAACTCATTTGAAGGAAAAAAATGTGCCCTGTACCGTTTGTAACGAGAAGTTTTTCGATAATTATCTGTTAAGGCTCCACATGGTGAAGCATAAGGGAGAAAGGAAGTTCAGTTGTGAGATCTGTGGCAAAGCGTTTCTGCGGCGCAGTAATTTGAGCGCTCATACCGAAATGCATAAAAAATATGGCCACGTTTAATGTTATTTTAACTTCATAACGTTTAACTTGATTTTGCGATAACTGGTAATATTTGTGAATATCAAATCATATTGATTTGTAAAAATTTGCATTTTAATACAATATCATAGACTGATTATGTTTGTAAAATAGTAATTTTTTGTAATTTATTAATTAAGTATATTTTTACTTTAGTGTAATGAATTTAAAGTGTCAATTGCGTTTCATTTTGATGTATTTCTCTTAGACCTTGCCATTATACTACAGGTAGCAACGATGAAATAAACTTTATATTTACTGCTTTATACTATTATTTTTAAGAGTTTCTTTCCATAATTTTGTAAAATTAATGTAGATATATCATTATTCTATGCATATAGAGAATATACACGAACTGAATAATACATCATATTATGTAAGTGACATATAATAAATTTAATTTTGGATTACAGTTTTGTTTTGTTTTTACCTACACAGCATTAACTATTAAAATACTATTAACTTGTAAATATAAAAAACTACTAACATGAAAAATGATAACGTGCTAAATATAAGGAAAAATGTTGCGAATGTGAAAGCAATATACGCATGTATATATCACGAAATGTGACCAAAAGATAGATATTCACAGAGAGACGTTTCGTATAGAAATATATAAACCGCACATTTCTTTGCAGGTACAAAATTGTGTACAGTGGAGGACAAATATAAGAAAACTGAAATGGTGCGTAAACTGTTACTTAAAAGACGTAATGTCGAATATGTTTTGCAATATAGCAATGTTACCCCATTTATGTGGTACAAGGGCAGGTATAGATGCTTCTATTGCGCTGAACCGATGAAAGATCCCGTGCTGTTACGCGAACACACGGCTAGAGTTCATCAATTCGCTAATTTAGAACTTGTCGTCCATGATCGTACCAAAAACAATAGGAACAAAGATGCAGCTGTAAAAATTGACGTAACCGACATATCGTGTAAATTATGCCCAAAATCAGTTAATAATCTAGAACAGTTAATAAACCATTTGATAATAGCTCATGATGCTGAATACGATGTGAGTGTGCCGAACTGCTTCCTTCCCTTCAAGTTAGATAAGGGACAACCGACGTGTCCAATTTGTGATATGAAATTCGTTTTCTTCGAATATTTGCTCCGTCATGCCAATAAACACCATTTAGCGCACGATTATATTTGTGACGTTTGCGGAACGAGTTTCCAAGGTGAGAATCATTTGAAGATGCATAACAGGTATTATCATAGAGAAGGAGGATACACATGTGACATTTGTGGGATAAGCTTATCTACGTTGTCAAAGAAGACACTTCACGAAAAGAACGTGCATATGCTTAATCTCTCCACTTGTCCACATTGCCCTGAAACATTTAAAAGTCCATATTTTAAAAAGTTACATTTAGCTAACGTTCATGGAGTTGAGGAACTAAAAATCAAATGTCCATATTGTACTAAAGTGTATCCTCAAGAAAGTATAATGTCTCGGCATATGAGGAGAGTTCATTTGAGGGAGAAAAATGTTGAATGCCAAGTATGCGGTGATAAATTCTTTGAGCCGTATGATGTGAAGCTGCATATGTTGAAACATAATGGTGATAAGAAGTTCATGTGCTCATTCTGTGGTAAAAAGTTTTCCAAAAAGGGCAACTTAAACTCGCACTCGTGTGTCCATTCTGAAAAAAAATATATATGTTCTTTGTGCGACAAGGACTTTAGTCATCGGCATAATTTGAGGCAGCATATTAAGACTTGGCATCCTCAAAATGCGGTTGAACATGATTTGGGTGTCACCGATGCAATCGACGATAATGCTCTAATACAATTGAAATTTGTTACGGAATTAGAGGACGTGGAACAAATTGTAGAAGACGTTACTTAGTTTTAGATAGCTGTCATTTTCTTGCAAAGATAAAAGTATTATATGTAAATAAATAATTTTAAAATCAAGTTATGTAAATATTATGTACAACAATTATTATTATTTAAAAATAAATCAATTTTATAAACATACGTGCATATATGATGAAATAAAAACTATTTCATAATATTTTTGTTTTCTTGCGTAAAATTATCATGGTTAAATAGTTTATAAAATAAAGGATCGTAAACACGAAAATGTCTTTACAGGGAGAAGGACGAGGGAATGCCAAGAATCGTATCTAGAACGCTTAACTATTGTACGAAGAAATATAGTAATACTACTTCATTACGGGAATGTTGTGCCATTCCTCTGGAACACAAGAGGGTTCAGATGTTTCTATTGTCAAAAGCAAATAAAGGACTGTGATTCTCTTAAAGAGCACACTACCGCTAGTCACAAGTTCGTAGACTTGACCTCGTTTATATCACAAAGGATCATAACCAAAGATATTCCAATAAAAATAGATATCGACAACCTGTCCTGTAAGCTCTGCGATATACCATTAGCATCCATTGAAGATCTAATAGCTCATGTGATGATTGTGCATCAAGAACAATATGATAATTCTGTCGGAGTTTGTGTATTTCCATTCATATTAACAAAAAATATTCTTCAATGTACTCTGTGTGATGAGAAATTTGATAATTTCACTTCTCTGATGGGCCATATGTACAAGAAGCATATCGCTCATCCGTATGTGTGCCAAATTTGTGGTTTAAGTTTTATAGACCATATCAGGATGAAAAGACATATTAGTAACAGTCACGTTGGGTACAGATGTAGAATTTGCGGAAAAATATTCGATGCTTTCCATAAACTCCAGAAACATAAGCAAAGGATTCATGGGATTCAGAGGACGGTCGAATGTACCCTCTGCAGTTCAACCTTCGATAATCAGTACCAAATGAAAGTGCACATGGGAAAAATTCATAATGTGGAAAAATATAGGATAAAATGTGACTATTGTTCAAAAATTTGTACAACTAAAGGTGCAATGTTGTTACACGTTCAATCGCTGCATTCGAATGTAAAATTTGAATGTGATATTTGTGAATACAAGACAGGTATTAAGTGGATGATCAAATTACACAAACGCAAACATTTTGGTGAGAAGAATTACGTATGTAGCTTATGCGAGAGGCGTTTTGGAAGATCGAGCAATCTAAGAGCTCATATGAAAGTGCACAGTGGTAATTTTGGCAGAGTATGCCGCTCGTGTCGCCATGGATTTGTAGACACTGATAGCTTGGAAAAACATGAAACAAAAGCTCATTACTATAGCCAATATAATTAATAGCACAATTCATACAGATAGAGCCCCAATTTATTTAGCTTTCTTTATATTAGTCATTGTTAAATTATCTTACTTCTATTTCTGTTTTTTTTTGTTTTTGTTCTGTCTTGTAGTCAACAATTTGTGAAAACCTAGTCACAATTGTTATGCAATAGTTACTGTCATAGATTTTTTAAATCTAATTTCGTTTATTTTTATCTAGTCTTAGAAAAGATTTTAAGTTTTATTTTGTTGTTAATAAAATGTTTTATTAAACGATTCCTTAAAAAATAACGAGTATTTCTTGTTGTGACCAAATTAGTTGTAACTATATAAAGGTAAATTAATATTAATAGTGACACTGTTTATATTATTCCGATGTTACTATGATTTCTATACTATATTGAAATTAACTACATTTTTGTTACATTTTTAGTGAAGCCTAATATATCTAAATTTCTGATCAATATGTAAAATTATTGCAATAGATACGAAACTGCATGACATGAAGCCTGGCTACCTCAAGAAAATGCTTTGAAAAGATTAAAACAAGCACGTTTTCCTTGCAGGGGAACCTAGGGGTGGCCAGAAAGCGGTCGATGGTACAATGCCTCACGTAGAATTGATCCCGGTACAAGTGACCAAACCTGCACTGTCAGCTAAGGATAAAAGAAAGATAATGAGGACCAACGTCCTCCAAGTATTAATTAAATCAACAGTAATGCCGTTCAGATGGTTGAAGAGTTCGTACAGATGCTTCTATTGCTATGACATATTCCAAGAGTCATCAGATTTGAAAAATCATCAGCACATCCATGTTGGAGACGATATAAAGGAACAAGCTATGAACAATTATTGGGAATCTGTAGTCTACGTAGATATTTCCAACTTATCTTGCAAATTATGTTCAGAAAATTTAACAGATTTATATGATTTGGTCGATCATTTAGTGGCGAAACATGGTGTGGTATACAATAAAGATGTAGGAATTTGTATGGTTGCGTTTAAGTTAGACAATTTTTCAGTCAACTGCTTGGCCTGTGGTGCTAGTTTTTATACTTTTGGACCTTTGCTTCATCATACTAATAAAGATCACAAGGGAACATCGGCGATTTTATGTGATATTTGTGGACAGCATTTTAAAGATGGCAATTTACTACGGATCCATGTTAAGACAGTGCATGAGAATACTGGCTTACTATGTACCGAATGTGGGGAAAAGTTTGAAACGAGATCTAAATTGAAGACACATCAGAAAAATCAGCATGATATGGACAAAAAATACAAATGCCTAGTTTGTGCTCAAACTTTCCAAAGCCATTACAAGCGATCGAGACATATGGCTACTGAACACAAGAATAGGCAGGAGATAAAATGCTTGCATTGTCCGAAAACATTTGTATTTCGTAGCATGATGATGACCCATTTAAGGGATACCCATTTAAAAGTTAGGAACCACGTGTGCGGAGTTTGCGGCTGGAAGGCTTTTAACAGTAACCGTTTGAAGAATCACATGTACAAGCACAGTGGGGAAAAGAATTTCAAATGCGATGCGTGTGATAAAGCGTTCACCACTAAAAAGATTATGAGAGCACATTTCATAAGAATGCATAAAGCTATACAACCGCCTATCGTTCCCTACGAACATGCTTATGTTGCACATTAAAGTGTAACGTTTGTACTTAGAATGGTCTGTTAGCTTTTAACTGACATTAAAACTGACAAATGCGTTTGTGATAATTTAATCTCTGGTGCAGTTGTCTCTGAGTGCTGCTGTATTTATTTAGGAATCTATATATAAAAGACATTTATTTGCATGTCACCACCACATTATAATATTATAACTGAACAAAATTTTTACAAAATCTATAAATATATTTATTGTTATTGAGCAATAATGGACGTGAGCATTTAAACATTTTTAAACATCTAAATATAATTTTTTGTACTTATTGTCATATGTAGAACTATATGTATCATATAGAACAAATTCAAAATATTGACACCTCGTAATAGCTTTTGAGGTTATTTCTGAACAATATATTGGCTTAGTACAGAGAAGTCAGTTCAGGTCAGTGTTCATAAATTACATCTATGGCAGCTTCAACATAGATTATGTTTTATGTAGTAAACTAAATATAGAACAGATAACCATAAAACCTTATATATTTTAGGTAGTCGTTTAAAATGTAAGTTATTCTTAATGTCCTATATATATTTACATATAATTCTTCTATACGTTAAGAATGTCACTAGTTCTAAACGGCAGCATTGACTTGCATAAAATTACATATACATATTTAAATAGTTGGCATATTTAAATGGTTATAGGCGGTATGAAAATACAATTGGGCCAAGTAGGTAGGCTATATTACGGTCTACGTGTACCGCTATCAGTCAGCTGAAGTAAAAGATCTGGTATCAAATAAACGTTATACTGCTGTATAGTTTAAAGTTAGTATTTATATAGTCAATTGCCATAAATCTTCGCCATATTAGTTAATCTATTTGCATGGCAGAAACTAAGAATAACGTGCAGTCAAACACACCCCAATTGAACAAGAGATGTATTTAAATCAATATTTATATGTAAGTTAACTGAAATCTATATTATATATATTCTATACTGTAACATTTAACATTTAAAAGCTGAGAAGCATGTTTGGTTGAACACTCTTGTTTTAGGGACTACTGGTATTTGAAAAATGATTGCGTTAGATAATCCATTTATCGAAGAACTACGTTATATTACATTAATCGATTCGCTGTAACCGACAGTGGTCAGAAATTTAATCTGTACCTACCTATTTATTATTATTTTGTTTTAATAATATTAAAAATATGATTTATTTCAAGGCAATAAACTTATATTTAATATGCCACTTGGAGTTTTTATTAAAAATAATATCACTTAAAATTTTGATTAAGACTTAAAAATATGAAAAATGAACCAGTTTTTTAATATCTTCTATAAACATACAGCATTAATTTTTTATATTTTAATATGAACTAAATGTGTATATCCAACTTTTTATTTACCATTATCAACGCAATGATAAAAAAAATAAAGTGAAGAAATGACGACTAAGAAGAAACTTTGCTTTCAGGCAAGAGCCGAATCACAAAACGCAGTTTATATTCCAAAATAAATGCACCTTCGGATAGTGAGGACGATTTACCGATCAAAGATCTCAAGCCAACAATGTCTTCAAATGATAAATTACTGATTATGAGAAAAAATGTTATTCAAACAGTTTTAAAGTCCACAGTAATGCCTTTTAGGTGGCTCCGAAGTTCCTATAGATGTTTCTACTGTTATGAAGTATTTAGAGATCCAAGAGAACTCAAATCACATCAATTTGACCACAATTCTGAGGAAGAAATATGCAAAGCTATGGAGAATTATTGGGAACCAGAAGTCTATATCGATGTGTCGACAATATCTTGTAAAATCTGTCCGGAAACTATAACAGAGCTGTATCAGCTAGTAGACCATCTTATTATTAAACATAGGGTAGATTTTAATAAGGATATTGGAATAGGAATGTACGCTTTCAAATTGGACGATTTCTCCGTAAGGTGCGCAGCTTGTGATCAAAAATTTAGCACTTTTGGACATTTGTTGGTACACACAAATAAGTTTCATAAAGGCTGGTCGGAAGTACTATGTGATATTTGCGGTCAACACTTTAAGAGTTGTAAGAATTTACGACAGCATAAAAGAAACGACCACGCAACCAAACCGGTTACTTGCACGCATTGTGGCTTAAGAATTATTAGCAAGAACAAATTAAGAACTCACATGCAAAATTTCCACAACCACAGATACAAATGTTACGCATGTTCAGACTTGTTTGAGACGCATTATAGACGGTCACAACACATGATGTTGGTGCATAAGAGTAGAGATGTCGTCAACTGTTCTTACTGTCCAAGGACTTTCGTCTATCGTAGTTCTATGATGAGACATGTCAGAGAGACTCATTTACAAGAAAGGACAGCTGTGTGCAGTGTTTGTGGGTGGCGATCATTCGCCCAATACGATCTCCAGAAGCATATGATGAAACACAGCAATGAGAGGAATTTCAAATGTTCCTTGTGTGATAAAGCGTTCAAAACTAAGAAGACTATGAGGCAACATTATAATAATTTACATCAAAAAAAGAAAACACAAGATGATATTAGCGCTAATGAAATGTTTTTTGCGAAATAAAAGTTATATTTTATTATATATTTTTCATTTTTTTACACATCTCTCTTAGACACAAACTGTCCTTGTGATGTCGTTAAATCTCTTTAAGTGTTAAATTATTAATAGAGTATAAGTGTTGTCAAAGTAAGAAGTTAAAAATAGAAAAGAAGTTAAGAAGATTTTTACTTTCAGGCGGAAACCGTAAAGAGCCGGTGAATGTTACCAGGGAAAGACTTTGTACGAAAAAAGCACAGATAACCAATCAAGATTCTTCATTAGATTTTTTTAGGAGAAATACTACACTAGTCCTAGAAAATTCCACTGTAATGCCGTTTATATGGTTACGAACATGTTTTCGATGTTTCTATTGTTATGAAATGTTTGACGAGCATTCTACTTTGAGATGTCATCAAACAAGCCACACACTTGCAGATATATATGAAACAATGAATAAATTCCACGAAAATTTAGTTATTATAGACGTTTCGGAAATATCCTGCAAAATATGCCACATGGACACAAGTGATATATTTCAGTTAGTTGATCATTTAGTAGCGGCGCATCAAATAGACTTCAATACGGATATCGGTGTGAACATGGCGCCTGTAAATCTGAAAGACGGCATAAAATGCGTTTTCTGCTCTATGGTGTTTAAAACCATAAGTCATTTAGTCCTGCACATGAATAGATATCACAAAAGCTGTCTGAAATCTATATGCAATAGTTGCGGCATCCAGTTCAAAAGCTACGACGATTTCTGCGAACACGTCAAAAAGGACATAACCGAGGATAATTTGAAATGTTCTCAATGCGATCTTTACCTAAATTACGGTGTCTTAAGGACGCACATGAAAGATGTTCACGGAATGAGATATAAATGCTTGAGCTGCTTTGAATTCTTCCCATCACATTACAAAAGGTCAAATCATATGGCCGATATTCATAATCGAAGAGATAGAATCAAATGCTCCTACTGTTCCCGAAGTTTTATCTTCCAAAGTATTCTAATGAGGCATGTCAGGGAGAATCATTTGAAGCAAAAGAACGTTGTATGCGAGGTCTGCGGATGGAGGACCTATGGGAAGCATGAGTTAGACAACCACATGGCCAAACATGACGCGGTTAGGCATGTCCGATGTCCGCTTTGTGATAAAGCGTTCAAGACAAATAAATATATGAAGAAACATTATTTGAAAGTCCACAAATAAATTTGTATCTATGTTGGTTCTATGAATCGCATTTAAACTTTCCTATTGATTAGTATGAAAAAAATATGTACAGTTAGTTCTGACGACGCAATAATACCAGATTATAATAAAAAAAAATTGTTGTCATAAGTGTTACTATCCTACATAACAGTATTAAATATTACGAATACATTAAATTTGATTTATAAATGATAAAATTATAACACTATTATTTGAATTAATAACGGCGTTGTACTGTGATCCGCACTGGGAGGTAATTATTTTCATTTTTACCCCTTTGGCAGACAGAGGGCGGCGTTGAGTTCCACCACTTAATAATTGTAAGTGGTGTAACATCGGGAGGTAAGTGGTGGGCGGAGGATTTTATTCTTATTTCTTTCTTGGCTTCATGTTTTTTTCCCACAAAGAAGGTTAAGCAAAGACAATGTACCAGCAGTGGCAAGATACTCTGTTCCTAACTTTCCACCTTAGAGACATTGAGTATTGTGTGGCTGAATTGAACGCCGCCCTTTTTTTTCCAAAATATGCACAATACACAACTCTTACATATTTCCATTTGACGTGGGTAAAGCCAGTCAGTAATAAAATGAAACGGGTATACAAAACAATATAATTTGTCTACAACTTCCCACAGATCGCAAGGTTGTTTAAAAATCTTTACACTTTATCACCGTTGTTAGCAAAATTTAAGAGCAATTATGTGATTCGTTGCATACCTTATGCTTCTGGTAATATGGCAGTTCTGTTTGTCCACTTTTCTTGTGGAACAGTAAAATTATTCTCGTCTTAGTTCTATTCTCCAATGCAACGTGTTCTGTTGATGCTAATAAGTAATAGCTCATGTGACTCAATTTGACCAAACCTGTGGCGTGACTCTTCACCACCAAAGCCACTACATTAGCCATATTTGCACTACAAAAAGTAAAACGCATTCTTTAAATATATAGTATATTTTTGGCCGGTTCCCTTGTAGCGTTTATTGGTGATTATCTTATACACATAATTAGTAGCTTTAAGTTTTGGTCAAAAAGCAAATCACTGGTTGGTTTACACGATATTAGTCCAAAAACGATATAAGGTCAAATTAGACCAAAAAAAATAGGAGCCAAAAAAAATAGGAGGTTACAAAACCCAGCTGAAAATTGGCAGGGTTGTTCAAAACACCATAATAAATGACTTACAGAAGTCCTCATCGTTTCAGTGTTTTATCTGATTAGTCATATTATTTGATAATAATCAAAACAGATAACGTAAGTTATAAACCTGTCCAGGCTAAACGATTTCCTTAATAAACTTTGAACCGTTCTAATATGAATAATATAAAAAATAATAAGAAACTATATTTTTTATGAATTAATAGCATACCGTAAGATAAAAAGCCAAGAAAATATTACTTTGGTTTCCAGTTTTTGTCTAAAGCGATTTTGAAATTTTGTGATTCGAACCCATTCCTGCCAAATCTTCCAATAGCGCCATAATATCTGTTAATATTTTTGAATTCTTTATTTCAGACCAAGATATCATAGATCGCCTCTCAGAAAGAGACAGGAAATTTTACATCACAAGATTAATTACGGTTATTATAGAATATTCTACAGCCGTACCCTTTAGATGGTTCTCGAATAAATTTATGTGTTTCTACTGTTGCTGTGCTTTTATAGACAGTTCTAAATTGAAACAGCACACCCAAGAAGAGCACAGTGAAGTGAAACTTACTAATGTTTTAAGAACTATTACTAGTCACACGAGGCTTAAGCTGGACGTGTCAGAGATATCGTGCAAGAAGTGTCTGAAACCTTTGTCGAATCTAGAGGAGTTTCTTAATCACGCGTCCGAGAGTCACAGTGTTACCTTCAATAAAAGCGTCATTGATTGCTTGTTCGCTTTCAAATTGTCCGACGATGGCATGCCTTGTCTTGATTGCGGACAGAATTTCCGATTTTTCGGAACATTACTTACGCATGCTCACAAATCTCACGTGAAAGCTAACACGTTTTTATGTGAAACTTGCGGGAAAGGATTCGTGGCCAAAGCAAATTTGGACAGCCACGTCAAAACTGTCCACTCAAGCTTTCAATGGGCCAAATGTTTGAAAAATTACAGTCAAAATAAAACTGAAAAACTACAATGCCCTAAATGTCCTGAAGTGTTACGCAGCACATATCTTAGGAAACAGCATCTTGCTATCGTTCATGATGTTAAGAGTTCTCAGTTCTCATGCGACATATGCTCTAAAATGTTTTTAATTAAAAGTAGATTAATTCAACATAAATCGAGAGTGCATTTGAAGGAAAAGTCTATAACGTGTGAAATCTGCGGATTTAAAGTGTTTAGCAAAGATTTATTGAAACGGCATATGGTGAAACACGACGACTCTAGGCCGTACCAGTGCGAGATCTGTAAAAAGGCATTTCAACGGAAGAAAACCTTGGACTTCCATAGGCGTATACATACGAATGACAGGCGATATGTGTGCAAGGATTGTGGGAAAGCGTTTGTGCAGGTTACGAGCCTGAAGTTACATACGCGTGTACACCATAATAATGGAATAATCTAGAAGGACTTTTTAGGTTTTGAAAATATTTAGACAAGAAGGTTTCAAAGGCAAAATGTGAATACTGTGCCTAGCGTAACAGCTAGATCCAATAAGTTAGATAGAAAAATGTGTGTGTATCGCTCAGGAATCGAAACGAATCTCCGTGTTGAAAGTTGAAGTATAGTCTTAGTTAGGAAATTAATCTCTTACATTGTTATATAATTTGAATTTTTTTTTGTATGTATAGAGAAGCAGTATTACTTATACAATTAAGTATAATAAAATGATTAGCAAAAAGACACTGTTGCATTTTTTTATTAATATTAGTAAATGTGGCACCACCACTAGCGTGGACACGCCACCCGATTTTTATGTACCAATTTACCGATTTTTTTATTTTTTATAGTTTCGCTTATCTAACGTGCTTCTTCATCAGATCTTACAGATCCTTGATTTTTTATGTCAATGGAAAATGCAGCATTTCATTATTTCTTATAATTCTGCGAAGCAGTCCGCTTTGGTACTGCATCAGATGTGCTAGTCAAAATAAATCATAGCCTAGATCCTGCTCACACCCGACAGCTATACAATAAAAAAGTTTCAGTCAAATCTGGTCCATGGATCTAACTGTGTGCTGCTCAAATAGACAGAAGGCTTTAAAATTCATAGATTCATATTCTATTAGTGTTTTTACGTAAATTTATTTTCGTAAAATTATTAAATGTACAGACATATTTTTTTATACAGACATAGTTTTATTATAGTATAGATTATAATATTTTATTTTGTTATTTATCCAGAACGGGGACATCAAAATATTTAAAAATATTAACGATCATTCAAATAAGTATGAAATTTACGACCATCGCGTATTGTCGAACAAACAATGGTATGGGTCAAATTAATTGGAATTACCTACATATTTCAAAATAAAACAAAGTATTACACATTCATTTTCATTTTATTACAAATTATTTACACCTTATATGACTAGAAATAACAAAAAAATACAATAAATTATGAGTCTTTTAACAAACCTACAATAACTTAATATATATGGAAATTTATACAACGGTTACTAGCTCTTTACCAATTTTTCAGTTTGACATACCACGCAAATACATATAAATTATAAAAATAATACACATACTTTTATATAATCAACATATATATATATATATATATATATATATATATATATATATATATATATATATATATATGTATTATTAAATAAAATCGAGTAAAAAACACCAATAGGCTGTATAAAATTAAATCTTTGTACATTTCACTCAAATGTCAAAACAAAATCAAGTTCGCGGGAAAATGTTTAACAGTCTAATAAAACTACTATTGAGAAACATTTTTTTGTAAGAAAATAAGAGATTTATTATACAACTAATTTGATATTTAATTTAGTTCCTTGAAATTTAACATTTTATTGATAGATTTCACAAAACGAACATGTTACTAAGGTGTTGAAATATCTAAACTACAAAGGAATATCTAAAACTGAATTCAGTTATTATAGTGAACAATTATATTAGTGGTGCTCTGTATGAGGGAGTGCAACATAAAAGGGTAAGTTTTTTTTAATATTACTATTATTATTATTCAAAAGAATAAACAAGATATTCACCCAGGAATTAAATAAAATATTAATACGTAGCTGTATAACAAATATATCATTAAAATAAGCTAGGATATTAAAAATTTGGTACAGGTATAGGTTAATAGAAATATAAATAATAAGTTAATTAATTATATAAACACTAGCTTGTTTCTGACATATGGACATGACACATTTGGCAATAGTGACTGGCCTACAGTGAATTATATCGAAAAATTAACTACATAGTATATATCGCAGTCGTCATAAATTAACTGTACAGTACATAAACCCCACAATCAGATTTTTTAAAATTCGTACCAGTACTTTTTGAGATTATGACAAACGAATGCAACTCACTTTATATTATAATAGTGCAGTTCAAGCGTATGAAACCGCAATCGGGCCGCTAGTAGCTATATTTTAGGTTATTTTTAGGTTTATCCTATATACAATTACGTAAACATATCGTATACCTAAGCTGCCGAAGTATGGAAACATTGATTTGAACTGTTACAAAAAAAATACTAACGAATTCGTTTACTTTAATCACCGTGGGCTCTATTTTTTAGTGACAATGTAGCGCGAAATTCAAATGCTATTTTATATACAATTGTGCTTTTATATGCAGATATAATAATTATATAAGACATTTTTGTATAGTTCTTTTTTTTAAATTCTGGGGTGGGCACAACTTATTCTGAGGTAGGCCATACGCCCATGTTGGTTATTATTACATACTTGTGCAAAGCTTTGATGTAAAGGAACAAAATATAAAATTTAAACTTAACTTCTTAAGCTAAGGTCATGGGTTCGATTAAACACAACTAACTTTGTATAAGAATCACAAGCAGTATATCTGTGTTGAATGATTTATTTTCTGTATAATAATAATATATTTACAAAACATTACGTCATTTAGGTAGTTACCTAGTAAATATTTATTTTTTATTTAATTTAGTAGCATACTGTTCAGCAGCGTAGGCAGAGTGAACCTAGAGTCAAGACACTCAGGTCTCCGTTTCCAGCCGAATTTAAGACATGTAGGCAATTTTCATGTAAAAATGTTTTTTTGCGAGAAAGAGATAACATGTTCTCCATCTTATTCTCTCCCGAAATATGTCAAAACATTTACTATCCACTCTTAAAATATAATTAGTTTTAAACATAACCTTTTTAAATAAAAATGTAAATAATTAAATTTTTAAACCATGTCAACACTTGAATGATTCCATATGGACGTAAGTGCGGGTTCGATTTCCACTGCATTCCCTTCATCCGTATCACATAATAAATAAGTATTAAATAAATTAAAAAAAAGAATTAAAATGACTTTTTGTTCCTCTGAGGTAGTATCGAGTCTTTTGCGTAACTGAAAAACGAGAGGAGGCTATACCGCTTTGACTTCCTCGCTAAATAGTCTGTAACAACGTTGTCGTCATCTGTAATTAATAATATTTTATATTAAAAAAAAGAGGCCGTTGTGGTGCAGCGGCACAGCGTCTGAGACCTGTAGACCACTCCACTTAGGGGAATGAATTGTGCTGGTGAAAGTGGGTCTAATTTTCTATTAGCTAGACAAAACGTGGCGTTGATTGGCCTCAACTAAACACATTGGAATATTTCAGTAAAATTTAAAAAAAATACGACTTACCCAGCAAACTCTGCCTTTCCCCAGTAGTGGGCAATACATAGTCGTTTGCCGACAAAGACACGAATAGCGCTAGCGGCATCAGCCACATGCATATAGTGTAGTAGCCCAAAATCTGGAAATTATTAGATTACTTGCTTTTATCGCATGGTGAAACGGAGCAGGTACAGTATTTTACAGTTATATAGAAACGATTAACGTGAGGCAATATAGCCTATAGCCTGCAACATATAGCCTATCCCAATACAAAAAGATATTTCAATTTGAACCAAAAGTTTCTGAGATTATCGCGAACAACCATACAAACTCATCAACTTTATAATATTCGCGTATATCAGTACGTTAGACCACGCGTTACTATGCTCACCTTATTATAGCAAAGACTAAAGGCTACCCGTCTTAGATGACAAAGACTATAAATGCAATGAAATTGTGGCAATCGGGACTGTTGCTTGTAGGCTACTGTACGTATTGGAAGGAAGGAACTACTCTGAAATATTAGTATTAAGTGATTTATGTAATTTATCGCGATTGCGTAGATACTATGTCTATAACCACTTCTGGCTTCTAACAATATCATAATCAATATGATGAAACAAAAACAAAATAATCGTAAACACTATTGATTGTTATTACAATAGGCAATGTGTCCCGGTGAAAAATGGGGAACGGAGAGTCTTGACACCAGATTCCCTTTGCCTACCCTGCTATATACAGGATAGAGAATGTAGTTAAAAAAAACATATTGAAGCCATCGTTGGCACAGTGTGCTAGATTTGATCCGCACACGAAGCTAGTACTCCACTAAAATCGCATCAATTATATAATTTTAATTACAGAAAGAAATTGTTTCACGCTTATTCCCGCATATGGAACCTAGTGTTAAGACACTCCGTTCTCAACTTTCCACCCAATTTTCGAGACATTGCGTGTTGAGTGGAACCAGAACCAACGCATTTTTTTGATTGTGAACGACCCTGATATGATTTTAAGAGGATTCATTTATACTACTTAAATATTAAAGAGGACCGTCGTGACATCTGCCTGTCAACGCGGCGGTTTATGGGTTTGATCCCCACTTTGGGAGATTGAAATATTTTCATTTTCTTCGCTCTGGCAACAAGGCAAAAAGCGCGGCATTGAGTTTCGCCACATAACACGGAGTGTCTTAACGGAGTGTGAAGATAAAATATATATAGTAAAGATTAACCTGTACAAGCTGGACTTACCTCAGAAAAGGCATAGTGGATGCTCCCAAAATATTTAAATGAACAATAATGATGTAGTAACAAATTAAGTAATGCAAGCACAAATGTGATGCTGTAAGCTTCAAGTATTGGGAACTTCTTCAAAAGGAACCCGTAGAGGACTTGTTGGAATAATCCTATTAAGTTTAGATATAAAGGAATATCCTCAAAGACTATCAGTCCTATGTATAAGGCTGTTGTTACCTGAAATAAAAGTAAAGTCAAAGTAATGGAATATATCAGAAGGAATGGCATATCTTAACACTAGGTTCCCACTTTCTACCCGGAAACAGGTATGGAGCTATTTAATTATTTTTAAGTTACAAATATCACACTTGGTCATACCTGAGTGATAAAATGTACATCATATAAATATTAACATTGATCAAAATAAATTTAGAATTGAACACCTTTTAAACAAATAAGTTAGACAATCAGGAATAGGTCAGGTATAAATTGAATTGAAATTGAAAAATTGATGCCCAGAAACAGAATTTCTATGTACATATAATCAGTACAACATATTTCCTAAATTAAAAATCAACTGTGTAATTCATTGTGTATATATAATACTTACAACTAAAATCCATGTAATGATATATTTTGCCATCACTGTGTACTCTTCTACTAGCTCTGCTAAATAGAATAGGCCAGCGGCTGAAAAATATGATAATTTTTAGAAATTGTCATAAATTGTGCGGCATAAATTAAGGAAGAACTCTTTTCTGCTTCTAATGAGTATGTGAACAATTTATGGCAATTAATAGAGATATTTAAAAAAAAAAGTATATATATATATATATATATATATATATATATATATATATATATATATATATATATATATATATATATATATATATATATATATATATATATATATATATAATAATTTATGACAAATCATATATTTACCCAATTTAATACACTGTTGATCCAATATAATAAAGTTATAAAGCCAAGTTAGATTAGAATAAAAGAAAGTGAAAACGATAATAATACAAGTTACAAGTAAATATCATTACTTTTCTATTCTGCCTAAAAATTCACTTAGAAACATCAAATTTCATATATCCCTATCACATTCACAACTTAACATATACCTTTTAAATAATTAAAGTTATTGGCAGATATATACAATTTTAATATACATTTTAAATAATAATCGAAGCCAGAAATTATTTTTGGCACCATAATGAGTGCCAATTAAGTCATTTTTGTAACTTTTTTCTTATAAGAGTTTCAAAATTTTATTTTGAAGAATATTGTATATACTCACCAAGAGCCATTGTCATAAATGTCGCTTGGACTACATAGGACAAAATACTTATAAAATATAGAAATATCATGTTGATAACACCCTTTTTCTGCTTTTGTTTTGGTATTTACAAAATTCGCGTGAGGTTATACGCGTTGTTGAACGTCAATGTCAGTGTCAATGTCAATGTCAAGAATTCAAGATAGAGAGATAATATGGAGACGTTCATTGTTAGTATTTTGCTACGTTAATATGATAATAAACGGCAAATAAATAAATTAAAAAATAATTTTTATATTAAAAAAAAATACTTATCACTACTTTTTTTTAAATAAATAGTTACCGTTTATTATCTACATACATTCTAGCATTTATACGGAAGCGTAGTAGATAATAATTAGAAGAGTCTCATGCTCTACCGACTGAGCTAGCCGGGTAAAGCTGCTGTAAAGACCATTTGCGGTCAACAGCATTTTGTCATTCACAAAAAAAAATGATATTAATTAAAATAAATGCAAATAGAAAGTGACATCACACGTTGCCATTGATTTGATATTTCTCTTGCAAGAAAAATAACTAGATGGTTGCAAGTAGAACTTTCGTGAGGGTTCTAAAGTTTATTTACAAATGAAATGATTCATAAACAAATATTTTTTTAATTTACTTCATTGAAGAATAAGTAAGAGTTATTTGCAACACTTTACCAATTGCCATTTAAATTCTACCTTATTCGTACGAAATTTTGTGTAAAGGCAAATAAATATGATAGTCATTGTATTTTTTAAATTAACATAACTTTTAGGTAACAGATAAAATAATTTAATAAAGTCAGAAAATAATAAAAATATAGATTAATTTAATAAAATTAAAAATATATAATATGTATATAATTTTGCTATTCATTCAATAAATATTTATAAGTTAATTATCCAGCTTCACTGTACATATAGCAGTGTCTCAAAATACGCATCGCCGTACTCGTTGATCGCTGAGCAGCCATAATACCCATTATCAGCGGAGGTCACGTGGGACAGAATAACAGTGGATACACTGGATCTTTCGTGAGCTTGCTGGAAAGCTTGCTGGGCTAGAGGCTGTGCGTTGCGGGTCCAGGTCAGTACAGGTGGTGGTGTCCCTATCGCGTGACACTCGAGGGTTACATCTTCCCCAGCTTTAACTATTAGTTTGCGTTCTGTGTAATTTGAAATTTTTGGGGAACCTGGAAATTAAATTTGTCATAAATGAGGCTATCTTTTTTGTACAGAATTATGTAAATTATTTTTATGACTTTTTAAAGTGTTAATATACAATAAAGGAAAAGACAATACTCATAATTACAAGAAAGAGAAAAAATTAATTTTAGACGCAGCGGGATCTGAACCCACTCTTCGGGTGTCCCATTTGAGGCGCGGGTTCAAAATTTTTCTTTAAGTATTTTTATTTAAATTAATTGCTTAAACTGAAGCGTGAAATTCGGAAATGGCTTCAATTTACTAAATTAACTTAAAATGTAGAAGACATTTTGATATTCACTTGCAACAGTTAGGTGCATGGTATGACTTTGCGGTTTGCCCATCTCGTTGTCCACAATGCAAGTGTACTCTCCTTCATCTGTTGCCCACGTTTCCTTAATCAAGAGACGCTTCCCACCGGTCCTGTTGTATCTGGTCACGCGGTCTTTAGGATTGTTGTTTGTGGTTTTACCATCCTTGTACCAATCTGGATGAGCTAGGGGACTAAGGAAGGAAGCCATAAATTGTGTAAAAATTTTAGCAAGCAAGATTATTTGCCTATTTTTTGTAACATGGCGTTTATTTATTAAAACTGTTAAATAAAAAAGTTTTTAATTATATTTGGAATTAGATGAAAGTATCCTAACCGAAATGCCTTTTGCTAGTAATGACGTAAGTGGTAACTAGACGTATATATGTTACATCGCTCATTCACTAATCTATATAAAAAAAACTTCTACTGAGTGACTGACTCATTCACTAATCTATATAAAAAAAACTTCTTCTACTGAGTGACTGACATTATGGTCCCTAGGAAAATGTAATCTAATAGAGGTTTTTTCGAAACTCTGAAGTTCCAGAGGGAACGGGAAAACATTGAGATTTTACGCTTAATAATAATAATAATTTTAATAATTTTGTACACGTTTTTTTGAAAATGTATTCAAAATTGTCATATTATAATTTAATTTAATAATAATATATATATTTTTTCTAATTTTATATATTTTTTTGCACCAAAACATCGTAAAGATAAATGAATCATTTGACTTATGTCTGCTTATATGATCTTATAACACAAACATAAACAACAAGATTTTGCCATCTTAATCTAAGTTTAAGTAGAGGTCACTATTCTACTGTTGTTAATATACCATATCGATCACTTTGTGATCAATATGTGATTAAAATTAGTCATAATTTTCCACCAGATTGTTTTGTTCTATTTCATATTAAAATGACTAAATTACTAATATTTTAAGAATTATATTATACCTACATATTATATTTATCCCGCACACAGCAGGGTAGGCAGAGGGAACCGTAGGCTGAAGGAACCTAGTATTAGGACGCTCTGTTCTCCACTCTCCGCCATTGGAGGCATTGCGTGTTGAGTGGCGGAACACAACGCCGCGCTTACTTTGTTACCAGTGCGAAGAAAATGGGAGTATTTCATTCTCATCGAGTGGGAGTCGAACCCACAAAACGTCGCGTTTACAGGCAGTCGCTGTTCCTCTCCTTCCTAAATCCACAAAAAATTGTCGGACTTATTAGTGAAATTCTAAGGATTCTTAATTTCATTAAGGGACCTTGCCAAAACATAAATACATATGTTTTTAACCAACGTTAACGTTTATAAGACAATTAACTATTGTAATGTTCTAGCACTGTTATTTCTTGTCATCGTAGTGTTTCTAGGGATAAATCTCACGACATATTGGCATAAATTTGACTGATGATTAATTAAAAGTGAGATTCATTAGAAAAAAGCTAAATACTTACGTTCCTCCATAAATACAATAGATCATTGTAACATCTCCCACTTTGGCAACCATATCTGGACTAACGTACAAAGGAACAAGGGCCGAATTGTCCCCATGTGAGGATACAACGTCCTCAATCACGTGCTCTGCTAAAACCACATCTCCGTCCACAGCACCAGACCTCGCTACACATACATATTTATATTCCCGACTGGTATCCTCCTTTGTCACGCTAGTAAAGAACAACGTGCCATCAGGTGACAAAGTAATACGTGGATCCAAAATAGTTCGGGAAATACTTGGATCAGGAATAAATTGGTAAAGCCAAACAATTTCAGGTTTTGGATACGCATTTGGTATGTGACAATCGAGCTTGAAATGTTTTCCTTCGATAGGTTTGTGTTTTTGAAGAGTAACCTTAGGAATGTCTATGTGTTGACGTCTGACGTGTACAATTCGGGAGCTGGCCACTCCAAACTCAGTGTGCGCCAAACATTGGTAATCCGCTTCATCGTTAATGGAAGGTTTCTTGAAGATAAGAGTTCCTCCATTATCGCTTTGTGATAAACCAGAATTTAATTTCAGTGGCACACGATCTTTCAGCCATGAATATCTGAAAAGTAGAAACCATCAAAGTAATTTATACTTAAGTAACTTACATTTAACAAATAATATATTAAAATAAATATATTTATATATATTTAATTATTTAATTTTAAAAAGTTGAAACTGTTAAATATAAATTTACTTCTATTTTAGACACCTAGTACAATCTGTCACAAAACGATATTTTGCAAACACATAATAATTAGTTGTGGATAATAATTCTGAAAACACCTATAATCGGCCCAAAACATTACCATCAGGTGAACAGTACGTTGCACGGCCAAACATATCTTACATCAGGCCTTTTTGGACCGCCACAGCACCAGCTACTTGTAAAGGATAGATATTGAACGTGTAGAAACCAACCTTATACCCGGAACTTTTTCATTGGTAGTGCATTCTAAAGTAAACTCTGAGTTTTCTTTGAAGAGAACTTCCTCTGGTAAATCTTTTAAAATGGGCATCTTATCCGCTGGTTGAGACTCACCTTAAATAGACGTACAATGGATATCAAAATTATACAATTATTTATATTTAAGTATTTATTTATAAACGATAATTTATTTAGCAAAGTGAATATTGTAGATATTGATACGTACTACAATACTGTAGAACATTTGTTTGTTCCATCATCAATCGTTTCTGACTATTTTTTTCACACTTTGGGTTATATTATTGTATTTTTATTATAGATCCCTATTTTTTTTAAATATTATAGCTTATATCACTTAGTGAAGATGCAGCTTTCTAATGGTGAAATAATTTTTGAAATCGGTCCAGTAGCTAGTTATTGTGTGTACATTACAAACATACATACAAAAACACAAATGTTTCTAATATATATATATATATAATATATATATATATATATATATATATATATATATATATATATATATATATATATATATATATATATATATATATATATATATATATATATATATATATATATATATATATATATATATATATATATATATGATTTAAATTTTCAGTTTAATTGTAAATTCTATACAGGTACGAAGGTTGTAAAAGTGGGACTATTGTGTAAAAAAAAGAGAAGATGTTAAATACTTACATAATATACCGCTTCTAGCTAATATCACAAAAGTTATAGTAAAACGCAACATTTTTTATTTAAGAAACAGTACTTAAAAAAAATATTAAATATTACAAATTTAATATTTATTTTATCTGTATTATTTCTAATGGCTGGAAAATACATTACTGTCATAAGAAATAGACGAAAGCGCTTATATAATGGTGGGGGAGCGTCGGTGAATAATATTTACGATAATAAAACAGTACCGGACCGGAGGATCGTCGTGACGCAGAGGCACAGCATGTGCCTGTTAACGAGACGAGTTGTGGGTTCGATTCCCATGAGGGGAGAATGAATTATTTTTATTTTTCTCGCTCTGGCAACAAGGCAGAGCGCGGCGTTGAGCTCCGCCAGTCAACACGCAACGCCCCGAAAGGCGGAAAGTGAGGAACGGAGTGTCTTAACACTAGGTTCCTTCAGCCTTCAGTTCCCTCTGCCTACCCTGCTATGTGCGGGATACAGCGTGAAGCTAAAAGATTGTTTGTAAATAGATAAATTAAGAAAAAGCAAATCGTTCACGGTGGGACAGTGTGCGACATTTGTTAGTTCGATACCCACTCGTGACACTGAATTATATTGATTTCATCTTTTTGGTAAAACAATGTGGAAAGCTTAGAACGGAATGTCTTGACACTAGGATCTCTCTGCCCAGTCTGCTATACACAGTAAACAGCGTGTAAGTGCCTAAGTCTAAAGAAACTGCACTAACTTAACCATCATTTTAGTTGGTCAGAGGCTTGGCTACCCAGAGGCGCGCGTTCAAATACCAGCTCCATAAAAATTTCATAGGTTTTCTTAATATGTTTCTCTGTCCTTAATGATACTTTAAAAATTAGAATAATACGTAGAGTATTTAAACATTAATTATTATTTTATTAAGTTATATTGACAAGTTACATGTATGTTAAAAATGTCTTAGGAGCAGGTCTATATATAACTGCCTATCACTCAATACTAATATTAGATAGCTGAAGAGTTTGTATGGTTGTACGCGTTAATCTCGGAAACTACTGGTCCTGGAAGGAAGGCTATAGGCTATATTACATTACATCCCGATTTCGATGTCCTCTACTGTACCTGAGACTGGAGTTACCTTAGTCATGCGTTGTTAATTGTTATTTTAATTTGACAATGGAGGCGATGTTGAAGTTACTAGTGAAATATAATAATAATATTCATAAAAAACCGCGCGCAGTACAGTATACATATAAACATAACGTCTAAAGAAAATTGTCTTAAAAAAATCCCTAAAATAATAGGTATTAAATAATGGATATTTTTAATATTTTTCCTTCAGCGCCAATTATAAGAAAATATAAGTGCAGTGGAAACAACTTAGATAGGATTTGATATATATATATATATATATATATATATATATATATATATATATATATATATATATATATAATATATATATATATATATATATATATATATATATATATATATATATATATATATATATATATATATATAAATGATTTATTTTTGTTAATCAATAACTAATAAATTCAGCACCAATATCACTGTATGGCCACCAGTCATAACTCATAAATCATAACACTAACTTCATGGCGAAATGAAAAGCGGCTTTAAGTATAAATACACAATGGATATTTTTTACTATAAACTATAAAAGCTCTCGGGACCCTCGCCCAGTGCCTGCCTCGCGGGGTAAAGCGATATTTATAATGATTTGTTTACCAACTGGGCCCAGCATATCTATGTCAGTACTGAACACCAGTTAAATGATTAAATTAAATTAGCTTCACTCTTCACGCTGTATCCCGCACATGGTAGGGTAGGCAGAGGGAACCGTAGGAACTGTGGGTACCTAGTGTGAAGACACTCCGTTCTCCGCTTTCCGCCTTTCGAGGTATTGCGTGTTGAATGTGGCGGAACTCAACGCTGCGTTTTTTCATGTTGCTAACCAGAGCGAAGAAAATTAAAATCATTCATTCTCCCCGAGTGAAAATCGAACCTAGAATCAGTCGCGAGTTAAATAATTAATTTTATTAATATCTAGATCCAGTGCCCACGTGAAAATAAAAAAAAATGTAATCTTATAAATTTTATGACTTTTATACGCGTCATTACTGATAGCTCGCATATCGTTAGACAAAAGTCAAGGAAATGCTGGAAAGTAAACAGAACTGAATGTTATTGCGCTTTACGTACAATATTCAACACTAGCTTCTACACGCGACTTCACCCACGTGGTCGAACAAAAATAATTAAGAGCCGTGTATGAAGATGAACCACGGAGACATGACACTTCTTAAATGTTCGAGGTATCTCTGACCGAAGATAAATTGGGTTACATGGAAACGGTTGTTACTGACGTAATATATGATATAGTCTTTCTCAATAAATGGATTATCTATTTTTAACTAGACAAGTGTCGACTATGACTTTGGCCGACAAGCTGATTGTAAAGATGCCGGTCATTTGTTAAATTCTAGAAGAATATGTTCAATGTTCACGTGCAAAAGAGAAAGAAAGAGAAGACTGGACATCTAGAGACTCTCTCTTGTTATATTATAATCACTTAACCTACAACTGACCTTGAACTTAACAACTAGACCGCGGACAATTGTCAAAAATGGCTTTAAAAGCTAGATCAGATAGGTTACACCAAAATATGACCTCTGGGTATAAAATATTTCAACTTTCAGACTGCCTACTATCAATATACGTACACGTACGCACGTAAACGTACATATTGGAAGTTATTAATGATCACAAGTTTATAGTTTATAGTGAGCGGCTGTTCTTAGAGGCCAGTAACATATCCAAAGAAAAAAGTCGATTGTTGACGTCATCAATATGTTTTCTTTTTACACAGATAATAAAATAAAAATATGAATAACTTTTCATAGTTTGTATTAAAGTAATATATTTTACAAACAAATTGAAGAGCCGGATAGTCGGCGCTCTTTGCTGACTAGTTGCCTACGACTACGATAGTGGCCGGACAGTCGGCTTATCCGACTAGTCGCGAACTAATCGTTACATCTTTACTATATATATATATATATATATAAATATATATATATATATATATATATATATATATATATATATATATATATATATATATATATATATATATATATATATCTATATTTATACTTATTTTGCATAACTCACTATATTGTGTTATCTTTTTGAAGTGCTAATTGGATTTTCTATCTAATATATTGCAAAATTTAATCTATATAGAGGTATATAGAACTCTTCGGATAAAGAATTCTTGACAGACAACGCACAACCGAACTACGCAACGTACGCAAAGGAACCTGGTAAAAATTGGAAATTAGTGAAAAATTGGTAAGTGCGATCGCTGGAGAGTTTAGGTGACCAGCAACAGACGTTTTCCTGAATGTTTCTGGAATAGCAAAATATTGTATAAATTAAGTTTTGTGTACTTTATACGTATTTTAATAGATTTTTGATTGTTTTAAAAATATATTTAGATCATGTGTATCATGTTAATGGTGTTGCTTCTTCTCGTGCAAGGTCAGTCAGGGTCGCCAGCTATAAAGAAAATACTCAAAGACAATTCAAATACTCATAATTTAATAAAGAAGTAAAAGCTAAGTGTTCTTCGGAACTACGAGACTTTTACTTTTTTTTTACTATATAATAAAGCTTGGGAAGGGTATAGAGTATAATAATTGATTTGCAGATTGAGGCACCTAATAGACCAGCTATCCCGCAAGGTGCAGATGCTGCTATGAGAATATAAAATGCCAATAAAATGCATATATATATATATATATATATATATATATATCTATATATATATATATATATATATGTATATATATATATATATATATATATGTATATATATATATATATATATATATATATATATATATATATATATATATATATATATATACCTTAACGGAGAATTTTCTCAATAGGTTCTTTCGGACTATCCTACTATAAGCGGGAAACAATGTATAAACGAGAAAATCAACCCCAAGACGAATTTAAATATACAACCCTGGTATGTCCTAAAGGAACAGTCACAAAATATCTTAAAGCGATAAGTATAGTAAATTTTCTACTTATTTCAATACGTATAATACGTTTTATAGGTATTTATATAATAAAAGTAACTATATTGTTGTTTCTTTAGATTTGTCTATGAGTAACAAGTTAAGTACCTACGTATTATTCACGTTGTACCTACATTAATACTAAACTGACAACTTATTTCACATTTCTCTCTAAAAATTACGATATTCGTGTAAATATTCATATAAAGAAGGATAAATTTTTTTTTTTAGTATTAATCAGAATATGTAAAACCTATAGCAAAGTGATCTCTCTAGTTTCTTTTGTCCACTTTTTTTAGTATGAAGACTGTTAAGTGGCTATCTTTGCTATACAAATCTTATACTTCGTGCAATTATATTAGAAATTCTTAATATTTTGTCTATAAAACCTTCCCCGCTGTGGAATTCGAAGGCAAACTTGAATAGTAACTTGCCCAGTAATTAGGTCATGAGTATGAATTTTGACTATAAATGTTATCAATAGCCATCGTGGCGCAGTTACAGCGTATGACGGTTGCGGATTCGATGCTCGCTCTAGTAAGATAAGGAGCGGCATTAAGTTGCGCTTCTCAACCTGCATTATCTCGAATGTTTGGGGAAAACGAAGAAGGAAGGGTCTTGACACTAGCTTCTCTCTGCCTATTCTACTAAAATCGTGATACATTGTGAAATTGTATATAGAAAATAAATATTTAAGAGTTAGTTATATATTGCCCGATGTAACTGATCGCAGGTACAATGGTTTGCATACAAACAATTAGAGTGATTTTAATAATATTAAATCTGTTTTGACATATTGACTCCAATACAAAGAGAATTTTTAAAATTAAAAAAGTAGTTCCGGAGATTGAGCATTCGCAAGCACCAAAGAGCAAAACAACACAAACTTAAATATCATCCTCCCGGCGGCAGTGTTTCCAGCTAGATACGACATGGGTACCTTCGAAAAGCGCGCACCTCCACCTTGAAGGCCGGCAACGCACCTGTAGCACCTAGTAGTCGTGGGCGTCGGTCATCACTTACCATCAGGTGACCTGATCGCTCATTTGCCTAGTCTTACCAAAAAAAAAATCAATTTTTTACGGGAAATAGAAATAATATGGCAACAATCATAAAGTCTACACGTTCAAAGTCGCGGGCGACGATTAGTTTTAGTATATTTGTTATATTCAATATGTGTAACAGGTAACAAACAGGTGACACGCCAATTATTCTACAGCTTGCATGCGTCAGCTTTTGTTGTCAAGGAAAATGTCGGACTAGTTGCGCCCGCGCAGCGCACCGGTGAATCCCTGACTTGTAAATGAAAATGGTTGTTATACATAGACGCGACTTGTTTTTTAATGTTTTGCGCTATTTTATGGACTAGAGACTTAGACTACAGTTTTTTTTAAAGCTTGATTTTTATAATTTGAATAAAGCGAAAAAGAGAAAAGCTTTTGTAAACATTTTGCATTGACTTCGTTGTTTTAAGGGGTTATTAGAACGATTACTATTTAATCGCTAACAATTTTCTACTGTGTTCGCACATCGTGTCAGGGAATTTCTGGGCGATAAATGTACAGAAAAAATACCTTATACTTAAGTAATATGAAGTACTTTTTGTAGTTCTTAACAGCTGATGTAAAAAGAATACAGTATTTTTACAGTAGTATATAATAAGGGTAAAAATGTCATTGCGCAGCATAAGAGATTGAATAATTTTATAAAAGCATTCTACGGGACTCTCGATCTCTCTCTCTCTCTCTCTCTCTCTCTCTCTCTCTCTCTCGACCTTTTAATTTAATGTTGGCATTAAAATTGAAAACTTATCTATTCTTTATGAAACATTCTTAGTAAAATTCCAGTTAATGTGAAACACCCTTCATACATGTTAATACGAGATGAGTTCATTTTACGTCCTTGACCTTGTATTACGGCAACAAGATATGATATATTGCTTAAATTATTTGTTCTTTTCTTTTAAATTTTTTTAGCTTCTCGCTCTTATCCAGGGTAGGCTGAGAAGGGCTCGCGTGGGGCCTAGTACCACGCTACGTGAAGCTGACTAAAATTGTTTAGGTATGTACCTACAGGTTACATACCTATACATATATAAGGAAGGTTGGATTAATATGAGTAACATTGGAACATATAATATATTATTTTTCCTTTTTATTCATAAATTACGTTTTATTTCATCATTTATCCAGTAATTTTATGTTTATAATACCTTCTTGCTAAGTATATGGGAAATATTCGCTATATCATCTAGGTATCATGTTCAAGTCATCGTGTCGCAATGGGTAGACTGTGGACTGATGGTTCGGGGTTTGATCCCCATGATTGGGAATTAATGGTATTGTTATGATATTTTGCAGCGTTGTGTTCCGCCTTAAACACACAATATCTCGAATTAAGACGGCAAGTGGACCACGGAAAGTCTTGAGTTGTTTACTTCTTCATACCCCGCTATTAGTTTAACCAAGAAATTTTGAAATTTAATATTAATTGTGTGTGTGTGTGTCTATTGATTGAGACCATCATGGCACAATGAGGCAGCGTCTGACTGTAGATGATAGAGGGTTCGATATCTATGAATAAAAATGTGTTTGTTTTTGGTCACTTTGGCAAGAGAGAATGCGATTTTGTGTTCTGGTACTTCGGGTGAAAAGTGGAGAACGGAGAATCTTGACACTAGGTTCTATCAGTCCATCCTCTTACCTTGCTATAGATATACGAGATAACGCGGTAAACGTGCCGACAAAACAACCTGCCTTAGTAATAGGTACCTGATATAAAATAGGACATAAAAACGTATTGAGGAAAAACCAACAAACAATTATTATCTAATACATAAAGATTAGTTTACACGTTCGTCTTTCTCATTAGCGCGGGTATTTATTCGTGACACGGCATAAGAAATTAAGTTTATTCAATTTATATTTTGCACTAGTTGTATGCTTTGGATTTACCCCTAATTTCCTACAAAATCGACATAGAAGTGGGAGCGAGAGGTATAACAGTGAGATCTCTCTATAGTTTGATAAAAGATCTCGGCCTGTCTATAATGATGCTAATTAGTATGATTTCAAATCTAGAATATTCCGGATTTGGCTATTTACAGGGAGAGGAGGACAGTGGAGGTAAAGTCAAGGTCAAAGAGGCCATTTACCTTACACTATACCCCCTACACTTGGTCGCAAGGCACTGTCTTACCCATTGTAGTTGATTCCATGGAATAAGTAGTTTCTTTTCATAGTATATTTAAGCAAAAAGTATTAAAAAAAGCCAACTCTGACAAATTTAAAATTAAATAACAAAAAATATTTTTTTAACCGAATACAAAAAGGAGAAGGTTCTCAATTCGTGTGTATATTCTAATTATTCTTTTTCTCTAAGGTAGGTCGTGTTGCTAAGGCCATATAAATTTTATGGCAATTGGTTCAGACTTTTTTTGATCGACAAAAGCTAAATTAAATAATACCTACCAACAACGAAATGTTTTAGTTTGAACAAATTATATTTAGTTTATATAGTTAGTTAGTTTTTTTCTTATGTCTTTCCACTAGAGGCTCTGCCAGCATGAACTACACGATGATGACTATTTTTTAGCTGGAAGGTGAACTCTCACCTTCCAACATTTACTCTACTTTACTTGTACTTTACTTGTAGGCTTTACTCGAACTCTAATTAAATATGCATATAAATATACATATAAATATAAAACTCTTCCGTTTTCTAGTAACAGCCGAAATTATGTATCGTAGAAACCTGAGACTTGGCTTGACAATTTTTAGGTTCTCTTTGGAATTATTATTTTAATTAATATTATTATATTTATACATACACAAGGCCCGTGTCCCCAGTGCCCTGGCCTTAAGGGACCCCTTGTATACCTTGACTTTGGATATAGCCCATATAGATCCGAAATGATCTGATTAACTTTTTTACAGTGCCCTAAATTTGCGTGTATCCAAGGGCATATTTTGTAGTAAAATATGCTGATAAAATACCAATTTATTATAAATGACGATTTCCCTGAATAGTATTTGAACTCACTACCCTGTTTTTCAGTGAAATTGAACCAAATGCTTATATTAGTATATCTAAGTGTTCATATCCGCATAGAACCTTGCTATTTCAATAATACATACATTTATTGACATATATATGTAAAATTATCTGACGTCTAAATTTTTTGTTTACCATACAATTTAAAGCCATTTTTGTCGATAGTTCTAGGTATTTTTTTCTTCTTCAGTTGTTTGAGCTAGCTAGAGCTTAGAGATAGCTATTTACTAATTATTAATAATTAGTTACTACAGAAAGTGGAGACTTAAGTAATATCAGGTCATGACATGGGTCCCAATAGGCCATCAGACAGGATAGTCGGAGTCAGTCACTGGAACGCGATATTTGGTTGGATAGTTCGATCTTCACTGCTTCCCCAGAAACCTGTTCCCTGGAACTGATAAGATGAAGCTGGGCGTTAAGCAAAATATAAATATAAATATTACATTTGTATATTTTCTTTTTTATCTTCACGTCTAAATTTATCTTAATGATCCAATTCTTATTTTAATAAACAATCTTAAAAAGATTCGATCCTGTGACCTCCACCGCGAATACAAGTTTAAAAATATTTTAATATCCTTTTATATTCTAAAACGGGTTGTAGCAGCATCGTTTGCGAATGGACACTGTGGACACTAAACGACTAATGCTTTTATCCTCGTTTTCGTAGAACTTTCGAGAAATCGTCTTTTTTAGTCTCCTATGATCCTGAAGAAAGCTGTATGTTTTTCGATGCTGCAGCTTCACGTTTTCTATCAGCAGAGCTACGGGATTTTGTAAAATATGTATTTATAATACTCGTAGATATATGAAGCAAAAGTGAGTGGAGAGGGAGGTAAACGGAGACCTTGGTTGACCTTTGAATACACAATGTCGAATATACTGGAGAAAGGACCATGAAAGCATGACCCCTCGTAGAGCATATATGAAGAGGTTAATGACAGTGGACGAGGCTAAAGAGGTATGCAGGGCGCTCCGTTCTCTCTGACTACCTCGCTAGGGATAAAGCGTGAAGTTATATTGTTTTAAATTTTAGCACTTTCTCCGCTCTGGAAATACAAATAACGGGTGTCCAGGCTATGAGTTGATTTCTGCCACTTCTAGCTCGTACATTAGACCATAGATATAGAATAGAATAGAACAAAATATTCTTTATAGCGCACAAACACAAAACAAATAACACAAAAGAAAAAAGAGGCATACATATAAAATCTGTGCAGAATGACACGTTTGATGTGTTGTAGAAACTAGTCAAGTGCGAGTCGGACTCCGCACCGAGTGTTCTGTATATTAATTGTAGGGCAACTATAAGTGAAGTAGTAGTATTTTATATCAAATGAACTGGACATATGTATAAGTTTGTAATGCTTCATTTTAAACTTATTATATGTATGAGATATTTAAATATTTCCTTAGTTCGACCGTGTTGTAACCAATCTGTTACTGTTACTGTGATAGACAGAGTTACAGCTCCCTTACTGAGGAAGAAGCTAGAAGAAGAACAAGAGCTAGCACTGCCGTAAAGACAGACAGATGCCAGGTCTAAAACACCTGGTTTGGCTTCTAACGTTATGTTTATATTTTGTGAAAGAGCCACTGCAACAGATATATTTAAATTTTTTATTTTCTTATATTTAAATTTTATCATTCTATGTGTTTTTATACAATTATTTGTATTATTATTAAAACTGGATTAAAAGATATATTTTTAATTTTATAAGCAACGATGGATATGGGTTATCGGAAGCTGGTTAAGATTGTATGAGCGTTTGAATTGGATTAAAGAATGACATAGTGATGTACCACAACGTTCTTTCTAATCTCCTCACTTGTACTGCTATTAAATTGTCGTTATTTACAAATAATCTTATTTTGGTGACAGAGTTGTTTTTATTATTACAGAAAGGCTAATAATGGCGCAAATATATAATATATATAGATATATGTAGTTATTTATTATTAATATAGAATAATCATTTTTAATTATTAAGAAGGTATTATTAATATTTAGTTATTTTTCATTCCCTGTGCTATTCGTTTGATATATGTTACGAAAGCCTCGATCGAGTTACATATCGAATCTTCTACCACCGCAAACAGCCACACACTCCCAAACTGCGCCACGATGGCGTCCATAAAAAAATAATAAACATCGTATAAGGAAAATATGTAAGAAGCCACACAAAGGAAACAGGTACTCACATCTAAGCTATATAAAGAGAATGACCTGCCTTAATGTTACAGTTGAGTCTACATTCTGTAACAGGTAGGTTGTATTTGTTAAGAGGCCATAGAGGCGCAGAGGCACAGTGTCTGACCGTTCGGGTTCGATTCTCATTGGGGGGATTATATAATTATAGATTTGTTTGATTTTTCGTCGTTTTGGTAAGACTTGTCATAGAGTTGTCATAGAGCAATTTCGGGCGGAAAGTGGAGAAAAGTCTCTTCATAGCAGTCTGTGTAAGTCTAAGGCATGGGTTATTAAAAAAAAAAGGATCGCCTTTGATTTTATTCTTTTTTATTTATTGTATTATTTAAAATATTGTTTAGTTTTTATAATTATTTTATGTATTTAGACTATTTTTTGCATTCACGCTTTACAACGCACATAGCGGCGTAGACAGAGAGAACATTATATTCTCTACTCATATGATACTACGCGATTGGCCCATTTTTTTTTTTTAAATTTTAAATTTTTTTTCCAGACCTCAATTATGTGGCGAGCGTGTGCTTTTCTGGCGGTCGGCGCTATAATCTGTAAGTGTAAAATATATATATATATATATATATATATATATATATATATATATATATATATATATATATATATATATAAGAATTTCTATATTTATTATTAATTAACTTCATTTCAAAAATCAGGTGCTTCACAGCCGGTAGAGAAGCTACCAGTCTTACAAGAACTCCCAGCGGAAGTCAATTTCAGAGTTCCAAATAAAGATGTTTTGGCTCTAAGCTGTGTTACTGTTGACAAAGACGCTGATGTCAAGTGCGTATATTTAGATTTATTTATTTGTTTATTTTAAAATTGATACAATATAAACTATTCACGACGATTAACGTTAACGAGAGAGGCTATAGGCTATATTACATAGCCTATAGCCTTCCTCCATATATAGACTATTCGAAACTCTTCCAATTTATAATATTAAGTATAATAAAATGTACATATATTATAAGAACATTGAATAGTGATATGTTTATAAAAACCACAGTTAAAACTGAACTTAAGTGTTAGAATCATATTTTTTTAATTTAAATATATATGTATATATTTGCGTTCAAGAATTCTTTATTTTTTAATATATAAAATATTTTTAATTTAATTCTTCATCTTCTAACCTAGATATACCTGGCTTAAAGATGGTAAGCCATTTAGTCTAAGATCAGACGTAGTACAGAAGGAAAACGAAGGTACGCTCATCTTTAAGGAACCAGTCGATTCTGACGAAGGCAAATATCAATGCTTGGCTGAATCCAAATTTGGTGTTGCCAGTTCCCGTATAGTGATCGTTAAGAAATACTTCATTGAACACCCTCAAGTGGCTCTGCAGAAACATAAGCCTGTGAATGGAAAGACTTACAAATTGGAATGCGCTATCCCTAAATCCTATCCTAAACCTGAAATTTCTTGGATAGTGAAGACAGGAGAAGAGGTCAAGCCAGTTGCTGGAGCTAAGTTTACTATTTCTCCTGAAGGTAATTTTATTAGTGTTTTTTTACAGTAGTATATATATATAGAGCACACTAGCATTTTCGAAATGTCATAACTGTAGAATTGAACTGAAGTAAGAAACTGGACTTTTCTCATAACCTAATTAATAATTTACAGATCTTTATACGTTTTTGTTTTGGGAAAAAACACACATATATAAATACTTTTACTATATATAAAAGCCTTCTGTATGCGCCTCTTGTCCCAACATCTGAGCAGTAACCTCTTAAGGCGTTAGTTTTTTTTCTATTAAATCGTTCTATTTTCATCAAACTCTAATAAAATACTTATAAATAAAAAAAAAACTAAAACCTCCTTAATTTCCAAACATTTAATATATTTCCAGGTACATTATACATTGCCAGCGTCGACGAAGAAGATGTCGGAGATAAGAAATACGTGTGCCTCGCAAACAGTCCAGCTGAGGACCAGCCCATAGAGCTAGCGGAGCATGTTCTAGAAGAAGCTGTTCAAGACAAAAAACCTGCAGACCACGAAGTTGTAGAGCAATACGCGCCGAATGAGGTTACAGCTGAAATTGGAAAGCCAGTGTACCTGTACTGTATCTATGGTGGCAAGTGAGTATTTTAAATATTTAAGTACTATTAGCTATTCATGGAGCCTCTGTGGGACGGCAGACGGTTGTGGGTTCGATTCTCATTTGGAGGATGAAATATTTCTTTTACTCAGGCTGGCAAGAAGGCAGAGCGTGGTGTAGAGTTCCGCCACTCAAGACCGAATGTCTCGAAAATTGAGGATCCTTACTTAGAGGGAATAATTTTAGTTTATTTATAAGTGGTAGATAGTGAGAGCAAATAGAAGCTAAAGCTCAAGTGCGGGTTAAATTAGTAATACTTAGTTTTAAATGAGACACCTATATTAGCTATGGTAGTAATAATTCCCCACCCCCAGTCCTCTAGCCCACCCAGACTGGTTCAAAGACGGCCAGGACATCAACAACAACCCAAAGGACCGCGTGACCAGATACAACAAGAGCGTCGGCAAGCGTCTCCTCATCAAGGAGGTGTGGTACTCCGACCAGGGAGAGTACACCTGCAAGGTGGACAACGAGGTCGGTCGGCCGCAGGAACATACCATCCAGCTGAATGTTATTAGTAAGTTAAAAGACGGTTATCACAAATAGACAGTGATTCGAGAGGCAGGTATCTCTCTATGGAGCAGGTATCTTTTTTTTAAAAGTTTCTGGAACGTACTAAGAGGGCAGCACTAGTAGAATCAATTAGACTTTGGTGTCGGTAGAGAGGCGCTCGAGCCTGGACGCTTAAAATGCTTGACTTGCGAGAGCTTGCAAGAGCTTGTCGAACCGGGCTAGTACGTAGTTGCAATGTGTGTCAAATTAAAGGAAGCTTGCGGCAAGCGCTTAAGTCGTATTTACACGTTGCCACTTAGAGTTTGCTGAGCATTGCCAAGCTTATAAATAAATGAAAGACTTTTTCTCTTCATATAGTTTCCACAACAAAACTAATTTTTAAACTTCCTCCAGGCGCTCCCCAATTCCTGAAGAAAGCAGAGCCCAAGATGATAGTCAAGTCTGGTAGTGACGTAACTCTCCCCTGTCGCGTCACTGGTAATCCAGCGCCGTCACTGAGCTGGACGTACAACGCTCAGCCATTGAATCTAAAAGCCCACTTTGAATCCCGCGGGAATACCAGTGACTCTACTGTTACTTTGTCCCACGTTTCTCCCAAAGACAGTGGATATTACGGATGTTTCGCTCAAAATGAACATGGCAATGCGTATGTGGAGACACTGCTCTATGTACAGTGAATCTACTGTGATCTGTGTTTAATAAAGAATCAATGTTAATTACTTGCTTTATTTATATATATAATATTAATTAATGCATTATTTATAATAAAAAATGGACTTCAGTACTAAACCTATATATATCACATATAAACTCAATAATTGAATTTAAATTGAACAAATCAAAATATCATCAATGTTTTTTTTTTTTTTTAAATTAGTTTTTCCAAGTACTGAGTTGTCAAATTTTATACCTCTAGGTCAACGGGAAGTAACCTTTAGGTTGAGATTACGCAATTTTTTGTTTTTCCCTACGCGCCACTGTTCTTGTATGATCTAATTTATGCCCCGTCAATACTGATATTAAAAAGCTTTTAATTTTTTCTGTCGACTAGTCCAAGACTGTAGACTATAGTCGGAGTTACTTTGGGCAAAAGTATATAAGTAATTTTCATTTATAGCACGACCGAAGCCGCAGGTAAAGCTAGTCTACCAATAAAACATAAAAAAAAACATTATATAAGCTTTATTCTGTAACACTTCACAGGGGACTGATAAAAATATTTAAAAAAAAAAATAAACTTGGTCTCACGATTTAATAGTTCAAAAATCAACAACAAAAGTTTAATGGCGCTCAAAATCATATATACAAGAATGTAAATACATAAATAATACATTTTCCAAATATATTTCCACTTATTTCTAATTATTTATACTCGCACGAGCAAAACTTCATTTGGGAATCGAACTTAATTTCATAATAAACAGGCGAAGATCTTAAAATATTCAGCCTATGATTTATTTAACACACTACTGTATATAATATTAAAAACAGATAATAAATAATATTCAAGTTTGTTTTTTTTTAAGAAATTGATGCTTGTCCTTTTGCTCGCGCGAATTTAGCAAAGGTCACTTAAAATACAACTATCCATTACAATAGTTCATAGCTTTATAGAAGTATTGGAATGAAGTTGGCACTAGCATGGAGGGCACTCATTTCTTTTATTATAATTCTTATTAATTTTAAATATTATTTTTTATAAACACTACCGCCTTTAATATATTTGAAGCTCGGAATTATTGAAATCGTTGTTCTAACATCACACTTTCAAGGCCGATTTAAGGAAAGCTTTCTAATATCTAAGAATACAATATAACTTTTTATTTTATTTTAGTCGAAATTTTAGAAAAGAAGAATTTCTTGCAAATTTCGACTAAAATGCTCAATATATGTTATCTAGATCACAATTCACACAATTTAAATACATTTATTTATTTATATATATAGTATATAATATGAACAGGCACATAGTCGGTTGTAAAAATCTAGAAATTTACGTTCATAGGAAGCTTTACTTTAGATACCATAGACAAGTTATTTAAAAAAACAACAACCTCGAAAAATCCTGTACAAGAGACCAAACTCTATTTTTAGTCTATGGTTCGTTCGTCCACTAGAAAAAGAAAAATCCACAACTTTTTTTCAAAATAGTACCATTACAAATACTGTTATTTAAATATCTCAAGCTATAACATTATTTGAGCTATGAAACTGTCTAATTACTTTTTTGCATTAAATATAAGACATTGACAGTTATTACATACATTGCACAGATTAAAAACTGTCAAAATCTTTCAATTAACAAGGTGGCAGAGGATGGAATTACTCAGCCGAGTTAATTGTAATAGTTTTTCCTTTGGGATCATCGAATCGGTCCATGGTCCTGATGTCCATCATCATTAAAATGCCATAGAATGTGATGGCCAGGAGGATGAAGACCACAAACAAACCTGACCAGATGGGAACAGTGAAGAAACCAACGCAGTTCAGTGAGTCTCCGAAGGGCATAGACTCATTTGAAGCCTTGAAGAAGGGTTGTACCTGGAAATATAAATTTAATAATATATATATATATATATATATATATATATATATATATATATATATATATATATATATATATATATATATATATAACCGCCGTTTGTTTGTTTTAAGTGCCGAGAAATGAAAATCATTAATTTCCTATAATTGGTATCAAGCCCACAAACATTGCATGTACAAGATGGCCATGTTCCCAAGTAAAATGAAGTAGCAGGTACCAGGAGTCGATGATGTCTACTTTCCTAATTATAATATAACTTTACCTTAAGGTCTTCAAACACGATGTCATAGCTCTGACTGTCATTGACACTGCCAAAGGAAACAGTCTGACCACATCGATACGAGAATCCCATGATGGAGTATACCTCAGATTTGGGTTGGAGCTCCTCTACTCTTGCTGATGGTGAGTTTTGCTGAAGGGTTACAGAACCTGCAATATTGAGCACACCTATCTTATATACAAGTCAAAATATAAGTGCAAGCATTTGTCAATGGGTGTAAATGTAAAGCTACCACTGGCTTAGAAGGTAGTTCTGCTAAGAGCGGCAAGAACTTCAACAGTAGCTCTTTTGAAGTAAAGTATGTGATAATATATAACAATAATAGTGTATATTTGTGAATTTAATCAATTAGTTTCTATATCAAAAAACATAAATTTAGATAAATAGAATAAAAAATATTAAATAGGTTAAATGTAACACATTTAAAAAGTATAAATTACATGATTTTTCTGGCATATAAGAGGGTAGGGAGGGAACATAGTGTTAAGATACTCTGTTCTGCAGTTTCCACTGGTTATATAATAATAATAATAATTACAGTTACTCTTTTTAATACCTAATTTTAGTACAACATCAACTCAGGTTCATCCATGTTTTTGGTATAAATTAAGCATCAGGTTGAGATGGGATCAAACCTTGTTGACCAGGACTGCCAGGGATGGGATTAGGCAGAGTTCAAGGTGTTCAAGTTCTTTGCTAAAGGACTATTGTAATTTAATATATAATAAAAAAAAAACCTACAATGTGTATTAAATACTGTTTGAAAAATAGAGATTTACAAACTGCTGCTGAGCTGTTGGTGGATAAAAATTCTTTCATGGTTTAATTGGAATTAGTGGAGCATTTTGTTCTGTTTCGCTCATTCATAGTGTTTGAAAATGTTACAAGAGGATAACAGAGAAATTTTTTACTAGCTATTACTCTTTAAATCCTACAAAAATCTGCAACCTATAAGATATATAAAAGTAAACACTCACTGAAAAACCAATAACCAGCCTTCTGCAAAAAGTTCAAGGTTATAGAATTTTCTCCAAAGTTCATTGTTGTGGACATTTCAGTCTCGTTGAATTTACTCGAGAAGCTGGCCATGTTATTCAAACTTGTTTTTTCACTGCCAACAGAAAGTATTATGTCTTTCACATACAACCTCAGGCCGTCCATCACATAGTCTCTTTGGCTTACTCCAGCTTGACGACGTACACGAGAATGGCTTTCAGCAATGGTCCAGGAAGGGTTCTCCGCTGTATATATAGCTACAATGTTATCATATTGATCTTGCAGTTTAGTGAGCATGTCTGCCATGAAGTCGTTATGGCGACGGAGTAATTCAGCTCTAGATTCACCCTCACGAGCATCTTTAAGGGTTATGAAGAGTACCTTTACATTCCTTGGTTCAAATTCAGCAGACAGACCATCTTCTGTCAATTTTACGCGGTCCACTTGTTCTGGGTTCGCCAAGTTGTCCAGGATGGGTAACGCGTTCTCAACACCAGGTAGGTATACAGCTTTACCAATGTTAGCGTGCAAATACGGGAAAGAGGAGTCGCCATCGGAATTTTTGCGTGAGAAATCTTCAACAGACAAAGTTTCGTCAACGAAAACGACTACAAAAGGATCAGCCTTCAGTTCTTTGTTCAGGATAGCTTCAAAGTCCTCTTGAGGCACAGTGGATAAGGGGTTCGATTTAATTGATGTTTTCAAATCACCCCATAGAAATACTGGTACTTGAATATTGGCATAACTCGTCACGACACTTAGCACTAATAAAGGGAATACTAAACGGCAAAACGCCATTTTTTAAATTATTCCTAGTGGACGTTACTGACTACCTTACTTAATAAATTTTTAGCCCAAAAATTGTCATAAAAAGACGAAAAATGGGCGATGACGATAAACCATTGGTCATGTGAAAAATGATCATATGATTACTTTGACGCTAGTCTATGGAACTTAGTGTTGCCAGTACAAAAGTACAAAACTAAAATATTGACAAAATAATTATGGTCTTATTATAATAAAAATTAGGAGAACTAAGTTAATAAAGATATTTTTTTGTTAAATTCAATTAAAAGTAGCTTAAAACATTAACCATTGTTACATATTTAGTTACAATTTATTATTAAATATAATATATTATCAACTCAAAAGACATTGTTGTAACAAAACATAATATTCAACGAAGAACTTCAATACTTACCAAGAACTAAAACCTTCTTGCTTGTTTGTATAACTCAAAAAAGAAATAAAAAAGAATACAACATACTTCTGTCATCAAAATATTTGTTAAGACAGCAAAAAAATGTATAAAAATATTTTTTTCTTATTATTTTTAGCTTCTATAAACGCTGAAAGAGATACAACACCAGTTTTTATAATGGACCACGAGAAAGTCCTATCACACGTACCAATAGACACAAATCCATTTGCAAAATTAAAATCTAGCGATTTTTCAAAAATAATCGAAGAGGCTATAAAAAGAACTGCTGTAGTAATCCTTTTCTTTGAAGAAACCTTCTGCTTCGAGGACATAAGTGTCAAGGATATCATAGGAACTCCTTTCTATCATTTGCACCAGGGCTTAAAGGACAACATAGTGCGATTCCTCCCAGCAGTGGCGCAACCATTTAAAACTCTAAAGCAATATTTACCACCGGAGCATTTCAACGTGTTCCATTTAAGCGACTCCAGTACCAAGCTTAAGATATACGATGGAAAATACAAACATTTGTACATTTACTTCATGGACAACGTAAATGAAACTCGGGCGAACGCTTTGAGACGACACGATCTATTAATGAGAGAAGTATATTTTGTCGTTCGACAAATAGCTTCACGACCGATAGTTGCCTTTTACACTGGCAAAGTAAATCCTATTGTGGTGGAGAAACAGAGCTTTGTCCCCATCAAGCCGCAGAGGAGCTATCGTCAACCAGGCGTCACAATTACCAGTTCAGGAGCTCTTTTTAGATTTATCGGTAAGTGCATCTTTCTCTCTCATATCCTGACGTCACAAAATATAGTGTACATAGAATCTATTCAGAAATTCATTAATTAACTTTGATTAAAAATACTTCATGAATGAAGGAAATGTACGATATGTAAACGAATTTTAGATGTTATATACATAGATATATGTATAATAGATTAACAAAATAGCAGACCTTTCAAAAACAAGTTATATACTTATATAATATTATAATAGGTATTAAGTAGTCACATAGACAGAAAACCCAAGCATTTAGATACGGTCTATTAATTTTTAATTCAAATTAAGTAGGAACTCGTTCAATTTTTTAATCAAGGTCGAGAAATAATAGTATATGAAAAGTTCCTACCAACAAATTGCATTGATACTGTATAGAGCAAGTAATGGAGAGAGAAACTGAAGAAATATGTTTTTTTACGTTTCACACTACAGTGTATATAGGAGGGAAGGGAGAGGGCCCTTTTTTTTAAGATACTCCCTCACTTTGGGCCAATTTTCGAGACATTTCGTGTACGATACAGTATGAAGGTTTTTAGCAATGTGTTGTCTTAGATATTCAACAAATGCTATTATGCCATCAGATTCTTGAATATTTAAATAAATAAAATCTGCATACTTTTTCCTGCATAACCTGGTAGAAAGGGAGTACCAGAAGCACTAACACTGTCTAACCTGCTATTTGCGAGATACAGCGTGAAGCTAAAAAAAATATTATAGTTAAAAAGTTATTATATATGTACCTATAAAGTTATTATATATAATAATAAGCGAATACCTCAGGTGTTTATACAACAATGGGCTCGAGGAGGTCTACATTCAGCCAGATACCGCTGGTAGCGGAGGAGACAGTGGGAGGCGCAGCGCTTGAACACTCGTATGGCGTACTCGGACTTTGAACTGGAGTTTGCATTCGTTTTTAAAGACGACAGTTGGACTGTTGGTGAGAAATTATCCCTTAACAAATTAATAAGATTGTCGTAATACATTTTAATATTTATTATTACAAGGTCATTCACATGTCTCTTACAGATTTAGTTAAATCTATCATAATATAGAGGTAAAGTGCTTGTTTAGTAGAGCCAGCAACTCAGCAGCAACTCCTGGTTCGGTGTTTGAAAACAATATTTTTTGCTGGATAGTCCATTTAGTGAGAAAGACTATACTAGAGTACTTATAGTTGCGAACCTTAAGTAACAGTGGGAAGGGCACATACCTCGCAGGACCGATGGCCGTTAGGGCAGAAATGTTCAGTAGTGGCGACCACGATCCGGAGGCAGGAGCGTAGGCAGGTCCCTCACGAGATGGACCGACGATCTGGTGAACGTCGCCGGAATCCGATGGATGAGTGCGGCCCAGAACCGGTCTTTATGGTGCTTGATGGGGGAAGCCTTCATCCAGCAGTGGACGTCTCCCGGCTGATATTATGATTATGATGATAACTACTAGCGTATTTTACTTGTACTTTTAGTCAGGGTTACCTAAAATACGTCAAGTGTCATACAATGCTCTTAGTTATTGGATTATTTTCTTTAATTAATTTGATAATCTACTACTTTACTACTACTTTTCTTTTACAAAGACAATGTGATGCTACTGGAGTGGGGTGAGGAAGTCGGTCGTACGGAGATGAAGGTGGGTGCTCCGTGGAACTGGTCTTACGTCTGCAGTGAACCCCTCGTGCTCGTCAATTTGAGGGACGGCAGTGCGGTCACCATATCACATTATCAAGTAAGACGGGATAGTGTTCCATAAGCTCTGATATATATGTAAATCTAAAGATATTAATATTTAGCTATTTCAATTTTGGAATTATGGAGAAATCTTCTCTTAGGCGACCCTCACATACCTAATTTAAAGTTTCTTCTTACGATATTTGGTCTAGTGCGTTATTATAACACGATTAATATATTTCAGATACAGCCATTTCAATCCGGTCCCGCAATATCCCGCGAAGGCAATGAAACACGATGTTTTGGTCCAGCTATCAATTGCGGGCCATATTTTAATTCCCAAATCCTGGCGGGACTAATGGTCACGTTCTTTTGTTTAGGAATTCTTACATACGGCGTAGTTTCTATGTACAATTGTAAGTCAAACGACCGGTATGACGATCAGCAGGGCAAGCCTTTGGTTATAGCGGCTGAGGGAGGCGGCCATTGATATGTGCCTGTAGAGTTATTTTTGTTAATTTAAATGTAAATGTTTTTTTTTAAGTGTCAAAGAATAATTTCTCTTTAAGCTTTCGTTCTTTAGTGTTTGGGCAAAATAATTGTCAAGTTTGTTCAATAAATAATTTTAGGGAATTGTGTGTTTTTATTGTATTATATCTACTTTTTGAGAACTCTCACACTTGAATGCTAAACAAGGTCAAATAGTGAAAGAATATTGTCTATGGTCTAAAAAATGTGGAAATAAGATGTTTGTTTCGGGTATTTATTTTTAATCTGTTTTTTTTTTTATGAATATGAAGTGTACACCTACGAAGTACCAGCTCATTTTAAGAGTCCTCGACACGATCTGTGAAACGCGTCAAATTAAGGAAGCGCCAAAAAAGCAAGTGGAAGGATTTTGAAAACTAGAACTATTGTATCCGACTTAACTATACAAGTGACGACCCGAGTCACCCCAGCACACTCACTCTAAGTTGCTTTCATATAATTTCACTTTTAACTAATACCCTCCAAAAACAGAAGGCTCTCCTACTTCTACCCTTGTTTTGAAGAGCTTACGTAACTAAATTAAAAAATATTTGATTATTAGTTTCAATAACAATTAAACTTTCGTTTTATATAAATGTGAATAGTTTCACAGTAAAATGTCTAACGTCGCCATGTTTTCCCGTAGAAAAGAAAGGAATATATTTATTTATTACGATGATTTAGTATCTTATTTTTTTGTGCTTCATGGGACTTAAGCTAGATATTTATATCTTTGATCTTGACAACAAGGCAATCCTATACGAGTTCCATTTTTTCTTTTAGAGGCACGTAACCTTAAAAGCACGTATTAAACAAAAACCAACGATAGTTTTTGAAATAATATATTTCACTAATATCTAATTAATTACACATACAATTTCTCATAACTGGACCATACAGACATACAAACAAAAATAGTGCATATATTTATACGTACATTAAAATAATAATAATAGCTTGTCTTTTACTGACACAGATAAAATATAAGCACAAAGGCTGTATAAAATAATTCCTTGAACAATTTCTCCCATGTATATGCACTATATGTTTTGACAGACAAAAAAAAAACAAAAATAACAATAAAACATACAATATTTGTAATGATTTTAAGACATATTCGCAATTATCAATGGAGTAGTACTATTTAATTATGCCACAAATAAATAATATAATAAAATATATTCAATAAAGAAAAATAATATAATTTACTAGTAGATATATATTATTTTTTTCAAAAATCCTTTAACCTTGAGATTTAAACTGACTATTATATATAACATCTAAATTAAATAAAGCCTACCCTCCATACAGGTTTAAATGCTAAACATCAAAAACAAGAATATATTATAAAATCATAACAAACATACATACACACAAATCAAACAACTTAAGGCAATACCAGTCCTTCATTATAACAACATATTTCCATTCTCATATGAGATTTGTACCGATTTTGAAAGATAGATATATAGTGATATTGAATATATGAACATTTTGAATTTTAGCAGTATATAGGGAAACATATAAAATAATGCCAAAAATTCATTTTTTTAAGTTTTTGGGACAATTTTGTCTGTTAAAGCGGCAAATTCCGTCAAAATTGCCCATTTGCGACATTTGCCTCATATATTCAAAGTCACTTCTATATATTAAAAAAAAAAAAAAACTTGAAATGGTATGATATGGCAACACAACATTTAAAAAGATATATTTTCTTCATAGAATGTATGAGAAAACAGATTTAGGTCAGTATAGTACTTTGAGCTGGACAAAATACTGGGATCCATATAATATTACTTATATTTGATAATAAATCACCTTTAATATGTTAATCTTAACAATTTTTTTTAAAACTTCCAAGATATTACATGAATATGAATATGAACACTTTACAAATATGTATACATTTTTTGACAGATTGTTTAAAAAGAACATATAAATTAACCTGTCTTATATAATCCACATTTTATCTCCAAACTAACCTCCTTTCATTATTATATGTGTACTAGAATAATCCCTTTTACAATTGATCTTGGCCATATTTAATTTAAATAAATAAAACATATAATTTATAAAGATTAACATATTACACAATAATCTTAGTATTCCATGAATTCACCTTGCAAACCATTTAATAATTTGACAAAGACCTGAAATTATTCTGCCAAAACATAAAAAACAAACTTTCAAAATCGGTCAATTGTCATATAAAAGAAAACACTAATTTACATTTACATAAATCTATAAAACTAAAGCTATTGAATCACTACTTTTGGTGCTGAAAAAAAAAGTAAAAAAAGCGCAAACTCCATACTATTGAGATTTACTTATATCAAGTAACATATGAAAACGAATGTGTGCTTTTCGATACGGAGCGGAGGTCGTTTACAATATATAATTATTGTACACAATTTATTAATATTACAGGTGTAACTGCTTCAACAGACGGAAAACTTTTGGTTGTGTATATATATATTATATGTGTATATAAATTAACTAATTCTTTTTCTCTTCTTTCTTTTCTTCTTCCTGCGCTTGAGACTGGGATTGTTGTGATGAGCCTTCACGTTCCGCTGCCATCTAAAATAATACACATATTATCAAATAAAATCCTCAAAAAAAACATAATTTATAATATTTTATTAATAACGTCTCTATCATGGCGGAATTAGCAAGTGTCTGACAGTATACGTGATACACGGATTTGATTCCTACCTTCCTTATATTATATATATATATATATATATATATATATATATATATATATATATTATTATGGTTCAGTTTGAGAGTACTTTTCTACTCTTGAAAAAAAAAGACCTATAAAATAAAAATCTATCCTTGTATAAAAAAAACAAAAAATTAAAAAGCAGCAAATAAAAAAAACAAAAATGTAGAAGCAGAAATAAGTAAATGATTAAAAAAATAACAATCACACTGTATAAGTCCACTTCAATATTGCTATTGCACATTTGCTTGACCACCGCACCTTACTTAATGGACGCTATGGCTCAAAAACGTGCATTTAGACTAAAATACCATGGTCATGGGGGTTCAAATTTAATTATGCCAACATTCTCATTCTCTCCGAGTGGGAATCGAACCCACAACTGTCGCTTTACGTTCAGACGCTGTGCCACAATGGCAATATACAATATATAGGATATAATTTAATCTAATAATAAAAAAATACAGCTGAATTTAAACATGGCCATTTTCTAGCCTATAAAGTGGTTTTATCATATGCCTGTCAACAATACGGTGTATCAACACAAACAAAATCGTTTTTTTTTTTTAATTTTTTTTTTTTTTAGTCTTTCCTATATGACTCAAAATTCTAAAATAATTTCAATTAGTAAATATACTAGTTCAAAGCTACTACTTTCAAATAATAAAATAGATTTAAAAATATGTAAAAATAATGGAAATAAATACATACCTTTTTGTACGCCTGTTCAAACAGTTTCAAGCTGGCCTGCTGTAGGGTCCCGGTGGATGATTTGATAGTTTCAGGGTCTGCAGTGTCTTTTTGGGCTAACAGTTCACGAAGCTTGCCCATTTCTTCACGTAATTTGTCGCACTGGAGAAAAAAATTCTTTTAAAATCAAATATATTTAACAATGATATACAAATATTAAAAATATGGAATTTATGACTGGGCTTTGAGAGTAAATATATTATTAATAGATATATAATAAAAAAAATTAAGCTTCTTTAGAGAGCTCGGACAGCAGAGTCCCAGGCACTGCTCTGAGCACCCCTCCCTACAATACGATGGTGAGGATCCATGGAGTGCTAAGGTTGTTTCTCTAAATTTATTAATAAAAATTGATCTACAATAAAACAAAATAAATTTAACATCATATCATCTATTTACTAATAAGTATCTGTATTTTTGGATTGAGCGACTATGTTATCTATGTGGGCAATCGTAAATCGTCTCACGTGTAGGCATGCACACGGGAGGGGATAACGCGACACCGTCACTCTCGCATCCGGTTTTACCCGCCAAATATAAACTCATTTGATTGGCTTAAATGGGATGCTTGTCATTTTTATTCCAATATTTCGAGAAAATGTTAAGTATGTCAAAAATATTTAGTAAACCATAATCTATATTCAAGCTATTTTGAATGCTTTGAATCTGTTATATAAAGTGACAGACGAGTGAATAAGAAGAACGAAAGAATGAATGAATGTGATTTATTATGAAAAATAATATCGCCCCAAAGTTGATGTTATAAAAACTTAAGGAATAAACTAATAATAATCAGCCTGCGGCTATTACGTCTTCGACTATTGTTGAGACGTAAGTGAATAAGATAAAAAAAAAGAATATAGATCCCGAGTAAACTAAACCTCAAGAGATATGCATTCAATGACGAAAGAATAATCGAAAATCCAAATGAATAAATAAATTAACTAGAGCATCCGGCATCATAAGAGCCTTCTATTTCTCACCATCACAAATGAATGAACTAAGCTCACCTCGTCTTGTGGCAAATGCGCCTTGTACTCGTCGAGTTTCGTGTCAGTATCGTGGAGCACTCCCTCGGCTTGGTTGGCCACCTCAACCCTCTCGCGCCTGTTCTTGTCCGCTGCGGCGAACTGTTCTGCCGCTTTCACCATGTTCTCGATCTCGTCCTTGGATAGACCACCCGATGATTGGATCACGACTGGATAGAACGAATTTACGTATTAATTATAAAATTTTTAGACAATATAAATATTGGAATGAAAATTAATGTATATTAATGTATGTAAATAAATTATTGTATCAACAGAAAAATATATATGTAAAATCATCTAATTTCTTTATATATTTTCGCTGTTAACTAACGTTGCGGCGTTGAATTACGCCACTTAACAGTGAACATGCAAGTCTCAAAAAATCCCCGGAAAGTGGGGAATGGAGTCTATTAACTAACACTAAGTTTCCTCTTCTAGTTATCTCCATTTCGAAATAGAAAAATATATAAATAAAACTAACTTTGCTGTTCTTTCCCAGTTCCCTTGTCCCTAGCAGACACGTGTACAATGCCGTTAGCGTCGATATCGAAGGTGACTTCAATCTGGGGGACTCCTCGCGGCGCTGGAGGAATGCCTACTAGACTGAACTGTCCGAGGAGTTTGTTATCAGTTGCCATTTCACGTTCGCCTTGGTGCACTTTGATTTCGACTTGCGTTTGACCATCAGCCGCTGTGAGAAAGACATTATAATTTATAATATACACAGTGCAAGATCAAATATTCCTTAATAACTAAAAAAGAATATGAATATTTTTGTTACAAATAAATAAATAAATGTAGCGCGGTTTCTAGGAAGGTCTGTCAACATGGTGGTTGCGACCGGCTGGTGCCGCGCGTCTCTCTCGCATCGCTGCAAAAGTGTGCACGTACAGACATACACACTGATCGGCTATGCAATATATTTATATATATAATAATTACGCATAGTAATAATATTGTTTTATATATTAAGAATAGACAGCTCACAACACTGCATGATAAGTCCATGACTAAGACTATTCAATGATATTTAAATTTCTATAGCAACTGAATGACTCTAAGGACTATTGGCCATCACTTAACCCACCAGTGGAGAACACTTGACTCTTCTTGGTTGGTATTGTCGTGTTCCTTGTGATCAGCTTAGTGAACACTCCGCCGAGGGTCTCAATGCCGAGGGACAGTGGCGTAACATCGAGCAGTAGGATGTCTGTCACGTCTCCGGCCAGCACTCCACCCTGGACGGCCGCTCCTACAGCCACCGCCTCATCAGGGTTCACTGCACGTGAGGGCGCTCGGCCGAAGATCTCTTGAACTGTTGATTGGACCTGGAAAATAAAAAAAATGTTTGTGTAATAATAGAACAATCTTTCTATATTGTCAGAAATAACCTATGTCAAGACATACATTTCACCACTATTCACCCAATTTTAAATTTGGGGGATCTAAGCACTTGTTTGAGGATTATAACCCAGGCTCATAGTGATGTGCTTGGGGAATATATCATCAATTTGCTTTAGCACCGGTCAAATGACTTACGACACTAGTGTTGTAACACTTTGTATCGATTTTGTGCTTACAGTGCATGTTTGTTTTAGATTTGGTTTTATGTGAAATTAATATTTTTTTAAAATCTAATAATCAATATATCTTTTTATAGTAAGCATAATTTTTTTTTAAAAAATAATATTTTTCTCAAAAACCAGTCAGTCAGTTCTGACCATATATCAGTTCTATCTTTACAAATATATAATCGAACCCCTTACCTTCGGCATTCTGGTCATCCCACCGACAAGCAGGACCTCGCCCACATCAGTGCGGTTTACTTCAGCGTCTTGTAGCGCTTTCTGACAGGGCGCCACCGTCCTCTTTATTAGGTCACCAACTAATGATTCCAGTTTTGATCTGGTCATCTGGTCAAGATATATGAAAAAATAATATTTAGTTTTAAAAATAAGTAAATATATATATATATATATTTTATTATATATATATATATATATATATATATATATATATCTATTAAATATATAAGAAATGTCGCAAAACGGTTTTGACCCACCTCGCCATGCAAACGAGGACAGGCGGTTTATGTAATGTCTACACTCTCGCACTTAACTATTAATAGTAATCAACACAATCATGTTGAAAATCTAAATGTACAGTGCTTGTATTTTAGTGTTACATATATTAAAATTAGATATTTCGAGATTTACTCGTCGGCTCGCATTGCGCAAATTAACGCCGCGCTTTTAATTGAGTCAATAATATAAAAACACGATGATTATGGATTCGAGTTCCATGAGCAGAAATGTTTTTTTTTGTTATGGTAAGACTATGAGCTGAAGAATAGCAAGATTTGAACCCACACCAACATGGGTGGTATAAAAAAAAAGCACTTTTTGTGTTTTCTAGCATTACAAATATTTTATATAAATTTCACCTTCAAATTCATATGTTTAGGTCCTGATGAATCCATAGTCAGGTATGGCAAGTTGATGTCAGTCTGGAGTGATCCGGAGAGTTCTATTTTGGCCTTCTCCGCAGCTTCCTTCAGACGTTGCATTGCCATTGCGTCTTTGCGAATGTCCAAGCCTTGCTATAAATAAAGTTACATGTTTAGAAAATTTGTGAGTTTTAAGACAAAATTATCAAAAACTAGCCATCGCATGTAATAATTAATTATAATATTATATAAAATTAAAGTATTAATTTATATCCAAAACTAACTCACAAGCTAAAATAAACGACGACGGTCACAGGATCACAATAATATGTACAAAATAGAACAAAAAAAATTGAATACTTACATCCCTCTTGAACTCATCAACCAAGAAGTTAACAATGACATTATCAAAATCTTCACCACCGAGCAACGTGTCACCGTTCGTTGATTTCACTTCAAAGACGCCCTTTTGGATCTCCAGTACTGATATATCGAAGGTACCGCCGCCCAGGTCGTATACTGCTATGCTGTTAAACAGAATGGCCAAATTAATATATTGTAACAAAAAAAAAGAAAAAAAAAGAATATAAAAGTATATATACTATCTCAACAAATTTAAAGTCTGGTTTCACCTACAGCTTCACTTGAGTAGTTTAAGTCAAAATAACTCACGAATTGTTTACAATTGCTCTTGACATATAGAGCAGATTACTGTGTGTTATATAGAAATTGCAAACATAATCAAAAAAATAGTCTTTAGGCTTTCTCCATATAAAAAAATTTATGTAGTACAGAGATTAGAGCATCCAACGATACAGACAGTTTAGCTTTATTATATTAGAATAGAAGTATCGATAGTATGAATCAAAAATATCTGGTGTGCTATTGATATATTGGGTATTTTATCTATGTCCATATGTTTATTCAATCCTTCAATCTGATAAGATTGGCATTAGACCCCCACCCGTCGCCCCCCACACATTGGGTTCACTATTAAAATCAAAATATATATATATATATATATATATATATATATATATATATATATATATATATAATAAATAAACATTTACACTCTGTCCTCGGTTTTGTCCATGCCGTACGCGAGCGCCGCCGCTGTCGGCTCGTTGATCACACGTAACACGTTCAAGCCCGAGATTTGACCTAAAATTAATATTCAAAATTATATAGTATCCATAGCTTTTTATATATTTTTTTGTTATATGAAAATGACTATTCTAATATTTCTGTGGGCTATAAATAAAACTTTAAGTCCCGGTTTTTTTTCTCTTCCCTTCTATTGCTCCCCTATTCTCCCAAAGACTCTTCAAGCCTATGCATTGTCTGTCTGACTGACAGGAGAGTAAAATTGCATGTATATATATATATATATATATATATATATATATATATATATATATATATATATATATATATATATATATATAATATATATTTTATTTTAGGTTCTTACAATACTTAAAACATACCTGCATCTTTAGTAGCTTGCCGCTGTGAATCATTGAAGTAAGCTGGCACTGTCACCACGGCATTCTTTACACCAGTATTAAGATAGGCCTCAGCTGTCTCCTTCATTTTCATGAGGACAAAGGCACCTATTTGACTTGGTGAATAAACTTTACCATCGCTGCCTGGAAAAAAAGAATTTGTCCAGTGGCAGTTAACACCAAACTTTATTCTGTTATTCTGATAACAATAATGAAAATGAAAATAATTCATCTTTCTTCCCTTGTGGGAACCGAACCCACAACCGATTTATAGGATGCCTTGATAAAAAGAAATACCAAGAACCAGTAGTTCCTGAGATTATTAGGTTTAACGAAAAAACACACTTTCAGTTTTTCAATATTAGTATAAAGAATACAGAATTAATTTATTGACTATATTTCTACTTTGTACTAATGAGATAAGACAATAAAAAAAGCACATTTTTTAAACTTTTTTCTGCAATCAACTTCTAATTAAGTAAATTAGAAGTTGATTGCATAAAAAAATTACGTTAACTTTATATATAAATATATCATTTCTTATACATAAAATACATTAGATCTTTCACATACCTTGAACCCAAGCATCGCCATTGGACGCTTTAACAACCTTATAAGAAAGGTTCTTCATATCTTTTTGCACCTCAGGGTCTTCGAACCTGCGACCTATCAGTCGTTTGGTCGCATAGAAGGTATTTCCACTGTTAGTCACTGCTTGCCGTTTGGCCGGCATTCCTACTAAGCGTTCGCCTTCTTTAGTGAAGGCCACGTGGGAGGGGGTCGTTCTGGAACCTTCGGTATTTTCTACCACCTTTTAGGAGAAAATGGTAGAAATTAGTATTATTTTTAATTTCGATAAGTGTTTTAATAAATCTTTTAAAATATGTTAGTTATGATAATATAAATGTAGCGCGGTTTCTAGGAAGGTCTGTCAACATGGTGGTTGCGACCGGCTGGTGCCGCGCGTCTCTCTCGCATCGCTGCAAAAGTGTGCACGTACAGACATACACACTGATCGGCGATGCAATATATACAAATTAAATTAACAATAAAATAAATTAAACTATTATATATACTATTATACAAAAAAAACAATTTTCATAAAAACTCATAGCACTCTTGCATATTATTGAGTCTCCTTAGAAGGCATAGACTACAGGAATATACGCAAGTATTATGGTCGAGCAGCGCAAGGCAAAGTCTCTAAAGTTGTCATCTTGCAAAAATACTATAAAACAAGACGGAGACAACAAAATATTAAATATAATAATATTACCTTTGGAGTTTTTCCCTCCATGACTGCAACACACGAGTTTGTCGTTCCCAAGTCGATACCAATGACGGCACCTCGCACTCCGTCAGACCTATAAAAAAAAAAATATATATATATATTTAAGCATAATACAAAAATACAACCTCCTCAATTAATTAAAGAACATTATTTGGTAAAAAATCCTTTATTTTTGTTTGTCTTATGATGCAATCTAATAAGGTAATTAGAAAATGATTTTAAATGATACACAATTGATTCTGACTTCTAACGGTTTGTGGGTTCGACTCCCATGAGGGGCATCGCCATGCGGGGCATAATCTCCAAATGGCGGAAGGTGGAGAACGGAGGGCCTTAACAGTAAGCTACTTCAATCTAAGGTTCTCTCTGCCTACCATGCTATGTGTGGCATACACACACATATATATATATATATATATATATATATATATATATATATATATATATATATATATATAAAAATTACATAAATTCTTAAGCACATCAAACTCATGACTAGACCTATATTCTCTTTTTATCCCGATTTGTTCAAGATCTATGGAAAAATCCTACATTTGCTTCACAATTAGAATTGTAAACATTTCACTAATATAAACAAAAGCTAGAAAATAAGTAATAATAACACACTCTTGAGTAGTAGTGGTCCAAATTAAATATATAGGTATAGGTACTTATATATATACACATCCCTTCCAATGCGATTGAATAACTTCTCTCTCATACAAAAAAGTTTCCTGGAAGACATCTTTTATTCAGCAATAATACTGTATCCTACATAACTAATCTGGTGTACAATAAGTATACTGCTAAACATTTGCTAAATATAAAGTTTATTCACCAAGTCAGATAGGTGCCTTTGTCCTCATGAAAATGAAGGTACCGCTGAGGCCCATCATTAAGATGGGTAAAGAATGCCATGGTGACAGTACCAGCTTACTTCAATGATTCACAGCAGCAAGCTACTAAAGATGTAGAGTAAAAGTAAAATATATATTTTACTTTTAATTGCCCCATATTGAACACCATGTTGGTTTATCTTAACAAATGATAACAATATTAGTTCATATCAGACATAGATAACCGATCAAGACCTCCCCTAAGGTTCAGATAAAAAGTTTTATAAAATTTTTGTTCTGTGTAGGCAAATGGTAACTTTTACTAGAGACAATTTATGAAGAGTGATTTCCAAATGACTGACAGCCAAAATTTTGCATGAACGGTCCTTGGGAAGCATAGGGAGCACTATTAGAACATTTTCTGTATATTATTACAGGCTAGGTTGTTTTAGAAGACAAACAAATGGCTACTTCTATTGAAATTTTTGTTGAATATTAAAGAGCTTCTATAAACACCCCATGGTTATGTCAAAACGTTTAATATATTACTCCTATATTATCTCGGCTAACACATAGACCCTCATAATGAAAGTAATTTGAAACATAATTTACAATTTATGTGAAAACTGTTAAATTATGAACATATAATTTTAGTATTTAACTTAGGGTCCTATATATGACCTAACCTCAATATATATAGAATGGACAAAAATAAATGTAACTAATATTATTTTTATATATATAAATTTAAAGGTCTTTGTGTCTAAACAATTATAACACATTAGATATATACAAGGCCAAGAAATGAAGCCTCTAAAAATATTACTTTAAGTGAGTAAAAATTGTGCAATAAAAACACATTTTTAATAAAACTCACTTTTTTCTACTTATAAATAAATTTAGTTTAAATTAAACAGTATTAGTAATGCTACTGTTACAATTAAATATATTATAAAGTATTTAATGTAATTAAAAAACTGTTAGATTTGTTTTTTTTAATTATGTAATAACATTAATTATTATATAACAAATAATGTAAAGTATACATATATAGAATAATAAAATATTTTATTTGTATATGGACTATAGTGTATATAGGTCTTTTTTAGTCTTGCTGCAGTGGCTTTCTTTAATATTTGTTCTCATACCATAAGAGATAAGTCATTCAATGTTTTCGTTTCCACATATTAAGATTTGAACCAAAATCTATTTTTATAGGCTAGATCAGATAAAATGTTTATAACAGTATGTATCAAAAAGAATGGATCTTGAAATCTATATATATATATATAATACAAATGAACCACGTCACTTTAATGAAACCTAATTTTAGTTTGTTTTCCCTTCATTCTGAATAATTTAAGTAGTTAAATTAGTTTTAGTAGATATCTTGGCTATTTCATAAGTCATAACCTCTCTGTATAGGTACCTATTATATATATGCAGTATTAAGTTGTGTTTATAATTGTAAAAATTTCGTAATATTCTCACACCATGACCCAATCTTTAAGTAGTATACGGCGCATTACTTATTTTATCTACAAAAAGTAATGTTACAAAGGTCACTGAAGTTAGGTTAGAATTAGGATGAAAAGATAATGGAAGTGGAAAATCAACTTACTTTTGTCTGTACTGGAGTCCATGTCGCTGGTAAATAGGCACTGTGGGGGCTGCTGTCTGCATGATAAAAAAAAGGAGCCGGTTGTTAAAAAAAAGTAGTTAAAACATGTGGTCCCCGGTTAAATCGTATATGAGAATTAGAAGATTATAATTTCATATCAAAGTGAATTTATTTTGTCATTTTCATTTAAGAATTTACATAATATTTTATGACAAGCGATTTTCATTCGTTTTAAATAAAATGGATACTTACGCTTTTCAGGATAGACGAGAAACTTCTGTGTGTGGAAAAATCTGATATGCCAGTGCATTCCAAAGCCTTTCGGCTTATCACCCGCGTTGCTGTGAGCATATTTATTGCGTTTTTAACTAACTTTATGAATTATAAGTTTTATTTCACTTGAACAAGACCATGTGGGTGACGCAACTGCCTGAAAGAACGTTTTTCCAATTTATCTCACTCGCGGTTTCCAAAATTGTTGCCATGTGAAAATTTAAGAATGTATTTAACTATATGTAGAATGTTCTAGTGTTGACGCTTCTAGAATAATTATTTGCTTAACTTATCATTTTCAGATTTTGTATTAAATTTCTAATTTGTCTTAAATTTCATTTGTCTTAAAAATTACTTCGTATTAATTAATTTACTTACTATTAGAGGCTATATAATCTTATTGGTCTTTTGATTATTTTATTTTAGTGAAATATGAAAGATATCTTTCAATTATTGCTTTGTGTAAGTTTCGTAATACAATAAAAAGACTTAATTTATATATCTCACTATATAAATAGTTTTATGAATTAAATATTTTTCCTAATCAATTTTACATATTTTGAGAATGGCAATCCATGACGTAGAATGTTCTCGTCTATATTCGAGCATGTACGATGCTTTTATTGGTTGAATTTTATTACGTTTCAACGGGAATGGTTTATATTTTGTAAAATATTAATATAAATCCAATAATGTCTTTTTTGCAAATATTTTTTATCAGTTTATGAATGAAATATATATTATATAATATTATTATTGCTCAATTGTGACTATAATTGTACTATTACGACTTTTGATTTTCGTCTGTGACATTTAGATCGATTAAAACGTTAGTTAAATATTTAAAAAAAAATTAAGTCATAAATATGATATGGCGTATCATTTCTTTAGTAATTTAGTCTCGTAATTGAAGATTTTCATTAACTATATCATATTACAAATTTGTCCATTCCGCATTATATATATATAATATATATATATATATATATATATATATATATATATATATATATATATATATATATATATATATATATATATATATATATATATACATATAATATATATACTATATATATATATATATATATACTATATATAATATTATATATATATATATATATATATATATAGATATATATATATATATATATATATATATATATATATATATATATATATATATACATATATAATATATATATATATATATATATATATATATATATATATACATATATATATATATAAACATTTGTATATAGCAAAACTTAACTCCGCGCTTCTTGTAAGTCGTACAAAAGTTTTAATATAAATTAAGAAAACAATTTAAGAAATATGCTTTATTAACACAACTAACAAACGGACGGAGTTTTTAAATAATATCACATAATATCTTAATATTAATCAACTTAATTGCAATGATTTTAATGTCTTATACATGGGATGTGACTTTTTTTTCTTTGACTGATAATATACGATCACTACAGATGACAAAAGTACAAACACATGGGCCATACTTTTAAGGAGCGGTTTTTTTTTTACTATAGTTTACATATTATTATTACTAACATATTTTTTCTATTGTTTAAATTAGTTTGAAAAATGAAATAGAATTCCCTTTAGTAAATATAAAATTCCTAAAATAGTTTGAAATAGTATGGTTGTCTTCTTTTTCTATGTAAATATTTATTTTCTACTTAAAATGCTAGAGATACGAACGAGTACTTATTACATTATTATTTATTGTTATTTTGTTACTTTCAGTGTATTTAGTAAATAAAAAAAAAAGTTAAACGCTCTATAGTTTGTAGATATTGAATTTCGAATTCATTTTTTAACTGTGCTTTAAATTCGTTAATTTAAACTTCGAATTTATTATTTTTTTAAAGAGAGTATAAGTAGAGTATAAGTGAGAGAAAGAGAGAAATATAGAAAGTAGGGGCATCTAAGTGCAATGGAACAACGTTAGACTGTAAACGTGATGGACATGAGATAATAAATTAACTGGTTTTGCCAAGATAAAACGTGACGCTAATTTTGCAACAAACAATATCTCAAATTTGGACGGAAATCGGTCAAGCGTGAATTAAAAAACAATATAAGTTCAAAACAACGAATTTGAAACTCAATAATGTCATTTTGAAGTTTCAATATAGAATTTATCTAATGTTCATTCCACTAATCTGTAGTCGTTGAAGTTGGTGCGGACGTGTCGTCTCTAGCGGCGAGGAGAGCTCGTAATGCAATGGTTTCCTGTCTTAAGGCATTTACATGTGCTCGGAGCGACGCGTTTTCTTGCTCTAACAGACACGCCCGCCATGCTATCTGATAAAAAGGGAAAAATGAATCACTCATAGCCATAGACTAACAAGGATTTATTAAAAATAACAAGATTTATGCTTAATTTTTTTAACGTCAAATACATTATCATTATAAAATATTCTTTATTTACATATAAGTTATAGAACAAGAGTCAGTTAATTAGGCTGTGATGGCGCAAATGTACACCTGATATGCGACGGTTGTAAGTTCGTTTCACACTCGGGGAAATTGAATCATTTTCCCCGCTATGGTAACAAGACTAAGGATGACGTTGAGCCACTCAATATATCTCGAAAAGCAGATAGCGGGAAACGATGTGTTTTAAAATAATTATTAATAAATCTTAGCTGTTACTGAGAATGGCGTCGGATCATAAGGCGCATCTCCAAAGCTTAGCTTAGCTTTATCGACAAAAACAACCATTCTGCCAAGAGTATATGGATCGTCAGTTTAAGTTTAAGTTTAAGCTACCAGAGCTGGTATCATTTTACCAAAAAAAAATATATACTAACGATATAGGTACAACTTTTTGTATAGCCCATATTAATCACGTTACGGCCAGATATTTTCCATCTGCTCCACTATCTTTATAGGAGTATCTCTTAACAAACTACCTGGTCTTCTCTCAGTCTTCTCGCGTCTCTGGACTTCTTGGCAGCTTGGTTATTCCGTCTTCGTCTTTCAAAATATTTCTCGTCCTTCAGTTCAGCTGGTATAGGTCGTTTTTCGCCGCGTCTCCGCGCTTCAGCATCACAAACTGTCGGTATAGCGTTTGCTACTGGGAAGGCAAAAAAAAAAGATTTTTTTACACCAGGCAGAGAGAATCTAATGTCACGATACTTCACTCTCCTTTTTCCATCCGACCTCGAATTTTATATATATTATATATTATTATTATATATTATATAATCACCTCCATGGGTGTGAATTAAACCAAGAACCATCGAATTCTTAGTCCAACGCTGTTTCACTCCACCATAGTATTTTTTAGTCTTTTATTGATTTTTAAAGTGTTAATCCAACACTTAGGATAAAAAAAATACTTAAAGTAAACATGTAAAAATGTTAAATTAGAAATTTGACACGGGTTTGAATCCCGCTGCGTTCAAGTTATGTTTTTTTGTTAACAATTTTTAAACTATTAATAATTCACAATATCTCTGTGTGCGAAAATGGAAAAAAAAAGTAACCGAAAATACGAATCTTTCCATCTCCGTTCAAGATATGATATGTACTGGAGGTGCCACTATGTCACACCAAGTGCTATATATATAAATATGTATGTAATATGTATGTACGTATGTATGTGTATGTTATGTATGTATGTATAACTAAAAAAAAATCTTTGTGCATTATCCGCCAACTATAGTTTCTGAGATTGGATTTTTGTGAATCTGTTATTCTGTTGCCTGTAAGAGATCACTTAAAGTGATAAGGCCTTTTTCGCACTTTTTGATTGATTGATTGATGGATTGACATATTAGTATTTTTCTATAAATCCTACAATATCCAAGAAATGGACAGCTTAAGATAAGGAAAAAAACATACGAGGGGAACAGAGCGGCAGATGTTGGCAGAAAGATGGTAAGCATGGAGGTGGTAGGTTCGCTAGCAGTGGCATAACACGACCATCTGAAACAAGATATACATAGATATATGAGACAAGTTAATATAGATGTGCTAACGACAGTCGTAGGTTCGACTCCGACGAGGGGGAACAAATTATTACCATTTTCTTGCCTTAGTTGAGTTGAGTTGAGTTTTGCCACCCAACACGCAATTTCTCGGAAATTAGTCCTTGATGTTACTACTGCGTTATACCTGCAATTTCCGTCTATTCCTTTTTTTTGGGATGACGGAACTTAGTCCCGCGTTTTATTTTCATCAGATTTTTTCAACAAACAGATTTCAACAAACCATTTTTATTTTCTTTATATTTAGATATCCTTTTTCTTATAAATTCCTTCCGTTAAAAATGTTTATATCAATTTTTTTTAATTATTTATTTATTATTGTTGTAGATAATAATAATAATATTTTTTTTATCTGTACGCTTTATACATTATTAGGACAATCTGATTCCATCTTTCGCTTAAATAAGGCGGAACTCAACGCCGCTCTTTGTCTCACCACAAGAAGGAAATTAAAAAAAAGACATTTTTCCGTGGCATTGAATCCATAACCATCGTATATCGTGTACAGTCAGACGCTGACAAAGCTACGAAGGCTTCCACCTAATTTAAATTTGAACCCGCTACATACATCCCACAAGACGAAATCGAATATACACACTAAATATACATATTTAAAAAAAATAAAATTGCAAAAATGTATACTATGTACATAGAAAGTGGATACTCGTAACTATACAAACATTAATATAAGCAGGTGTCTTCACCCCACAAAGTGAGTACAGGTCAAGTGACAAGTAATATATATATATATATATATATATATATATATATATATATATATATATATATATATATATATATATATATATATATATATATATATATATATATATATATATATATATATGTTCTAAAGAAAAAAAATATATGAATTAAATAACAACATTGTAAAGGGAATATCTTTATATTTCTAAACTCCGCTAAGCAATGGCAATCTATATTCTACATGAATTTTAAAATCAAAGGTCTAGTCTACATAGGACTAGCGTCTTGAAGTACTTTCAATGCATGAGCATTATTACTGATGCGTTCAAGAGTACTTTGAGTGTGTGTGGTCTAGTACTGGGGCGTACATTTAGTCTACCAGAGTGGGGAAGGAAAGTTAGAAACCCACAATACTCGCGTTTACAGTCAGAGGTCATCCCAATATCCAACGTTCTCTACAATACATGAAAAACCTTTTAAGAGGACGTATAATAATTATTTGAACGTAGCGGGTTTGTAACATTCGGGTCGTCTGTTGGCAACTGTCCAAATATTGATAATATTTAATAAATATTATCTCTGTTGCCTTATGTTTATTTTAGCAATAATCCTTCTGAAGCGGCGGCTTGAGTAGCAATGGCAATAGAATAAATGAGTTGTAATTAGCATATAAGAAGTTCGATATAGCTTGATGAGAACGTATGGCTTAGTGGTCAGTGCATTTGGACGGTTTCCAAGAGGCGCGTGTTCAAATTCGACTACGTACAAATTTCTAGAATTTTTCTAAAAAACATTAAACTTTTTTTAGGAGGAACTCGTTCAGACAGAGGAGGTGAGCATTAGTGCTCATTTTAAAGAGGTTTACCTTACCCTGCAACGTGATGCCAGGTAGTTTCTTATTAAAAAAAAATATATTAAAACACTTTTCCACAGCATTGTACGTACCTATAAATAATAAACGGTGCTTGCCCGATCAACGCACGACCCTATAAACGGCACACGTGACTAATTGCTCATTACAATATTTGTTTGTCACTTTTTGTACATTTACAAGGCTTAAAAGGTAAGAGAATCTAGTGACAGCGTTCTCCAATTCTCTCTCTCTGTCAAGTCTCTGTCAAAAACAAACTATAGAAATTAATAAAATAAACCATACTTTTTTTTTTAAAAAATTCTGTCTTGAAAATTGACCAAAAAGGAGCGTACTGAGTGTCTAGGTTTCCTCTAAACCTAACACTAGGTTTCCTCTGGCTACCCGGCTATATGAGGCTTACAGCGTGAAGCTAAAAATATACCCGGAAGCGGGAACTTGTGTGATTCGACAAAATACATAACAAATTAAGAGGCAGTGTGAAGTAATTTTAAAAAAAGTTTAGTAAATGGAGAGGGACGAGAGGAGAGAGAGAGAGAGAGAGAGAGAGAGAGAGAGAGAAAGAGAGAGAGAGAGATACAGAGAAACAGAATATTATATTTTTCTTTTTAATATATATTAAATTTATCCCGCAATCATATTTATCCCGCTACGTACGGAAATTAGCGTGACTCCAGAAAAAATAATTATATTTTAATCACTAATATTTCTGAAACGTATAATAATTTAAACATAGCGAGTGGGCTAGAACCCGATCCTCTTGTTAAATCTCCAAGCGCTCTCACCACTGAGCCATACGTTCGTTCTATATCTATAAAATCTAAAAATAAGTGAAAATCAAACAAAATCTCGTTTCTAATATTTATAACGACCCTTATAAAATGTTGACACTCTAAAATTACATAAAGTGTATCGTAAATAATATAGAAATGGGGTTAAAAGTTTTGTGAACAGTATTACACCTGCGGTCGTGCGAATGTCCACACCTGGCTAGGGTTGCTACTTTATTATAAAAAAATTAATGCCGGATTAATGTTATTTTTAATCTGTAGTTCATTTTTATTTAATTATATTACTGTAATATTTCTCTATATATACACATATATAAAGATATTCTAGATTTTCTGAATTTAGTTTTAATTCACAAGCTAGATCTACTGATAGTTCAATTTACAAAAAATTAAAAATATAAATCTTTCTGAGTATATCTCGTCTAAGGTATAAGGTACTAATTTCATCATTCCTGATCAAGAGGACCTACCCTATATTACTTTGCTATCCTTTCTTATGCCTTAAGGGATTGTAGAATATTGGAGAACAATCTATTTGATATATCCAAGCTTTTTGACAGATGAACAGAGAGAGAGATGAGAGAGAGAGAGAGATGAGAGAGAGAGAGAGAGAGAACGCGAAGATTAACAACAAAGTGATCCTATAACAATTCTTTTTTTTTTTTTTATTTTTTCTCTTTTTTTGGCGTCAGACTTTTGGCGTCCGTGCCATTGGTGTTCTAATTATCTTATTCAATTATCTTTAGGAGTTTTTCGGTCTTAAGTCAATACCGTTTTCCCCTATTGAGGTGCAGAACTCTTAACTTGCCAGGGTTTGTACAGCTTGGACAGCCCTACTAAGATCATGGAGGGTTCACGGTGATCGTGATTGCCCCCCATCGCCGCGTCATGTTGACCTGTCACTAATTACAAACATAAACTGGGTACATACAATGCTTATGTGCTTTTTGATATTATAATGCTGTCATATTTGCGTATGAATTTTGTATATCATCAGAGATCATCGTGGTGCAGCGGCACAGCGTCTGTTTGTAAACGCGACGGTGGTGGGTTCAAGTTCCATGAGGGGAGGATTATTTTTTTTTAATCTTCCTTGTTCTAAACACAACGCAGTGTCTCAACACTGGGTTCTCTCAGCCTAGACTGCTATGTGCGGGATACAGCGTGAAGCTAAATAAAAATGTTTGAAGTATTATTTAAAATGGCTTCGATTTGGGAAATTTATTTAAATCTCCTTCAACAGAGAAATATGTTTCATTTAATAATGTTGCCAACAAGTACATACACCTACCTATAGAGGTCATCGTGTTTGACCTCTTAGTCGGAGGGATTGTTTTCATTCACGAACTCTGATCAATGTGGCGTTGAGTTCCGCCACTTACACTACACTTACTTACACAATGTCCCGAATTGGGACCAAAGGCGGAGTGTCTTAACACTAGGGTCGAGCCTTATTTATTATACCTATAAGGTATAGTAGTTATTGAGAAAGATTATAGATTACCAAAATGTCGCTTAAAATGCCATCCACGTAACTATTGATATAACTTAAAAACTAGAAAATTTGAATTTTCTACTTTGATTTTGAGTATTAATTTTTCGAACACAGAAACAAAACGTGATATATATATATATATATATATATATATATATATATATATATATATATATATATATATATATATATATATATATATATATATATATATATTACAAGATTATTACAAGGTACAAGATTTAAAAGGTAAAAGATCTGACCTAAAGGTACCGCTTAAGAACGGAAAACAATACTATTGTGTTATTAGATATCAAACAAACTTACTTATATGAAGTTGAACTACAAAAGGCCAACAAAAATAATTAAAAAAAAAAACCAAAATTTGTTTTATATCATTTTTATTGGTGATTTGTTAACTATGTAGTGAAATTTACGGCAATTAAAAATATGCTTTTTTAATAAAGTTGATCTCATTCATAGAGATGAAGAAGGACCAAATTGGGAGTTCCCGTGCCTAGATAAAAAAAAAATGTCGAGAAATCAGAAACACTATACCTGAGTTACTTTTTGAGCTGTCAGCTGTCTCTAACCAGAATTAAATTTTTTGTAAATTAAAAAAAACAAATAGGCTATTAGTATAGACACTGCGCTAGGTGTAGATTCGATTCCCAGTCGGCGGAATAAATCATTTTCATCGCGCTGTTAAGTGTTTATTAACGTTTCAAATTCGAGCAAATTGCATAGTACAAGAGTGTCTTAACATTCTCTTAACAGTTCTTTCTGTTCAAATATTTTTAGCTTACAGTGGTGGATATCCTTGTATATATCACAACTAATAAGTTAATAAAAAAAAAATAAAAAATAATAATTAAGTAGCATATTATATTAGTCTAACTGATTTTTTTATGTTTTCATTCGACGCCGGCTTACCTTCGCCACAGATAGCTTAGTAAGTAATATATCCAATAAATACCAATAATATATAATATATCCAATAATTTATTTTAATATATAATATATCCAATAATTTATTTTCCAGTAGTAGAGTTCCTGCCTACCGTTGGAACTCGCTACCATTATTTCAGGCAAGCTAATTCCCACTGAACCACAACGGTGTTAATAACAAAGACTGTTAAATATAAAACCAACAGTGATTACGAGGGGTGAAATAATTGCATCTAATTTGTACAACACTACCCCCTGCGGGTACATCACTAAATTGGTGCAATTTAACTTAATATTAGTTCAGAAAATACCCGTCTTTTTGATATAAAGGGTATTAAAAATTTTAAAATGTATTAATTATAAATATTTTAAATAGTCTATACTTATTTGGAATGACTAAAATCTTCGTTCTTTCGATTTTCTCCTGATTTCCAAGCATTGTGTGTTGATTGGTGGAATATATTTGGAAGAAGGAACTGTTGAGGCTCTCACCGGCTTTGACTGACTAAAGGTGACCAAAGGTAGGTCAGCTACCTAAGGCTTGGCAGATAGAAGGCGGGAGGAAGATGGTACCCTTGTGTCCATTTAAGTGTTCAAAAATGTTTTTTTTTTAATTTTCGTAATTAATATTGTAGAACGGTTCACATAATACATCTATTTATGAAGCTTAAACTGAGAAGTCTTAATAGGTGCCGATGCTACGAGTATATAGGTTCAGTTTTCTGCCATTCTGCTACGGAACCTTAAATATTATAGAGCTGCTACCTATAGCAACTATTATTTCTTCAGGAGCTTCGTAAAGACTTTAATTAATCAATAATTTAATAAAAAAAAGTAAAAAGAACATGAGATATCTATACTTAAAGATTGAAATGAATTAACTTTGGGTAGGTAAAGCGTGGCGTTGAGTTCCGCCATTAAACACGCATGGGGCAGATAATAGGAAAAACAAGGAGTTACCCTAGGTTTTCTATTTTTTCTTTTTTTTTAGCTTCACGCTGTTTCACGCACATAGCACAGTATGGAGAGGGCTCAAGGAAGGCCTTTGAGCTCCTAGTCTTAAGACGCTCCGTTCTCCGCTCTCCGCCTCTCGAGGCATTACGTTGAGTGGCGGAATTCAACGCCGCGACTTAATGCTTTATTTAAATTATTTATAACAAATATATATTAATATACTTACCAGGTGGCATAACAAAATGATTGTAGCTCCTCAAAAGTCGTAGCGCCGTTAGCGCGTTGTGCTGGGAGCCACACACTGGGTCCAGTTCGTATAGCATATTATTTTGTTCCATATTTTTGTATATTTTTTATGACTTTGACTATTTTTTATCTGTTATGTCTTTTTTTTTCTCTGTATTATGTTCTTAAGTTTGACGTTTGACGTTTCGAGCGTCCCAGTTGAGCACAATTCACTTTGTCATCGTATAGAATAGATGTTAGAAAGAGATCCAGTAAAAATATATCCTTCACCTATAACAAATTACACAGATAATATAAAATATGTACATATTATATAATAGCTTAGTAATAAATTATATTTTACATAGGTGTCAGTTTATAATGTAATTTTGTTATGCTTTTTCTATATAGAAATTTACATAAGTTACGACTGTCGTCCACGGATGGACTGTCGTCCATGCCACATTGCCCCTAATCCTGATCTTGGCCTACACATAGATATAATTTAAATATCTATTATTTATAATAAGTTATTTTGTATCTGTAATCATAGAGATTCCTAATTCCGTCGTTTTCAAAAGTGGGACGTGTAATTTAGGAAGCTTTAGTTAAAATAATATCGGTCAAGTGCGAGTAGTACTTGCGCACCTATTGAAAAATTGTTTTTTTTTTAAATTATTTGTTGTTATAGCGGCAAAGGAAATACATAATATGTGATTTTGAAATTTCAGCTTTCTAGCTATCACGGTACAGCCAGGCAACAGACAGACAAACAGACAGCGAAGGCTTAGTAATTTATCCCCTATTATAATATATAATTTTTACCTTTTAGATATACGAAACGATAAAAAAACAATTGTTAATTGATTTTCGAATATTTTAGATTACTTTTGACTGCAAAAAATATATCTCGTGGGAAAATTTTAAATAAATAAAAGAATACATAACGTTCTAGCTACATTTAAATTTGTAGATCAATAAATCATTCAAGCTGGAAAAGGAGGCGATAGCTAGGATCCCTCTGTCCTGAGTACCAGCGTGGAGCTGCATACCATCAAATGATTTTTCTCTCTAGATTGTGATTTACCTCGGTCTCCCCTACTTCCCCTACTATGGTTAAGAGTTTAGGTAGGTATCTTAGAATTTGCAGGTATATTTTGAAGATGTTATAATTCTTAAGAGGCATGTCATCATTTTTTTTAATATTTAAATTTAATGAAGAAGAACGTGATTAGACGATTTGGACACGTTGAGAATTCTAATGAATGATGAAAGTATAGTAAAAAATATACATCAGGCAAGAGGGGAGATCTCAGTTAAGATTAGAGATCACATTGTTTATGATGCTGGAGGACAATCACGTAAAAAGCATCCTCATGGTTTCCCTCTCAGTAGATCTCGGAGGACTTGTATCAAGAGGTTGACAGTGGACGAGGCGGTGATAAGTATTTATGGACTGTAGCTTTTGGCGCTCCGTTCTCTCTGGGTAAGGATAAAGCGTGAAGCAATGTATTTATGTGTGTGTATGTTAATTTTTTTATGAGCTAGATGGAAGCAGTGTATGAAAAGAAATATTATTATGTATCTTTAAAATGCTTTATACAAATTAAGTTCAGTACATTAATGTATGTAAGTACGTCTACACTTCTTTTTTGTATTTTAAAACAAAACTGTGATTTATAATTAAAGTAATAAATGTTGACGATGTGTATTTTCTAAGCGAAATTAATAATAGTCTTCTAAAATCTTTTACCTTTTTTTTTTAATTATTAACTTCTTTTATATAAAATCCAATAATCACTATCACTTTAATTAAAAAACAAAACGAAAAACCCTAAAAAGTACGATCTTTGCCTAAATCTTATTTAGAAACAAAATCACGTCACACCTATAACACTTCCATGAACACTGTCCATCGGAAAACTCTCTATGTAAGAGTTTTCCGATCTCTGATTGGTCGGTTTTGTAATCGTTAGGTAATTTCCGCGTCTCCCATTGGACGACACGCCCCGCCTACATTTTCACGTTAGCTGACTTATGACATAGCGTAATGAATAGATAATGAAGAGTCATTAACGATGGTGCGACTTTTACAGTCTACGGCTTTTAATCTTAATTTTTTCAAGAGTATAAATTTCTTAGGATATAGTTGGTGTCCGTAATTTTTTTCGCTAGGATTTAAAAAATTCCTCAATTAGCGTCACCTAGAACTCTTCATGATACCTTAGTACCTGACTGATCGTCATGCTGAGCAATTTTTATTGAAAGCGCTACTTTTTTTCTATCTATTGGGGTTTTTCATCAGGTATTCTAGTCAGGAACAATTACACTGTATGTTCATCACAGGACAAATACTTGTATAATACAATAAGTTATAGGGAAAGTATAGAGATTTTGAGTACCCCATTTTTTGTTTTATATACCTATAGCGTGTAAAGCTCACAAGTGTGTTTAGTTAACGAGGAAGTTACATCACTTTAATCTGTTTTATGTAAACCATCGTTTAAAGTACAGACTACTTAAGAAAAGAGAACTACGTAGATAAATAAAGGGTAAATTAATTAAAACGTATCTTTAAAAATATCGTAAGTCGTATACTGTAAACAGTCTTGAACAAACATGGCGCCTAGTTATAATAGTCGCTTATGACGGAACGAGTTACGTCCTGTCATTAGTAGCAGCAATGAATAAAATCAATATTTGTTTTTTTTTATTATATTTAAAGAATATACACCCTTATAGCGCAATTTGGGGAGTAAACAGTTCTTGATGATTGTAGATTCAAATCCGGTTTTGCGCAACGTTATTATTCATACCATAATACCACATGGTATTTATTATGTTATCATATGGTATGTTCCATCTTGTATTTATGGTATCATATGGTATGTTCCATCTATGGTATGTATACAAAGTTCCATCTTAACCATACTTGTTTTGAGTCCGTGCACATGTACTCCAAACTTTCGGAGGCCTTAATATCTGACATTACTATAATATGTATATAATACGTGCTTCCCATTGGAGAATTGTCACGAAAAAATTATGATGACTCCCCGGAGGGTATGTATGGAGAGGTTGGTGACAGTGGACGAGGTGAAAGAGACCGTAGAGTTTGGCGATCCGCTTTATTTGATTGCCCCGCTAGGAATAAAATGTGATATGAACAAAACATTCTCTATACGTCAAACCAAGGAGAGTCCAAGATCCCTGATACATGCAGCCTAATACATCTCTATATCAACTATATACAAAAATAATATTAAGCGCTGTTTAATTGTCATAAATGCAAATGAAGATGTAAAGAGAAAATAATTTTTTTTATATCAGGAACGATATCAGGAACGCAGAGTTTAGTGCCTGTTCACGTCACTAAGGCTAGTTTGTTATTCTAGGCTTATATTCGGTTAGTGTTGAAATAAAATCATGTAAATTTCATGTAGTCAGTAAATAGTAAAATTATAATTTTTATATTGCAAAGAGCTGTTGATCTCTGGCCCGATTTTCCAGCAGATTTGAAGATAGAGAATGGAGAGATGTACCACTAGACTCTCCCAGATTATCTAGTCTTATATTGGTGATATATAGTAAATGAAAAGATGCCATCGTGCTGTAGCACGAGAGAGGAGACCAACTGACTGACATTGGTAATGATGAGGGTTCGATTTCCTCTCGGAGGAATAAAAATTTAAAACTATCACGTTCCGGAAGACACAGCGCGGGGTTGAGTTAAGCCACGACGAAATATCTAGAATATAGTGGAAAGTAGAGAATGGTCTTGATCTAATTTGAAGCCTACCATCTTATATACGGAATAAGGCGTTAAACTAAAAAAAAAACGTATAAATTAAAAAAAAAACAAATTATAAGGCAATTCGATCACTATGATTAATTTCGCGGCGAAGTTGACGGGTGGATTTATAATCAAGGGCTGTACACGCGGCAACTAAGTTTTGACAGTGTTTCTTAATCTATATATTAATACGTGAACTAAAAACTTTGGACCCCGTTGGCATATTGAGGAGAATGAAATTTGGCACACTTATAGTTTATGTAGAAGTGCAGAATGCTGAAATATTTTTCAATAATAATGCTTATAAAGTACATTAAATCAATAAATTAAACATTACACACACTATAATATGTGTAACAACATACACTTCTGTATAAAGTGACATACGCGTTGCTATAGCAAATCGTCAAAGGGTCCTCTAGTATGAATATATACTTGAAAAGTGTTGTAAACTATTTAAAATATAGCAGTCTTTTTTTACCAAAGCAAGGAAATGAAATAATTCATCCCCGCATTGAGAATTGAACACATAACCGTCACGTTTTCGGCCGCTATGTCGCTGTGCCATGAGGACAATCAAGCGTTCAATATTTGCTAATTAAAAGTCATGAAGTTCTACGTCAGGCGAACCTTAAACACGAGCTGAAGCAAGCCATCTAAGCCATATATTTTCAAATTTATGGAGTATATAATAGATGTGTACAAGTAATAATGATTGGAAATCACGCCTTCGTGGACAGCACATGGGTGTCAGTTCTAGTCCCTTTGAGGTAAGCAATATTTTTTTAAATAAAAAGAAACGTTGCTAAAAAAAGAAAAAAAATAGTAAATACCATTTACTGGTTTCATCAGTCTAATGAACATCACAAAATAGACTAAGTATGTTTCATTTAGTTAGAATAGGACAAATAACCGGAGGTGATTGTTACCAAGAGCAATGTGAGTTTAATGCTGTTAGCCCTATTGGCCTTGACAGCGACACCGGTTGGGGAGGGAAGAGGGTACTCTGTCCCTGATAGCAAGCACTATCGTGTCTGCTTGAGAGGAAACGTCGGCGGCAAGGGCGCTCTCTGCGGGACTCGAATATTTATAAAAAATCAGTAGTCTAAAAACCGAATATATATATTAACTATTATCTAATTTTCAATATTAACGTTTAAAGTTTACAATGGTAGCTTGTAATAACAATTGCAAACTTGTGCAGTGCACTGTACAGAACAGTGGGGTTTTCTCACGGCTGACGTACAACTGAACGTTGTGTGGGTAATTGTTATTAAACACCTCCATTTTACATGCTCATTTCATCGTACTTTGAAAGTTCAGAAGGTCACAAAAGCCTGGTAAAACTTTTAAATGGATTTTAAGCCATCATTGGATACTGTCCAAGACCTGTTTACAGATAAGCTATACGTTTGTCTCCCTACTCTATCTAAATAACAGGACTGATTGGAATTAAATTTTGTTTGGTGATCTACCTAAATAAAAACCACTTAATTATTTATATATAAAAATAAAATAAATATGTATATTAAAAATATATGATATACGTATGTATAATATATAATACCTTCTTTAATCTAAACTAAGTTGAATTACAAATAAATAAAAAAAATTGATTATGACATATTACGTCTCTGTCATTATTGTCTAAAAAAAATAACAATAAATTATCAATACAATATGAGTGTCATAAAAGATATATATAAAGGGCTTTTAAAACAGAATATCTGTAAGTGTTACGTCATTTTTAATTCTTAATAGGCGAAACCTTTTTGGTATTCCATAAATCCAGAGTGCAAGTGCTGGTGGCTAGTGTTGCAGAGAGAGAAGCTTAGAGCAGTGTCTAGGGCATGAGACACAAGTGTCGGTCTAAGGGGTGCCTTAAGCCATATGGCTAAGGGGGGGCCTAAAATGCGCTTAACTGTCACTGTCAATGTCAATGACGACAAATTTCTTGATATGATCGTACTAAGTCCACTTTTGAAATAGGTTCTAGATAACATCTTAGATTCGCTTACTATGCAATCTTCCAAAAGGATTCAAAATAAGGAATGAAGATGAAATTCAAATTCAAATAATTTTATTAAAAATAATCACTTTTTGAATGTCGAAAATATTATACTAAAATAACGTTAATACCTCAGACCTGAGAAGAACCGGCGCAAGAAACTCGGCGGGACATATTTCTCTCTTTTTTTTCATTTTAAAGGAGGACCCCGTATTTCGTCTAACCACTCTTAAGTACTTCTGTAATATTTAATTCCATTAGGCTCTACCATTCAACGTGATATCTTTAGTACGGGCCTAATTAATTTGTCTTGACACTAGGCCCTCTGTTTCCATCTAGCTACATGCTTATACAGCGTGAAGCTTGACATTGCTGGAAACCGGTTCATGGTCACTTTTGTATTCAAGTTCCAGATTATAAACGTTTTACAAGCTTAGCAGTTCAATCCAATGAAGTTAATAGCAAAATTAAAAATGAAAAAGAAAAAAGAACTATTGTATATGTGAAGGAAAGAAACGTTAGAAAGGTATCGAAGACTATGAAACTTGGCGCTTGTGCCTTTCTGAGGACACCTTCGATGAAAGTAATTATTATTATTATTTCCAGACAAGTTCCAGATAAATAATAATAAATAAATTTAAGGAAATTAAATATATTTGTCAATAATATTCTTCTTCTTAGGCTTCTAAATATTTATCTAAATAGAATTGAAATAGTAAAGAGCAGTCTCTCTTGCCAAAATATGTCCAAGAATTTCGACGCACCTCGATAAGAACGTGTAGCTTAATAGACAATGAATGCTTAGACGGTTAACAAGAGACGCGAGTTCTAATCCCATGTTCATTTTTTTTATACATTTCTAAAGTATTTTTCTCTAGTTTTCGCGCAATTAGGAAGTATTTCGACTCGTGATAGAGTTGGGTTTGATTCCCATTCAAGGGATTGTGTACATATTCGTACATATATTTGTTTCTTAGAACAAGTAGTACAAAATTAAGTATGAGTGTACAAACTGTCTTGTCGTATGTTTATTTAATATTTATTATCTCAGAAACTATATCTCCAAAATTAGTACTAAACAAACTATTATAGACTCTATGGTTCTATGTTCGAATATATTATTTTAGTATTCTACAGCACGTAAATCGGGGGATAAAGGGAAGAAACCAACTGAAGGAAAATCAACGGCTCCCCCCAAGCCAGCCGGTGGTGGGGCCAAAGGTCAGATTATAGCAGGTTCGAATTTTATTTAGTCTGATTAATATTCATATATATAGTTAAAGATTCGATTCTCAATCGTAGTATAATTTTTTTGCATGTGGTATGTGCCGAATTCAATTCATTAAAATATTACCCAGCCATTGCGTTTAGTTAGGTTGACCACAGTAACATTAAAAAAAAGGAAATTAGAAAAAAAAAATACCTATACAAGGTATTGTTTGTACAATAATTATTATCTGTTGTTTTAAAATTAAATTAATTCTATTTCCTAGTTATCGGTGCTGTGGTTGATGTTAAATTTGATAAAGATTTACCACCTATCCTCAACGCCCTTGAAGTTCCTGGACGTAGTGAGTATTTTAGAGCACACTATAATATATATGTTTGAAGGTTTGTACTTAGCATGTAATACAAAGATTAACAAAGAAATAAAAACAATGAAAATAAATTTAGTAGGAGTTTCGGGTACTACACATAAAAAAACTATTTTTCCAGAGCCACGTCTCATCCTAGAAGTAGCACAGCATTTGGGAGAGAACACCTGCAGGACTATCGCCATGGATGGTACTGAGGGATTGGTCAGAGGTCAGTCTATTGTGGACACGGGAGCTCCCATCACCATTCCAGTGGGAGCGCCAACTTTGGGCAGGATCATAAATGTTATTGGTGAACCAATTGGTAAGAAATTCTAAATTATTTTAAAAATAATCATGTTTTTGGTTTTAGAAATCAATGTGTTGAATTCCATTATTCAATACGCAATGTCTCGAATTCTGGCGGAAAGTGGAGAACAGAGAGTCTTGATTTTTAGATTTTCTTTTATTGCCCGCTCTATAGAAAAGAAACCTTTTTATACCCAAGTATTTGTTTTTAAATTCTAATTTAAGTCAACATAAATCTTTTTTTCTGCTATAGATGAACGTGGGCCAATAGACACGGATCAATTCGCCCCGATACACGCTGACGCACCTCCTTTTGTAGAGATGTCAGTGGAGCAAGAGATTTTAGTCACAGGGATCAAGGTTGTTGACTTATTAGCTCCTTATGTGAAAGGTAATTTTATTACTCTATTGGTTAGAATTTAATATGTAGATGTTCTCTTTGGCAGTGGCAAGTGGTTTGGCAAAAGTGGCAATTTTATTAAGTAGACTAACTGTGTATTTATGTTTTGTTAGGTGGAAAAATTGGCTTATTTGGTGGAGCTGGTGTAGGGAAGACGGTGCTGATTATGGAACTGATCAATAATATCGCCAAAGCTCATGGTGGATTTTCTGTTTGTATAATTTTTATTTATTTTCTTTGTATTGTATAGGTATACTACCTAGCGTTACTATTTAGCGTTCACTTGAATTAAAGTTCAGCCCATTATGTAAATATATTGTTTGTTGTTTTGTTTTTTAGTATATATGTTTGTTAAAGTTTCTTAAACTGGATTTAATATAAACCTTAAGCGTATACTCCAATAAAACCGTACTAGTTCCCATAAATTAAGAAAAAAAATTAAAAAATATTTTAAAGGTCTTTGCCGGTGTCGGTGAACGCACCCGTGAAGGAAATGATCTGTACAATGAGATGAAAGTTGGTGGCGTCATCAAGGAAGATTACAAGACGTCTAAAGTATGTTAATGTTGTGAAATATATGAAATATTCTCATTTAGAAACTTTATAGGCGTACCACAGAAGAAAAAACTTATGCATTTAAATCATAGCTTCTCATTGATATATAATCATAAAATTGATACGGAACCGTCCGTGCTCAAGACCGATTTGCAATTGACCGATATTTTGGTCTGCAGGTGGCACTGGTATACGGTCAAATGAACGAGCCACCCGGCGCTAGAGCGCGCGTCGCACTGACAGGACTGACAGTGGCTGAACACTTCAGGGATAAAGAGGGTCAAGACGTGTTGCTCTTTGTTGACAACATCTTCAGATTCACCCAAGCTGGATCTGAGGTTATTTTATTATATTCTATATTTAAATAGTGGGGCTGAATCGAACTCATGTCGATGGCGTATCCGGTCAAACGATCTCTAAGTTAATATATCATACGATAGTATTAATACCGTCGTAGTAGAGGACCGTTGTGGCGCAGAGACACCGTCTGCCTGTCGTTTTTTGTGTGGGTTCCATTCCCACTCGGGGAGGATGAATTATTTTCATTTTCTTCGCTCTGGCAACAAGGCAAAACTCGGCATTCAGTTCCGCCAGTCGACAAGCAATGCCTCGAATGGCGGAAAGTGGGGAACGGAGTGTCTTAACACTAGGTTCCTTCAAACTACGGTTCCCTCTGCCTACCCCGCTATGTGCGGGATAAAGCGTGAAGCTATATATAAATTTATATATAGTATTAGTACGGGTAGGTATTACCGACGCGGTTGAACATATAGTGTACTCTTATTGTATTTAACAGGTGAATTGTAAAATAATTTCTCTATTTTTGATTTTTTAATAAAAAAAAAACACAAAAATATGCCTGACTGACTGAATTTTATCAAATTAAGAAAGCTACTTGTGTATATGATAGAACTAAAAAATTCACAGTCACATTCTGTATACTTACCCTATAGTGATGATCTCTTGGTCAGTTCTGAAATCCTGGTATCCGCTAGTTGATTTTTTTTACTGTCTGTAGTGTCTCAGTGTGACAATAAATAAATGAAGTTGCATACAATTATACTCTATACTATAGAGTATATAATAGTGACGATCTGTTGGTCAGTTATGAAGTCCTGGTACTTGCTAGTTGAATTTACTAGGGCACGTGCAATTCGGTGCATTTAATACTTATAAATTAAGTTTATTCAAAATATAAAAAAAAAACTAGAAGAGTAAAACATAGAACCTCCTTTGTTAAAGTCAGTTAGTTAGCTATAGACACAATTAATGCATTTTAGGTGTCAGCCCTACTGGGGCGTATCCCGTCCGCAGTGGGGTACCAACCCACGCTGGCGACTGACATGGGGACTATGCAAGAGCGCATCACCACCACGAAAACTGGTTCTATTACTAGTGTACAAGTAAATATATGTCAATTATTCTATCACCAGCACAATGTGCAATATCTCAAAAATAGGTTGGAGAGTTGGGAACGGAGTGTCTTAACGCTAGGTTCCCTCTTCCTATATTGTTGTAAGGAATTTTTTATGTAAGGAAGTGTTTAATTTGATTAAGTATTGTGTAAATAAAATATATATATTAGGTAATTGTAATAAAAAAACCAAATTAAAATGCAATTAAGATAAAATAATTAATATGCTTCATATTTGACTTTTTCAAGGTAATTAAAAAAATTTAAATCTATCAAAATTTCTTCATTATATTCTCCCTGACTTCGCCATCTTCCAGGCTGTATATGTACCAGCAGATGACTTAACTGACCCAGCACCTGCTACCACCTTCGCTCACTTGGATGCTACCACTGTACTATCACGAGCTATCGCTGAACTAGGAGTCTATCCTGCAGTAGACCCCCTCGACTCCACCTCCAGAGTCATGGATCCTTATAATAGGTCCTGACCACTATTCTGTAGCGAGAGGCGTTCAGAAGATTTTGCAGGTAATTAAATAAATTATTTAGAAATCTAAATAAAGTAGTCCTAGAAAAAGTTTGCTTTACTAGAAGAATAGCACCGATTTCACACTCATATGGTAACACTGTAAACTTACTTAGAACTTTAAAGAACCTATTTTTGTATTATAGTTCTACATTTTCGAATACATTTTATGTTTTACAAACAGTGAGTTCAATAAATATCTTAATTTAAAATATGACGTGGGTGTCACATGTGTCACGATTTTTTAAAATGAATGAAGTGGAGAGATTTATCTCTACATCTTTTCTGTTTAAATACGACCCTTATATAATTGGTCCAGGATTACAAGTCTCTGCAAGACATTATAGCAATTCTGGGCATGGATGAGTTGTCTGAAGACGACAAGATGACTGTGGCCAGAGCTAGGAAGATACAGCGGTTTCTCTCTCAACCTTTCCAGGTAGGTGCATTATAATAGATGTATTTAGTTCAAAACACGACGAGATCTGCCAGTTAGGACGAAATCTCTCATAATCTGATTCTCTTGTCTTTTTTGATGATATATATGTGGGAAAGAGGTAGCGTCAGGTGACCAAATTTATTATTTAAACTGCTAAACCCACAGTACAAAAGGCTCGGCTATTGAACCCAGGGTGGCTTTCTTCTAAAGAAGGGTGGCTTTCTTCTTGCAGGAGAATCACCTTACCCTTCTGCAGTAGCATTTATATAAATTGATTCCTGTGCTACTCCGCTCCAACGTTTCACATAGCATTTAAGAGTTTTCACATAGAAGGGGTAAAATTTGAGTTTTTAATGCGGATGATGAGAGTTGCGGTGTTATGTTCCGCCACTTAAAAAAAAACAAAAAACAAAAGGAGATTTAGATTGATATTGTATTAAATTTGTTATGCCATAATTTTTTCTTAGGTAGCTGAAGTGTTTACCGGACATATTGGGAAAATGGTCAAATTGGAAGAGACTATAAAAGGCTTTAAGCAGGTAAGCATTAGCGTCGATCATTATTATTAATAACCTATTAATTTTTAATCGACATCATTACACTATATATTATTTTAATAAGTTATTAATTATTATTACTAATTAATAATGAATAATTAATACAATTCATTTGAAAAGGTAAATTCTAAGTAATGCGTTATCAAGCCGGCTAAAAACCGCGTCTACTTGGAATAAATGAAAATATATTTTAGAAAATATATTAAAATGTAACATTTTATAAATAAAATTATCCCTTGTGAAATAGTGATTCTTAAAAATAATCTTAAAGTAGCAAAAAATTATATAAAACTCCTTACAGAGATGCTAAAGTTGTAACGAATATATAAGTACTTCAACGTATCTCGAATGGTATCGAAGAGGCGCGGGTTCGAGTCTCGCTCCGTTTAAATTTTAAATATTTTAAATATAAACCAACAAAGCCGATCGACTGGTGCTCAATAATGGTTTCAGTTTTCATTTCTCTCATAAGATCTTGAACGGTGAGTTGGATCATATACCGGAAGCAGCGTTCTACATGGTCGGCACTATAGAGGATGTCGTCGCCAAGTCGCAATCTCTTGCTAAAAACGTTTAGAATGTTCTTCTGTATTAAATAAATGTAAAAAGAAATCCGTATTTTATTTAATATTCTATTTGGGTTGGTATTTTTATGTGTATACCGCGTCGTGTGAAGAAGTAGATCCTATAGGATGGGATAGTATGGTGGTTCCCAAGACCAGATCTTGCAATCCTATTGTAGTATTATTTTTTTTTATTTCATGCTGTAACTTAGCTGTTAAGACACTACTACTACTGTTTGCCCAATTTTCGAGATTTTTTGTGTTGACTCAAGCTCAAGGTCGTGCTCTTTCTCACAACAGCGAAGAAATCCATATAACTAACGTCTATGGTCAGATGCTGTGCCGCCGCGACTTGGTACTAAAATAAAAAAAAGGTGTTCTTTCTAAATATTTTAATTTCAATGATATTTAATAATTTTAATATAAATAAAATTAGTTTTTGCTAGACGGAAGTGAGGCTTTTTGCTTCGGGAGTAGCTGTAAGTTGAGTTGAAACAGATACTCTATCGCGCCATACTTCATCCGTCGGCTGAACAGGTTGTGTTGAATCTGTAATAAAAAATGGATTATAAAAAATATTAAAATTAAAAACGGAATTTTTTTCCGTTTATCGTCCTGTAAGTATGACTAGAGTGAGAATTTACAAAAAACTAAATTAAACCATGATAAGTATTAATTCTTTAAATCTATATTAAATAATTAATATTGATCATAAGGAAAAATAAGGTACGGATCAAGTATGAATATATAGATTTAAAAAAAAAGTGTAGCCGCGCTTTGTCTCGGCAACCAGTTAATTGAATATACTTTATATATAAAAATTGCAACGTGGTGGGTTTTACGACTAGAAGGAGGAGTTGGTGGTAAGAGAAGTAGAGGTTCTTCTTCTTCCCGGCAGCATCCTCATGACTGAGGGACGTGACTATAGTGGGCTGTGCTTGTCACCAGACTCCTCCAAGCTCCACGGTCTTGTGCCAAGTGGAAGTAGAGGTAGTTCTCTGTCCTTCGACAATACAGTATCGAAAATACTGGAAGAAGGTCATGTAAATCATGAGGATGACCTCCAGGGTCATGTATGAAAATGGACAGCTTTTGGCTGTATTTTTATGTATTTTCTCGTTAAATATTATTAATATTGTTAATATACAAGAAACTTTTGTAATGATAAGGAATGTATATATGATAATACCTGTATCACTTCCAGTGTTAGGCTTCGAGGTTAGCAAGGTCTGCTTGTCGGAATCGAAGCCGACCAGCCCGACTTGAGCCATGATGTCCCACATACGCTTGCTGCTCACATATTTACTTATATTTGCCGATCTTTTTAACATGTTGCTATTATAAATTTTACTTGATTGACATATCAATGTTTTTTCATTTGTTTTTAATATTGATATAATATAAATAATAATAATAAGGAAAAAGTTATACATAGATTACCTACTTTTAAAATATTTTTCGTTTTTTTTTTTCTGAAGGTAAGTGGAGGGATCTTCCATACTTTCACGTTTCACTTTATTTTCGAAATATTGTGTGTTAAGTGATGGAAGGTACCGTCACGCTTAGTAGATCAATATAAATAAATATTTTTTTACTATAGTGTACAACTTATACTTAATAACTTTATTCTCTATTTTTTTGTTCTAGAGAAATTTTCAGGTGATTTGTCTGTCCAGAGAAGGGAAGCAAAATTATTATAATATATTCAATACGTTTTGTGATAAATTCCCGTGGTAAGTGGGAGAACGGAGTGTCTTAACACTAAATACTCTGATCATTACAGTAAAATGCAAAAAAAATTGAAAATTGAATTAAATAAAAAAAAAAAATAGAAATTTTACTCCACTCACATTGCCTTCAGTCAGGCGCGTCAAAAACGCCACGATGTGACTATTTATATACTTACATGTCCATTTACTCACCTACAAATATTGTTTGTAAATAATAAATTGTTTTTAATTTATTTATTTACATTTACAAAAGGTAACCCGATGCGAATCTTGTTATATGAACACTTCGCCACATATATATATATATAAATATATATATATATATATATATATATATATATATTATATATATATATATATATATATATATATATATATATATATATATAAATAAAACTTCCGTTATTGAGCGGAGACACCTCAAATGTGGCATTTACCCTGCTGCTCTTACTGACTCTTGAGGAGTGTGGAGGAGCATTAAGAGAAGAAGGCCCAAACTTCCTACAGGAACTTAAAAAGTGGGCTACAGCCCGTCACATTGCTAAAATATTTTCGACTATTCTGCTAATTGTTGCAAATTAACAAGTATTTAATTACGTTACAATTTACTTGGTAATAAGATGATGTCATCGTATGATATGGAGGAGTCTGACCGTAAGTTCGTTGGTTGCGGGTTCGATATCCATTTGAAGGTGTTTTTAGAGTTAAAATATTTTCAGTTTTACGTACTGGTCAAGGTGCATAGCGTGTAGTACCTTACATATACTCATAAAAAATACTTTTCAATACCTTAGGTATAGCGTGCTAAGCGTGTAATGTAACTATAAAAAATAATTAACGTAATCTAATATAGCCTATAGTCTATAGTCTATATAGTCGGTAAATCGCCTAGCCTGTCGACTATAAAAAAATATTAAACTCAATCCACAGTAATTTTTCAGATAAATATTTATAATATTAGTACTATATCACTATTATAAAACTTATTTACATAATAGAGAAAACTACGACGATTCTTTTGAATTTGAACCCCCAATTACCGGAGTTCATTTTGACAATGTACCTACGACGTCATTATCTACATACTTGATGAGCTTCATTTTATAGAATTAATAAATAATGATAGAAATCATTAGAATATCATTATTAGGCAATTATTACTTGTGATGGCAGTCATACATTTATTTGTATTTCCAGTTCAGTATTGTACAGTACGTTGTTGTGGACTGACGTTTCTCTTATATATAAAATATATTCATTGTAATAAATAGATATATAGTAAACACAAAGTGAGTTATTTTATTAAGAACATAATATTCTTCTAAGAATTGTTTACGGTAAGTGTCTGTTTTTATATGGAATATTTAGTTCTGTTTATTAGAACTTAATGTTGAAATGTAAGCCTGTTTAAGTTCAATGTAAGCCTGTGTTTTGGTCCTAAATAAAATTTAAAAAAAAATACACTGTTCTTTATAGGTATTGAGATATTGTGCGTTGAGTGGCGTAAGTCAACGGCGAGCTAGCGAACTAGCTGGACAGATTCTCTCGCGTTTTTAAAACGTTTTATTTATATTATTATTTAATGTATATATATAGCTATTTAAATGGCGTTAATTATTCTGTTTAGAAGTTGATACCAATGGTAGCCTGATTTTTCTTGATATCATACAAAATAAACATGCAGGAAACGTTTTATTTCTATAAGTGATAAGGTTCAAATTTGTTTGTCCAGTTATAAATAATAAGTTAGGCATTGAATGGTGCCACCAATTAAAAATTCTAAAAAAAAGGATAAAGATAAAAACTACAAATTTAAATACATAGAGAAGATATTCTCTACCATGTAAAGGTCAATGGACCTACCCTGTGGATTCTCATCGTGTTGTTGGGTCTTCGTTATCAGCTCGGAACAGCGTCTGGAACTGGTGAAAGTGCAGGTGTAAGAGCCTCTAAAAATGCCAAGAGATGCTCACTTCCACTGTCCAAGATTTTCTCTATATAACCAAACATCTTTTCTCTTTCCAGATGTATAGATGTATAATAATCTTAAAACTCTTGGCGTTCGTTTCAACGCAAACAGACGCTGGCGGTGATCTCGATGAAGTGCTTAAAAGTATTTACGGTATGTTGTTATATTTTTTAATATGAATACTTCAATGTAGTACATATTGAAACTTTAACAAGGTATTTTATATATGAGATAAATTATAATCTGGGCACGGGTCTACACCTATTCCCACGGAATGAGGGAGATAGCTGGTTCACGGCCACAGAATTGTCTTGTGCCCACCCCAGAATGATTATTAATATAAAATTGAGGTTGTATATAAAAAAAAATTAAAAATGTAATTAACACACAACTATAAATATAGATTCACGCTGTATCCCGCATATAGAAGGCTACACTTTCGCTAAATTGTGAGAGATTGCGTGTTGAGTGGCGGAACTCAACGCCGCACTTTGTCTTGTTACCAAATTGAGGATTGGACTCAGACCCACAACCGTCGCGCTTACAGTCAGACGCTTGGTCTTGGCCACAACGTCCACGTAACATAACTCTAACACACAACTGTATACATAAGTGTAAGCAATTTAACTAGACCGGGAAAAGGATAAGATTTTCATAAAAAAAATCTCGTTTAAAAATTGAACTCTTACTGACTGACTGACTTATATATGACTTTACATGAACAAGAGTTTCAGAATAATATATTTTAAAATAAATTCCAGGTACTCCATGTAAAATAAGTGATACGGTGGTGGGCGCCTGCGTGGCGTATTATCAGTGCAATAAAAATGGTGTTGTAGTAACTGATGGATCTGATCTCATCGATATACGGTGAGTTACAGGTTCAATACCCTCCTGCGTATAGTGGTGTAGGCAGAGAGACCGTAACGTTGAGACACTTTTCTCTCCACTTTTCCACCTAGTTTCTGAGATTTACCAAATTTGCAGAGTGACGGTCAATTTAGCTGACAGTTGTTTTTTGTTCTGTTTGTTAAATTTAATAGTCTATTGCTTTGTTTTTAGCTTAAAAGATGGCCCATGCCCATCTTATTTGGACGTCTGCTGCACTTTTGCTGATGTGACCAACACGAATCAACCTGTTGTACCAGAACCACAGGTGATGATATATTTTTGAATAAAGATATATATATATATTATATATATATATATATATATATATATATATATATATATATATATATATATATATATATATATATCTAAAATACCATGCATTGCCTAGCGTAAATTTTACATACAAACACTCTTTGGGTTCATCTATCGGACTTGAACCTCGCATATATTTTATAATTACTTGTATTAATGACGGATAAATTATGAATCAAATATTTTATTTACACTTTAAATATTTTTTCTTCATTTCCATACCAAAGGTGACCCTTCCCCCTTGTAGATTATTTAACTTCTTTGTATAAATAATACTCTACTCAGAATCGAAATTACGCAACGTAGAATTTTACATGTAGCCAAGAAAGCAATTCAGGAAATTGCAACTAAAAAATCCTAGACAGAAAAAGCTCCTAAGATTGAAGATAATATTTATTTTAGCACAAAGACTGTGGATGGCGGAACCCAGAAGGCGTTGGATTCCGTACAACCGGGGATCGCCATAATGAAGCTAAATTTGGGGAGTTTCCATGGATGGTTGCCATTATTAGGTAAACTTTTTATTTTCCTCGGGTCCTTATGATAATCGCATATCTTCTCCATCTTATTATGTGTTTGACAAATAAAAACGATAGGAAACTCTGTTTTTTACATTTTCAGACATTTAATTCTCATTCAAATTTAAATTAATTAACTTTTTAACAATACAGAACTGAACCGGTGAACACAAACAATCCTGCCACAGACTACATAAACGTATACGTCGGAGGCGGTTCACTGATCCACCCTAGCGTGGTCTTAACAGCTGCTCACATAATCTTCGGAAAGCAAGGACTTATCGTCAGAGCTGGTGAATGGGACACGCAGACTGTTAAAGAGGTGTATCCATCTCAAGACCGATTTGTGAAAGAAGTGGCAATACACAAAGATTTTAATAGAGGTAATTGAAATTTTGAAATTGAAATTTGTAATCGGTATCGTCATATCTACTTATTCATAGATTGAGATTCTGTATATAGATTTCGAATTTGGAGTTTTGGAATCGGAGTCGTTCAGGAGAAGGAACTTGTTGAACCAGGATCTTCAAACAACCAAGCGTCACACTGACCTTACTTCTACACAGTTGTTTTAACGTTCACAGTAAGAAGTTTTAATACGGTATTAAAAAATATAATTTGAAAAATATGTTATGTTTCAGGCAACCTCTTCTACGATATTGCGCTACTGTTCCTTCAAGAGCCAGTAAGCTTGGCACCCAATGTTGGAGTAGTGTGCTTGCCGCCTCAAGGTCTGCGAGCTAACACTGGCATTGCCTGTTTGTCTTCAGGATGGGGAAAAGACAAGTTTGGAAGAGATGGCACGTATCAAGTTATTATGAAAAAGGTAATTATCATCCATGGCTCCAGGTAATTTCGATCTAGGGAACAAAAATTGGTATATTTTAAATCTCAACTTTTATTAAAATATCTTTATTTACTTTACACGGTCTGGTGATAAAGAGCTGTTTAGTTTCGCAATAAATAAATTATATACGTAAAGTGGAAGTAGAGGAAGTAGAGGCTTTTCTGTTAGTTTGTTATGATCTCTCGGTATAATTTTGATTGAGCTGATATATATACACATGGAACAAAAAGTTTTCATCTATTGGGATGAAGATGAAGATGGTCAAATCCTTCGGGTATATACTTGTTTTAAATTTTCTACTAATATGCCAATCAATGTCATATCTAGGTGGAAATTCCAGTAGTAGACCGGAAGGCTTGCCAGAACAGTCTTCGAAAGTCTCGTCTTGGAAACTTCTTCGAACTGCATACCTCGTTTATGTGCGCTGGAGGAGAAGTTGGGAAGGACACTTGTGAAGGCGACGGAGGGTCTCCCCTTGTGTGCCCTATTGAGGTAATGCCTGTTTCGCTATAGTATAAATATTTTGTTTCAATGTTCAATTTCTTTCTATCAAATAATCTTAGCGATGGAATAATGCTGAATTATTAGAACGTTTTATTTTAATTCTCTCAATAAAATATCGGGTAACTATTATATAATTTATATTGATTATAAGAAAAATGATTATAAACAAAAAATAATCGGTCAAGTGCGAGTAGTTCCAAGCGTCCGTACCAACTTTATGATCAATGGATGTCATAGAAAACTGCAATTTACAAAATTATACCAACTTAAGTTAGCGGTCGTATGCACTCGTATTAAATGAAATGAACTACAGGAATAAGTTTGTATTGGAAAAAAATACTTAAAGAAAACTTATAAAAATTTGAACGCAGCGGGATTTTGTCCCGAGTATATTTTATCCCGATAAGAAGTTGTAGAAATCATATAAGAACGCATGGCTTAGTGATCAGAGCGCTTGGACGGTTTTCATAAGGCACGGATTCAAATCCCGCTGGGTTCAAAACTTTTATAGTATAGTATTCTTTATTGTATTAAAAAAAAATTCGTTGAAGTACAATCATAGAGAAACTTAGTTAGCAACGGTGGACTTATCTCTAAGAGATTTCTTCCAGCCTACTTGAGAAAGTGGGTGAAAGCAGTAAGTAGCGAGGTGACAGATAAAATGCAATAAAGCTTAAATAAAAATAAAAATAAATAAAATTGTATTAAACATGAATATGAGCAAAAAAAAAATTTACATACATACAAATAGTCATATACTTATACAAATACATATAAATACATATATACATACACTTTACTTATAGTATAAGTTCTAACACATTACCAAATTTCATATAGAAACTCTAATGAAACATTATAAACACTTAGACTTCAAATTCAATCACTATATTTCGTATGGAGCTTATGATAATGCACTTAACATATCGCAAATGAACTTAAAAGCTTTATCCCACCATTTGGCTTTAACAGCATTATCGCCTACTGTGGCGTCGCGAATTAATATTATCAAAATATTCTTTCCAGTTCGAAAAAGACCGGTACATGCAAAGTGGCATAGTAGCGTGGGGCATCGGCTGTGGTGAGGACGGCACTCCTGGCGTGTACGTGGACGTGGCCAACTTACGACCATGGGTGGACAATGAAGTAGTGAGAAGAGGATATGATCCTGCTGTTTATTCTTTTAAAGCTTAGAAATTAAATGCTCTTGTGCTATATTTTGGGTGGTTTTATTTCTGGTCCTATGCAGCTGAATAAAATATCTTGTATAATATATGTATGGAAGTATAGATTGTGAGCTCTTAGCAATGCCAAAGAATTGATCGCGTAATCTTCGTGATTTAAAGTATTTTAAAATTAATCGAAGTCGATATATAATACATAATTATTTCACTTAGATTATTGGAGATGCTTATTTAATAGTAATGGCAACATCAAAATTAAAAAAAGTCTTCTATATGTTCAGAGGTTTATTCAGGGGGAACAGTTACATAATTTTGATAAATATACCATCGTAATGTCACATTGTTGTTGGATTGGAAACATCAATATGTACAGGTGTATAGGAGAGGCAGGATGAGAGGATTGGAAGGCATTAGATGAGATAACATATTCTTGCGAGATTCACCGAGATGCTGTTTGTCCTTGCAGCTTTTCTGGGCTTTCGGATCTTTACATCCATCTTTAGGACACACAAACGGCCTCTTTTCATCTATTTTAGGATATGGAAAAGACGGTATCGGGATCCAAGGTTCGTAGTCTCTCGCAAAAAACGCATTATCAGAATTAGCCGTAATATTCAAGGTTTTGCCCAATTTTTTCAGACTTTCTATAACATCTGCAGTTAACAAAGCTAGAGACGGAGTATTTATTTTTGTCTTGTCAAATAGCGCAGTGGCGGTGCATTGTATTGGATTTTTTAAGTCAGTGGTATTATAAGTTTTGTATATTATATTAAAGAAAAATGGCACAAACTTCGCACATGGGTCTTTCTTTTCTTTTTTCGGGCAAGGGCAAGGATTATCGTCTTTTGGTTTAGGTATAGGTTTGCAAGGTCCTGCTTTTGGGGGATTGTTAGCAGGAGGTGGAGGACAGTTACGTTTTGCTTCAACGACGTTAACCTTTGCTTTACTGAACAGTTCTCGACAGTATTCTAATTTGCTTTGTTCCTGAATCCGTTTTAACAGCATAGACAATGGAACTTTTCCGGATTCGGAAATATCTATGGGTTGTACCACACGATCCATACATTCTGGTGCCTTTGGAAACGTTTTAGTATCAGCCACATCATTTGCCTCTGATATTTCCAGTTCTGGTAAACTAGCGAAAACAAGATTTTGTGTTACAGAATGTTCTATTAATTGACGTGGTACATTGCTATACGGATGTAGTGGAGAATATGGTGAAAATTGAATAGGCATCTTCCAGTCAAAATATTCACCAGGGTTTTGATGTGCCGATATTGCGGAACTATTCGATGATTCTAGCCGACTACGATGACTAGAATTTTTTGGTGGGTATGGAAGTGTACCAGAGATAGCAGAGGTAGTTGATGGGTTTTCATCCCTTAACGTAATCCCATCTGAGCGCCAACCACTGTCTGCGCTAGTTAGTAGTTGCTGTGTGACAAATATACTTGATATATGATCAGCCTTAAAATTCTTAGAGAAGTCATCGGTTTCTTCATGAAATGTTAGGAGTGGCTCACATAAATGATTTAGTGTTGGTTGTGGTCGCAATGGCTCTTCCGTTTCAGGGTTCTCTAATGTACTCTTCCTCTGATCAAGTGTATCTTTGGGAATCGTGTCTCCAGCTTGGAGTGGATTGTCGTATTCAGTTCCTCGTATTGTCTCGGTAATAGCTGCAGCTTCTAAATCTGGATCATCTTCGAAGACATGTCCCTTATTGGTGTATTCATAAAACGGTATAGCTTGCTGGTCATAAGGACTCAACTGTGATGGTACTTCCAATACAGTCTCTTCAGCACTAGCTTTCAGAATAGGTAAAGGGTCCCCAAAGAATCCAATTGGTTTAAAATCTTTAGCGTCATCATCAATGGTAAAGAGGGGTAACGTGTCTAAATGCAATGGCTGTATTTTTTCCACTTTTATCGGGCTATTACGTTGTTCGCTTTCATACATATAAATTTCAGATTCATTACGGTTCTTATTTTGGTCTGAAATAAGGGAGTTTTTTTCTAAATTAATAGATTTGCGTTTATAGTCTATATCAGTGTTAATAGCTGAATTCGTTTTAGCAACATTTTTTAACTCATTTAGCAGAGTTTTATCTATGTCACCAATCGAAGTATCCAGACAGCGTTTAGCCAACTCATCCATATCAACAACATGGCCCTGGTTGGCTGTAGTGATTTTTTCTTTTGGTACATCAAACTTAGATATATTTCCGCCTAATATTTTAGAGCTTGAATTAAACCCTTCAATTTTTTCTGGGTGAGCTTCTACGTGTGGCGTTTCGTCGACAATTTCAATTTTTTGCGCTAATTGTTCTTCTTCTATTGTTGCCGTGGTAGCTTGGGCTTTGGCTTGGGCTTGGGCTTCTTGGCTATCTACTTCAGGTGTTTTGTGAGTTTTGATTCCAAAAAGCTTAGATATGACAGACTGACACTTCGTACAGGGTGGTATTTGGTAATATTTAGGTGCAATTATATTTCCATTGAGTAAATCATCCCTAACTGAAAACGTTATATCATTGCCTTTATGGACGATCGTATCGTTAAAAATGAATGGATGAGATTCATTTTTAATTTTTGGAGCTGCACTTTTCCTCACTGCGCTAAGATGTTTCACATTGCCTGTGTGCGGTGAAAAGATTAATTAAGAAATATTACGTTAATATTTTGTTTTTTATTCGTTCATGCTTATGTAGCTTCACGCTGCATCCCGCAAGCTTTAGCAAGTTAGCAAGGTTGGCAGAGAGAATCTAGCGGAAAACAAAGACACTGCGTGTTGAGTGGCGAAACTCAACGCCGCGCTTTACCTGCATTGCATTTTACACCGATTGTATTAAACGCTTATGGATCTAAGAAACATAGCCAGTATTGAGATATATCTTTTTTTCGGCTTGTAGAGTTCCAGCATACATCAAGCAAAACGGAACAAGAAAGCAGAGAGGCGGACAAAACGGTGATTTATCCTTTGTTTTGGATTTAGTCTAATATGATTTATAAATTAGACTATATACATATTAAATACATTACGCTAGTATTTCCACAAATTAGGAGCCTCTGAAAATAAGGTAAAGAAGAAAAAATACTTACAACTATTTTTTAAATATTTGGATTGTTTTAAAAATAAACGAGGTAAAAACGTTGAAGCATAAATTTGCTTAAATTTAGACAATTTTATATTCCACATTTTGAATGGATGCCGAAAGCTACATTCTTTTACAACTGTCACTATAAAAATGTATTTCTTAATTTCTCTTCTTTTTTGTGGCAATATTATATTTTTATTCGGCCAGCTCCCTGAATAAGAATTCAATAGGAAATTTAAAAATAAAAGTAATTAAAATTAATTTTCACTTTATATATTTGATGCTCAGAATCATCGATTTATGGTTAAAATTTGTATTATTTACAAATATGTAACATTTTAGCTATAAATAGTTAAAACAGATATTACAAATTTAAAATAAAATATTTTTTTAAACACAATAATTATCAAGATATAAAAAATTACTTTAAATATAACTTAAACGTGTGATAAATGAAATGTGTTGATTTGTACTTTATAATTTTCTCATTTTTAAACATTTCATTTTTATTTTCTTCAATGTATTTATTTTATTCCATATCTTGACATAAAAATTATGGTGCTGTAAAGGAACGTCACTCAAATGCATGAAAATAACAAAGATGGCTGAAGAACAGGTGAGAATCAAAATATTACGATTATTAAGCTGTTTTAACATAATTATGTTTTCAAAATTCGTGATACAAAAATTAAAATTACATTTTATTGATACTAATAAATTTTTTTTATTATATTCATTGATAAATCATGTTACCCAAGTTAATGTTTTTACGGTCGTAGCACTGCGTATTTATAAAATTTCAAATGTAACAATAAGTATATATTTTTTTCCGATAAGATTATTTAAAGAAGTGATGGTGAATAATAACTTACAATGGTTTAATTTGTATTTATTTGCCGGCACTTTGGTTATAATTGCGTGTTGACAGTCACTACCCTTGAAATGTTGGAAGTAAACAGAAAATACGAATTACATTAAAGTTCATTTCTTTTATTTATAAATGAAACAACTTATTTTGAAAGAACGAAATAAACGATTCTAAAACTTATTATATAATTGCAATATATTACAAAGCCTTATATTGGTTAATATATAGGATATTTTTATTATTTTGTACTTTTTATTAATTTGTACTAATATAATACTATAACTATCAGTATTTACACATATATACTTTTAGACTATCCTTAAACGAAACCTTATACTTCATGAAAGAAAAATTGCATTTTTTCTTTATTTTTTCTTTATTGATTGTTTTAAAATAAATTTTATCACGCTAACTATATATTAATAAAGTTTTAACGATAATAGCCAATGAATAGTATTCATTAATTGTTAATTGTATTTGGCATTAATATGTATTTCTAGTAAATTTTTGTTTAGGAATCCCGATAACCTTGACATATCACATTAGTAACACATTATGATTTACATAAAATAGTTTTTACTGCTTATTTAAAAGTTGTTGTTGGCATTTTTGGTTTTCACATTATGATACCTTATAAATATTCCGCATTAAAAACAGGGCAGTTTGTGAAGCAACTAACTAATCAATGGTAATAGTTTGAGACCATATTTGTATTAACTTACTTACTTACTTTGCACTTCAAAGTGTTTGAAATATTGAATTTCTAAAAATGTTTTTGAATACTAAAATATACACAATTCATTCAGTTAAACAATTTCATTTAAAATGGTAAAAAAAAATATTTCATATCTTCTTATATTGTATTTTTAAATAAGAGTAGCTTAAATAAGTGTTTATATATACATAGCTTCACACTTTATCCCTAGCAGAGTAGCCAGGGAGAACAGATCTCCAAAAGCTACAGTATCTACATACCTCTTTCACTTCATCCAATGCACTAACCTCTTCATACATGTCCTCATGCTTTTTATGACCTTTGGCTATTTTCAACACTGTGTTCTCGAAGGTCAACTAGGGATAGAAAATATATAGATATTATAACAAACTATTATAACAACAAAATGAAATCTGGCACAGTTTGTATTTAATTACTGCATTTAATTTAGAACTTAAGCTAATTTATACAACTAAGCTATTATTGGGACTATAATGACATATTTTACATTTATTAATGGTACAGCTGACTTTTAATAGTAACAAATTAAACACAATATATATTTGGTTAAATTTGATACTAAATCCATATTGAGCTAATTTTAAAATAAATTTAATTGACATATTGGAAGTTGAATTAATTTTCTTTGAGTGGTTGTACAGCACCATCGCATTTACAATCAGACCCATGGGGGTCTTAATTTAGCCTGCAATTTCGTATGCGTGGACTATAGAACATTTTTTTTTCTAATCCCGTTGGGATTTAGGGATTGTTTTCCCCCACTGCTCCCCTACACTCCCCACGGACTCTACATGCCATATTTCAGGTTTCTACGATACTTCATTTCTGGCTGTGCATAGTCTGTCACAGTCAGTCAATGATGGAATAGTTATATATATTATTTAATTAGTTGGCCAAAACTTTTTACCATAATCTTATGTAGTAATTTTTTTTTATTTAAGTTTATATCAACAATTAAAGTTATTGTAATCATTCTATTTGTCTATTCCGTTTGCATTATGATTTTTTTTTATTTTGTTTTTAGATTAACTAGACTGTTGGTTATAACCCATTTTATAGCCTCGAATTAGGTTAAACGGAGAGTTGCTGAAAAATTCTTCGCTTTTTGCCCAACTTTGAGACTTGACATTATTTATGTGGTGGAAACCAACGCCGCAATTATAAGCAGACACCATACTGAAATCACAAACATCTCGTGTACAGTCGAAAGCATTTTAATATAGGGTGTCCATATATTTTATACTTTTGCTATATAAATTAGATATATTTTCTTAAATTGTTTATACGGGTTATAGAGAGACGACGAGGTGGCGAATCTCAATAGCGCATTCAGCCTTACTGGAAGTAGGAAATGGAATTATTCATTTATTCTTTACATATTGATAACTGTCGCCTTAAAAGTCAGACTAACATATTAATATTGTAATATTTATTTTATCTTATCAGGAGGTGATTCAAATAGAGCTTCTTTGTAAGCAGCTCTATGAGTCCCAAGATCGCGTTGTTCGGGATCAAGCTGAGATAGCTGTTGTTAGATTTCAGGTAATGCAGGTATCATACACGACTTTTACATAACATTGTGGGCAGGAAGAGCCGAGCCATACATACATACATATCACCCGGGAGACGACCACTGCTGGGTGAAGGCCTACCAGGACCAGTAAAGGCATATATAGTTTTCCATTTTCTTTTTGCAGGAGTCACCGGACACTTTAAGCAAATGTCAGGCGCTACTAGAACGGGCTGACTCGAGTTATTCACAACTGCTGGCAGCTACGACTTTAGCCAAGTTACTTAGCAGGTATAGTTTTCGTTTATTTATTTATGTTACACCAGTGCAAAGAAGAGAAAAAAATGTGATCTCTTCCAGGCAACCCCTACATACACGCAACCCAAAAACCCCCCATAAAAGGCAAAAAATAACACATGAATATTGGCTAACTATTGTTCATATAAAAATTACAATTTTTTTTTTATTTCATTATTGACCACTTAGACGAGGCGTAGTTGTTATTTAGAAGAATGGATACGAACCCGCGCCTCCAGGGCATCGTCCAAGCGCTCGTCACCAATTTAAGGCTCTCTATAGAGCGTAGACAAAAATCTTACACGTTTGTTGCAGGATTTTTTTAATCGATTTTTTTAGAATATTAATTTTTTTTGTCACTTATTAACTAACTCTATGTAAATATCTCTATCACTTATTAACTAACTGTATGTATGTCTGTCTGTCTAATTTTAGATCAACAACGAGCCTGTCGGTACAACAACGTTTGGACATTAGGAACTATGTTCTTAACTACTTAGCAACAAGACCAAAACTCGCCAGTTTTGTTATACAAGTAAGTTTTTTTTTTTTTTTTTATTTAGTGGTAAATATACTGTGTTGCTTTTAAAGTTTGAAAAGCCTAAAGACAAAGATATTCATACTGATTTATATACGATCTATATAGTATTTATGAAAAGCATGTAGGATTCTCCCATTGATCTAGAATTTTGAAATATGGCGAGAAGTCTGTAGTGTACGTGAAGTAATAATACGAAACAATCTAAAACTTGGTAATTTATAGGCATAAAATATATATGTATATATCATAGAAATAAAACCAATACAATTGTATATGTGTAGTTTCATATAAACTACTATATTGAAATTGGTACAGAACCCTCTGTGTGCGAGTATTATTCGCGCTTGGCCGGTATTTTCATTAACTTTTCTATTGTATATTCCAGGCTTTAGTTATTCTATTCGCTAGAATAACAAAACTCGGATGGTTTGATATGGTCAAGGAGGAATATGTGTTCCACAACGTCATCAATGATGTTACCAGCTTTTTACAGGTGAGTGTTTATGCATACAAAAGGAAGAAACTGTCTAAAAGGTTTATATGTGTCTATATGTAATTTTTATTTTTTACGATCTATGTATATATAAGTATATAATAATTCATTCTTCTTCATGTTATTCAGGGTTCAGCAGAAATGTGCACCATCGGTATACAACTGCTGTCCCAACTGGTGGTGGAAATGAACCAGGTGTCCGAGGCTGATGCGAGCCGGTCCTTGGCCAAGCATAGGAAGATTGCGTCGTCCTTTAGGTGGGTGTGGGCTTGATATCTGATGATATATTACTAATAGAAGGTGTACATTTTAATCTTTTTATGTGTACTTCACACAATTAAGTATATTAATTGTTTTATTTTGTGGTTTATAAGAACATAAAATCAATAGAAATAAAAACTAGCAATGCCATCTCGCTATACAGAGACGTCCAACTGCTGGAAACGTTCCGCCTGGCGTGCTCGCTGCTGGAGGCGGCGCGCGGCGCGCAGGGCTCGCGCGCCGCCCTGGAGGGGGAGGCGCCGGAGCACGCGCTGTTGGCGGCGCTGCTGCGGCTGGCGCACAACTGTCTCACCTTCGACTTCATCGGCACCACCAGCGACGAGTCCTCCGACGACCTCTGCACGGTGCAGGTGAGTGCGGGCGAGTGCGGGCGAGTGCGGGCCAGTGCGGGCGAGTGCGAGTCATATTTAAATGAGGACTTCTCAGCAGATCTGCCTTCTGAGCTGGAGGCTTTCTGTAAGACTAATAATATAGTCAATTTTTATTTTGTATAGTTTTTGTATGATGGCTGGTATGAATTCAAAACCAAATTATTGAAATACTTTAGTATGAATTCGCTCGTTTAAAGTACAGGAATATTCATTTAATAAATTGATTTATCTCCAAAACGAATATAAAAATTTATTTCAAGATACCAACGTCATGGCGGCCGACGTTTCTAGAATCTGGTACTCTGGAGCTGTTCTTTGAGCTCTACCACAGTGTCCAAGGCACTACGGGTAGCTTGGCCTTGGCCTGTCTGGTCCAGCTGGCCTCGGTGAGGAGGTCCCTCTTCAGCAACAATGAGAGGGCCAAGTTCTTGAACAGACTTTCCGCTGGGGTTATGAGGATCTTAGAGGATACTCAGGTATACTATACATATATATATATATATATATATATATATATATATATATATATATATATATATATATATATATATATATATATATATATATATATATATTATATATATATAATTCCTTTTACCACTCTTATATATGTTTATGGAATAAATAAAATAAATTCCCAGGGTCTATCAGATCCGACGAACTACCACGAGTTTTGTCGTCTCCTCGCCCGTTTAAAGTCGAACTATCAGTTGGGGGAGCTGGTCATGGTGGACAACTACCCTCGTCTCATAGAGCTGGTGGCCAAGTTTACTGTTCAGAGTTTGCAGGTTTGTGGCTGTGTATATGTATCTGTACTTCTACATTAATATTATATTATAAATGTTAACATTTGTTTCGTTAAATGTGTTAATCTCAGGAACTACTGGTTGGAATATATATTTTTTGTTTTATAGCCCATATATCGCAGAAGGCTATAGGCTATTTATTTATTTGTAAAACATTGTACCTGCTGAATGTGTCATGTGTCATACAGATCTCTCATAGATATATATCATTTGGCCACAGAGCAGAAGCTGCAGGAAGAAGCTAGTTTATAGAATATGTGTAAAATATATAATCATTTGGAATTTTATCATAAATAAATTATGGATATTTATTAAATAATAAAAAGTATATTTCTTTTTTTTATGTAAAATCCATTTATACATTTCCATATATATTTTGGTGATGTATATTCAATGTTCACTTTATCTTCTAGTTGTAAGCTTATTAAAAAAAAATTATTTATTTCCAGATGTGGCAGTTTGCTCCCAATTCAGTCCACTATTTACTTTCCCTATGGCAGCGTATGGTGGCTTCAGTTCCATATGTGAAGGCTTCTGAGCCCCATCTCCTGGACGCCTACGCGCCAGGAGTTACGGCTGCTTATATAACCTCAAGATTAGATTCTATTGCTCTTATCATTAGGTAGGTATTGATTTCTTGGGGTTTTTGGTTCAAAGATTTAAGTAAGGCCTTTAATTATAAATTGAACTGTGAGTTTTTGGGTTTTACATAGCCTCAGTGCCTTAGATCAAGACATCTGTACCTCGTGTTTTTGTTCTAAGAATTTTGGCTGCTTATAATAATAACTTGGGGCTGAGTGTATTGGGTTTATGGGTTTATGGTGATGATCTGTGGTGACACTATCTAATATTTTGTTGTATGTTGACATGAATGAGCTAAACGTCTGATATGTTATATATTAAAAACAAATTAACGCCATAGATTTAACATTGAATTTGTTAGAATAGTTTGATTGAGGAATTATTTTTTTTTAAATTTCTTCGTTCTGTTAGACAAATCGCGGCGTTGAGTTAAGATTTAAAATTATAGATTCATATAACTAATATTTGATCATTCCATAGAGATGGGCTAGAGGACCCGCTGGAGGACGCCGGCACCGTCTCCCAGCAGCTGGAGCAGGTGTCGGTCATAGGCAGATGTGAATACGCCAAGACCTGCCAACTCCTGGTGGCACATTTTGATAGAGCAGCAGCTGCTTACGGAGTGGAGACGGGACCTAGCTTGTTGGTTGTTCAGGGTGAGAACTAAATTCGGACTTTATGGATCATTTGGATTAATTATTTAAATATGTTTGCCTGCCAGTGAAAAACAAATGTTTATTTCAAAAATGTTGCCAGTTAGAATGTCCATTCTAACATTTAACACGGACAACCAGGCGAGAAGTTTTAAAATGCTAAGTCAAGTATTATAGTAATATGTAAATAATTGAAATCTCAATGGAAACCTTGAATGCAAAACTTAATATTTTATTCTTCGTTTTCTTTTTGCATCACGCAGTATCGGATATACCATTAGGAACAAGGAACACCTAGTGTTAAGACACTCCGTTCCCCGTTTTTGGTCTTCGGTCGTTGACTTAACCATATATTTACAACCAATTCTCTCATCAATTCCAGGTCAGCTAACCTGGCTGGTGTACATAATCGGCGCGGCGATAGGCGGCCGCGCGTCCGTCAACACCAGCGAGGACAACGACGCCATGGACGGCGAGCTGGTCTGCAGGGTGCTGCGGCTCCTCGACCTCACTGATTCTAGACTAGCTGCGGTGAGTTGGGTCAAAGTGGAACACTCCAGCTCTTGCCCAACTACTCGCCTGATTACTTGCTTAACTATTAATCAAGTTACTTGTCCAGCTACTCGCAACTACTTATCTAACTACTGTATCACTACTTGTTAACTTCCAATAAGAAAAAAAATCTACCGAAAAAGGACCGTCGTGGCGCAAAGGCACAGCATCTGGCTGTAAACGCGACGGTTTGTGGGTTCGATTCCCACGAGGGGAGAAATAATTATTATCATTTTCATCACTCAGGCAACAAGGCAAAGCGGGGCGTTGAGATCCACCTCTCAACACGCAATACCTCAAATGGCGGAAAGTGGGGAACAGAGTGTCTTAACATTAGGTTCTCTTTGTCTCCCGCTATGAGCGCGATATAGCGTGAAGCTAAATAAACAAAAAAAAAAATTGTTTAATATGTTTAAATAAACATATTGTCTCAACACATTGTGCAACATTACAGGGAGGCTGTGAGAAGCTGGAGCTAGCAATGATGTCCTTCTTCGAGGCGTTCAGAAGGATATACGTCGGGGAGCAGGTGCAGAAGAACAGCAAAGTGTATAGACGCCTCAGCGAAGTGCTGGGGGTGAACGATGAGAACCAGCTGTTAAGTGTTATTATGAGGAAAATGTTAGTATAGTATTTTTTGTAACAAGCGGTATTTGATGCTGCTCTAATTGAGCTTGCGCTTGAATATATTTTATATGGAATTATATAGTGGGACAGCTATGGCAGCTAGATGAAGCTATAAGGAGTAGGCCTTGTCAATCCTGCTGAATGCGGGATACAGCGTGAAGCAAAATAATCTTAATAAGATAAAGTAGGTACTCACCAAGTATCTGTAGAGTAATAGTATATAAAAAAATAATATGTTCTTAAAAACACATACATATTTTGAACGTAGCGTGACTCGAACCCGCGCCTCTTCTTTATCGTCCAAGCGTTCGTCGCCATTTATGCCATATGTTATTTATCAAGCCTTTTTAATATATATATTGCTACTTTTCCTTCCTTTAGTATCTAATAACAACAGTTATATATATATATATATATATATATATATATATATATATATATATATATATATATATATAATATATATATATATATATATATATATATATATATATATATATATATATATATATATATATATATATATATATATATATATATATTTTATTCTATCCACAGTATCACAAACCTGAAATATTGGGGTAGTTCGAAGTCGATTATCACGCGTACCCTCGGCCTGCTCAGTGACCTCAGCGGAGGGTACTCCTACGTGAGGAAATTGGTGAAGCTGGAGGAGGTGCAGTTCATGTTGACCCATCACACGGTTAGTACTGACTTGGGACTATATACTGTACTCACATTGTAACTGTCTAGACTATAGATTGATTGGAAACAAGACGGTTGTCGGTTCCATTCCCATTATGGGGAGAAGACAAGTATCGAAAATTGACGTAGACTTGACTGACTGACTGGTTTGCTTGCTACTAACACAAAAAAATTAATATCTTGTTTCTAGGCGGACCACTTCCCCTTCCTGGGAGTGGGAGCAGGTTCAGCAGGGATGAAGAGTCGCAGTATGCTGTACACGGCCCTCGGGCGACTCCTCATGGTGGAACTTGGAGAAGATGAGGACAGGTTCCAGGCGTTCATGATGCCTCTGACTGGTGAGATTTGAAGTTAATGGGTTTTGATAATGTTATTAAAACATGTGGATATATTTTTTTTTATTAGAATAATATGTAATAAATGCAAGAAAAAATTAATTCAATAGCTTATAATAGAACAATTTATTTATTATATATTTTAAGTATTATATATTATGTATATATAAAAATATGATTTGGAGTAAAATATGGGTTAAAAATTTATATAAAAAATTAGTCATAAATTATTATTTAAAATAATTATTTAAAATAAACTTTTTTTTAGAGATTGCTATTACTTTTTTTTCTAAAGAATACTTCTTTTACTACTTCTTTTTTTCTTTTTCTCCTTCTGCTACGTCGAAATTCTTATAAGTTTGTTACAACTTATTTTTGCTAATAAAGTTTGGGCGGGGGTTCAAATCCCGGTACGTTCCAATTTGTATGACATTTATTTAATTTAATAATTCCAGCGGCGTTCGAGAGCATAATAGGCCTGCTGTCGCCGGGCGAGACGCAGCTGTTCGCGTCGGAGAAGGCCAAGACGACCCTCATAGGGCTGGCGCGGGACCTGCGCGGGCTGGCCTTCGCGTTCAACACCAAGACCACGTACATGATGCTGTTCGACTGGATGTGAGTACCACACACACTTGAAGGGGGGTGGGGGAAAGGGAGTGGTGGCTTATAATATACTTGTTTGCTCCATAGAGCTCCATACTTGAGCGGATGCCACTTTCCAGATACCCGGTGTACACGAAGGTGCTGCTCCGCGGCATCGAGCTGTGGTACTCGGACCCGGGGGTCACCACCCCGGTGCTGAAGCTGATGTCGGAGCTGGCGCACAACAGGAACCAGAGGCTGCAGTTCGACGTCAGCTCCCCCAACGGGATACTGCTGTTTCGGGAACTCTCCAGCACCATATGCGCTTATGGTGAGAGGGACCTTTTTTTCTCTCTCTTTAGAGATTTGAACTCTGGTACTTTGAGAAACGTTGGTTACTAAACTGATGTAGCAATTGGAGCGCAACAGGAATCTAACACTGCAAATGTCAGTTCATGTAATTAATATTGTTGTTTCGAGAACATTCTAGTACTAGAAAGTGCGGCGTTGTCAGTACCGTCAGTACCGTGTCACGCGGTGTCTCGAATTCTGATGGACAGTGAACAACAGGGTTAATTAATACTTAAAGTTAAAAAAATGTTATATATAACTTATCCAGGAACACAATTCTTATCTCCAAACCCAAAGGTTGTGGTTTCGATTCCCACTAGTGGGAATGAATTGTTTTCATTCCCCACTCTGCTGAGTGAGACCGGGCAGAGGGTCTCAACACGCAGTATCTTGGATGCGGGATAGAGCGTGAAACTAAACAAACATATAATTATATTTCCAGGCAGCAGAATATTATCAATAGACGTTTGCAAGAAAGACATGTACGCGATGAAATTGAAAGGCATTTCCGTGTGTTTCACCATACTGAAGGCGGCGCTGTGCGGGAATTACGCGAACTTTGGTGTGTTTAGGTAATTATTGTTGTTCTTTTTATATATTACACACACACACACACACACACACACACACACACACACACACACACACACACGCGCACACACACACGCACACGCGCACACACACGCGCACACACGCGCGCACAGACGCGCGCACACACGCACACACGCACACACGCACACACGTACACACGTACACACATACACACACACGCACTTACACATACACACACGTACACATACACACACACATATATACTAGACCGATTTCAATAATTATTCCACCATTTGAAAGCTGCATCTTCACTGAGTGATATAGACTATATAATATTTAATAAAAAAGTAGGGATCCCTAATAAAAATGTCATAATATAATCAAAGGTGTGAAAAAAAATTGTCATAAATAATCTGTCATCGCGTGCGCTGCGAGAACTATTGATGATAGAACAAACAAACACTACAGTATTGTAGTACGTATCAATATCTACAATATCCACTAAGCTAAATAAATTATGTAGTTCAAGCGGGTGAAGCTAGTACTAGTAAATTTCATAATATCGTAGTCATTTAAATTTCAAAAATAATAATATTAAAACGATTGTTGATTACACTTGATGTAATGCATTTCGTATATCGAACCTGTACTAACCTCCATGTAACACGCGACAGGCTGTACGGCGACGAGGCGTTAGACAATGCGCTGAACATGTTCGTCAAGCTACTACTGAGTATATTGCCCAGCGATTTGTTGGTAAGTTTTTAATTTTGATAATGACAAGTTATGTTTTTTTTGTCTAAATGAGATTTGAACCCGTTATTATTGTTTTAATTAAATTACTTTTTATCTACCCTATGCTTTAGACGAAATTAAAGCATAGTGTTTCGCTATGCTCATATTATTTGAATATCATATCTAAGTATTTAATAAATAAATAAATTAATATATAAATAATTATTATATATTATTGTAAAAGGTTGGAATTGAAAGTGCTTGTGATGTCACATAGATAGAGGCATTGTATGAGAATTCAATTTAAATAAACCTAATAAAGTTAATTTAAAGACGCTTTACGGAGTCTGTTGTTAAATCGAGTTTACATTTTAGAGGGTAGAGTTGAAAAAGTGTCCATTTACAAAAGAACAAAATATTGTCGCTAGTGTAGCAAGCGGAAATGAATGTAGATAAAAATTATTTCATGTCTAACATCTCAAAGAAGAAGTGGTCTTAGTGGTTTTTTTTTTGTATTTGGTGGTACCCTATTCTAATAGTTTGAGGTGCTATGTTTAAAAATCCTTCCACTTGCTACTCTGGGGCCATCTTAGTTTGCTCTCTTTTAACATTGTTTGGACATTGTTAATATGCATTGGTACTCCTTACTTCCACACTCTATATTTACATTGTATATAACATTTCTACACATTTCTATCATTTTGTACAGGATTATCCCAAATTGTCTCAAACCTACTTCGTCCTCCTGGAGCGTTTAGCGCAGGACCACATGCCCTTCCTGGCGTCCCTGCAGCCTGATGCCACATTGTATATATTGTCTTCTATATCTGAAGGGCTAACGGCTTTGGGTGAGTTTTTTTAATTTATATATATATATATATATATATATATATATATATATATATATATATATATATATATATATATATATATATATATATATATATATATATATATATATATATATATATATATATATATATATATATATATTTTTGACCGGAGTGGGATTCGAACCTCTCTAGGAACTCGTCTTAGTATAACAACATTTAACAATTTACTTTTGAATAATACCCTTTTGTAATTAAGAGTTCTCGTACCTCGAACCCCCTTATATCAACCTTTTCTTAGGAAGGGAGAGTACACGAGTACAGCAATGTGTAGTACAAACTTCTGAACAACCACAATCAAAAGATATAACTGCTTCTACTCTGTTTAGGCCGCATACTCTATTAACCGACTTAAAAAAAGGAGGAGAATATAGAACCAATATGATATAGATGCTTATATATTTTTTGTGTTTTGAAATTGATACAAAACTTTCGACATTGTCTTCTGTCTTTGGTCACAATTTTTAGTTTAAATAATAAAGTATTTTTTTTTTATATTAATTTTTCATTAAATAGATTCCAGTGTGTGTACGGGATGCTGCGCCACTCTGGACCACATCGTCACATATTTATTTAAACAGCTCGTTCAGAAATGTGAGTGATATGTCAAACTATAAACTTAAACTAAAATAAACTTTATAGAGTCGTCTAAAACTCGAGCAAAGAATTTTTATAATTTCCTCATTCTGGTAAAATGACAGCAATGCGTGGAGATCCGCCACTGAAGCTCAATTATTAAATGAAAAAAGAAGAACGAAGTGTCTCAACACTAGGTCCCCGCCGCCTACCCTGCCTCGTGCGGGATACAGCGTGAAACTGAAAAATAAAATTAAAATTGTAGCCTCTACTAAAAATTGAACCCACGGCTTTTAGCTTTATAGACAAATTTTTCCTAGTGTAGAAATAAATAACAGCTGTGACATGTGACAAAAATCAAAATCAAAATTGTCTTTATTCAAATAGGCTGTTACATGCACATTTTTATTTATATTAATAATTTTGGAGTTTAACGCTGTTAGATTGTACAAGTAAACTCTTCAGCTCTAAATGTAGATATTTTTATTCTCCAGCGAGCAACAAAGTGCCGAACCCGCGCCAGGCCCCGCCCGAGACCAGCAACATGTTCATAGAGGTGCTGCAGCGGAGGCCCGAGATCATGCAGCAGCTGCTCGCCACCGTGAGTGCCTCGCGAGGAATGCGTGGGCGTGCGTGCGTGCGCGTGTGAGTGCGCGTGCGCGTGTGAGTGCGCGTGCGCGTGCGCGTGTGAGTGCGCGTGCGTATGCGTATGCGTGTGGGTGTGTGTGCGCGTGCGTGTGCGCGTGCGTGTGCGTGTGGGTGCGCGTGTGAGTGCGTGTGCGTGGGTGTTTGTGTAACCAAACATATATTTTTTCTTTCTCATTTAGGTTTTAAACGTAGTAATGTTTGAAGAATGCTGCAATCAGTGGTCTATGTCTCGACCGCTTCTCGGCCTGATACTGCTCAACGAGGAGCAGTTCGCTAGGATCCGGACAGACTTGATCTCCCAGCAGCCGAGGGATAAGCAACCCCAGCTGGTGCAGTGGTTCCACAGCCTCATGAACGGGATCGAGAGGAACTTATTGACTAAGAATCGGGATAGGTAGGTGTTATATATATATATTTGATTCGTTCATTCATTCGTTCTATAGTGAACTAATTTTAAGAACTAACTAAAAATCTACCATAACAACAAACCATTAACCAATACATAATTAAATAATTAACTGATTATTTTAATATTATTTATCTGTGTCACTAATATAATACACATAGATAGGTCATAAAATTACGTTTGTATTTATATAATGGAGTTTAATATTAAATATTTCGTAATGGATGAATTAAAAGGTAATAAAGCCGTCGTGATACAGCGGCACAGCGTCTGACTGTGGACGCGACGGTCGTGGGTTCGATTCACATAAGGGAAGATGCATTATTTACGATTGAGTGTCTTAACACTATGTTCTCTCTGCCTATTCTGCTCTATGCGGGATACAGCGTGAAACAAAAAATATCTTATATTTGACTACAAACGCTTTCTATATAGAAAAACAAATAAACACTTTGATAAATATAATAATTAAGCTATTTTATTTTATTATTGAACAACCTGTATATGCGAGTTACATACCCAAGTCTTCCTTCCAGGTTCACACAGAACCTGTCCATGTTCCGGCGTGACATCACCAATCTGCTGAAAGGCACGTCAGTGACGACACCGTCCGTCAATGACATGATGACGTCATAACACTTCACTTAATCCCCAGTGGATTTGTTGCGAGATTTGTCGTGAGATTGATCCCGAGATTTATCTTTGGATTAATCTCAGGATTTGTCGCCGGATCGCAGTACGGGATTGGTGGTTTCCGTTGAGGATACATGGCTAAGGTCGGTTTCATGCAATTTGAAATTTAGAATACTTGCATATTTTTATTTAAAGTTTAAATTTAGAGAGTTATTGGGTACTTCACAGAATGTTGTAAATTAAAAAAAAAAAACAAATTATATGTAAAATTTTGGTTCATATAATGAATAAGTATTTGAAAACATTAACCCTCTCATTCTTATAAAATATAATAAAATCTGATATGTAAAATCTGATATATATACCAAAACGAAAATTATTTTTTTTTAAGTTTTATTTTAACCTCATCTAGTGAAATGGCTTTTTACATTCTTGTTGTATATAAAAAAAGTTATGTCTCATAAATATTTAATCAAAATTAAAATGCTATAACTTCCTTTTTAATTTCTTGTATTTAAAAAAAAATAAAATAATATGTGTATAATCTATATTTACAAATATATGTATTCATTTGTTTTTTATATTATTTAGTATCATAGTCGTGTATCCTCATCTCTTTAAATAAATGTGTAGAGCACAAATGTGCACAACTTTGTGATTTGTCAAGAGCAAAATGGCGGATTTTAAAAATCTAAATTTCAAACTAATGTGCATTTTTTTTCCATATTTTATAAGTGACAATGGAATTAATAGATATTTAGCTATTTTTTTTTATTAATGTCTATCGCCATTTTAGTTCTACTTCTATAGATAGATGAGTGAATGTAATATTTGAAATAGTCGTGTATCATACAATTGATGGAATTTGGGATGTTTTTTTTTTTTGTATTTTGAGCAAAGCCCACATATGTATACAGCCAAAGGCAAGAATATAAAAAAGATGAAATTTGGTATCTATTATTATTATATTGACCAAATGCAAATTATTTATTAATTACTATACACTAACTATAAATGCGATGGTGGTAGGGGGTTCGAGCCCCCTTAAATTATTATTTAAAACATATATTTCACCGCTCAGACAATACGTTCCGCATTTATGTGAAGCCAAAAATCAATGTTTTTTAATGAAATATTTTTTTATTCCAAATTCCAAAAACCATATTTTGTGAATTTAATCCATGTAAATAAATATGCTTAAAATTTTAGTGTTTGTTAGACATTGGACACGTTATTTTTAAATATATCGATGTTTTTTTTTATCTGTAGTCTGTTATACAAGAATATATTTCTATCTCTCTCTCACACGCACACTATGAAAGAGATGGGAGATTATATTGTATTATTTGTTTGTGTGAGCAATATAGTAAATGTCAATTCTAGGAACATTACCTATTCAAGTAAAGTCAACTAGCAAGTACCAGGACTTCATGACTGATCAAGAGATCGTTATTATAGAACTTTATCTGTATATTATTATCATTGGCCTCAGTGGGAATTGAACCTAATACCGTATTGCAATTAAACTTCTTATAAACTATGAAATTTCAAAATTATGTAATTTAGGCAATTGTTGTATGAGACAAAGAGATGGATATAAGATAAGTTTCTCTATGTGAGTGTAGCTATTGCTAGCAAACGATACCCTCCCTCCCCCTTTTAGACCCTTTAAATAGTTAAAACGAAGTAAAAGGCGTCTAACGCAGTATGTGAGAAAGAGATGGGGTTTCTGACGTCACAACCGTTCTTTCTAGAACCATTGCCATAAATTACATTTACAATTGTTATTTTTTTAAATTTGAACTTAAATCGATTTTGTATTCCAAATAACAAATCGATATTAGTTGTTAGAATGAAATAATGTATGAATGAAATATATATATATATATATATATATATATATATATATATATATAATATATATATATATATATATATATATATATATATATATATATATATATATATATATATATATATATATATATTTTTTTTATTCTTCAACTTTTTTTAAGCCCTATGAAGCATCCATCTCTTTCTCACATATAGGTCTACCTCACATTTTGCTTTGAGATATGTAAGAAGATAACGTTTTAGAATTTCATTTAGAATCGTCTTTAGTAGTTTGAAAGAAATATATATTTTTAATTTGTATAATCTGTAGTTAAAATTTTACAGTATTGTTTTTTTTGTTTTACAAGTTGTTTGTGTGATTAGTCGATCAATCAGTCAGACAGTCAGTCAGTCAGACAGACAGTCAGTCTATTTTGTAAACAAAAGTGTCAACATGAAGATGTATAAGATTGTTGACAAAATATGTTTTTAATTTCATTAGTTGTAATTAATTTTTTTGGAACGAAGGCTTTATTCTAAACACTAGATTCCCTTCCCTATATGCGGGATACAGCGTGAAGCACTACTTGAACATTCACTTCAATATTATACAACAACTTCAATATTATACATTTAAATACTTATGAAGAAGAATGTTTGAGAAAAGCAATGGCTTCTATACTTATTTTGTATATTATATATAACTGTATCCAATAGCATAAAAAATATTTCTCTACAAAATTAAAAACATTGTATATTTTGATTATTGGGTTTTCTCTAACACTTTTAGTGCTATGAAGTGATCGGGCGGATGGAGGGCGGAGTGTCTTGACACTAGGTTTCATCTGCGGGATACAGTTGTACCAACTGTTACAACATCCTATGTAGATATAGTTAATATATAGACAATTTTTTTTATATTTTAAGTATTATTGTATGAGAATGTATGGAGTTAGTGTGTGAAGTCGGTTTCAGAGTTTTGGTTTTGTTTCAGATTTTGTATGTCTTAATGTATATAGTTGAATAAAATGTGATTTGTACAAAGTATTGTGGTTTTTTTTTTATTTGTTTTACCCATCTATATATCTATAAATAAATATAAGAATATATATATATATATATATATATATATATATATATATATATATATATATATATATATATATATATATATATATATATAATATATATATATATATATATATATATATATAAATAAATATAAGAATATATATATATATATCTCAGAGGGTGTCCAGCCAATTATCTGTCCGATATTTGGTTTCCGGCATACGGGTACGCGACCCCGGGACCTCGAGCCACCACTTTCATAACCCGATCCAATCCATGTAAGTGGTGTCCCTCCCCTATATTCCAAGTCTTTCTGCCTCTTATTCCCTTTCCTTTCTTGGTTTCTCCCAGTAATGGGTTTGGAGGTCAGATGGCAATCGCTCCACAAAAAACCACTTCGCCACTCATATGGACCGATTGGTCTTAGTCGGCAGGCAGACCCTGGCAAACAGCCGGGACTAATGCCAGGAAGAAGAAGAAGAAGATATATATATATATATATATATATATATATATATATATATATATATATATATATATATATATCTTCTTCTTGGCATTGGTCCCGGCTTTTGCCAGGGTCTGCCTTCCGACTAAGCAATCTATTGGCTCATCATGCCTTGCTCTCATGTCTTGCGTCACGACATCCAGCCATCGCTTCCTTGGGCGTCCGGGTGGTCTAACTCCAGGGACAGACATGTCATGGCACTTCCTTCATAGTTCTCAGATCAGCGCATAACATGGCCATACCATCTCAGGCGACGCTCTTGGAGCTTATCCGCTACGTCACGGACCCCAAGACTACCTCCAATGAATGTGTTGCGTATGCGGTCGGACCGCGTAACGCCACACATCCATCTCAGCATCTTCATCTCCGTGACGTGAAGCTCCTGAGTGTGCCGAGATAATGTTGCCCAACACTCGCTGCCGTATAAAAGAACCGGTCGGATAATGCTCTTGTATATCAGTCCCTGAGCTTGGGCGGTATTCTGCTATCGCAGACTACACCAGTGACCTCCCGCCATTTGGCCCAGGCAGCGTTTATACGGGCATGGATGTCGTGGTCGATGCCTAAAAGCCCATCCCCTAAGGGGATCCAAGGTCCCAAAAAGCTTCTCCGCCCTTAACGGCTGGTCAGGCCGGATTGGATGGGCTCGAGCCCGGGTTTCCCGCAACCCAATGTACTCGGTCTTTAACACTTTCATTTTGAGCCCCACCGTTCTCAAGCGAAACCCTTCCGGGCCCGTTCACTTTACGCTCCAGCATTAGTCTTCACTAGGCGCCCCAAGCACTAGGCTCTCGTGAGGAGTACTTTTTCACGGCATATCATCAGCCAGGAGGCTGGGCTTTGGGATGGACGAGGAACAGTATCCAACACTACATTTAATAAGAACGGGCCAAGAGCTGAGCCCGGTGAAACCTACTGTAATCGGGAAGGGGGTTTTATATATATATATATATTATATAATATATAAAAGATATATATTTTTTTTAACAAAATGATATGTATATGTATATAATATATAAAATATATTAAAAATATATATATATATATATAAACGAATTAAAGTAATGTATATGTATGGATATGTTTTGAAAATTTTATATATTATTTTTGTATATGTTAAAATATATATAAGATAATATAATTTTATATTTATAAAATATATATATATATAAAAATATATTATTTTTATTTTATAAATTTTATATTATATATATATTTTATATATTATATATAATTATATTATATATCCCATATATTATTATTATTTTATATAATATATAAATTAGATATTATATATATATTATATATATATATATATATATATATATATATTATATATATATATATATTATATATATATATAATATATAAAAATAATTTTAATAATATATATTATATATATATATATATAGATTTATTTTATTAAATTATATATATAATTAATATAAATATATTTATTTAAATTAATAAAATTAAATTTTTATAAAATTTTTTTATATATATATACATAAAAATATTTTTTATTAATTATAATTATATAATTTTATAATTTTAATATATAAATATATTTTTTAAATATAAAATTTTATAAATAATATATATATATATTATATATATATATATACATATATATATATATATATATATAGACGTTTGGCACATGTAGCAGTATGAGATACCTCCATGGTGGACGATGGGGATTTCGAAAGGGTTTCGTAATACGAAAATTAAACATTAATTTATTCACCAAATTTTTATTCTCAATGATATAGTTTAATACTAGAAAAAAAAATATTATCTTAAACTTAATTAATACATTTATATTGTTTATTTCCTTTATTGCACAGGGTCTTTACGAGATAAAGGGGGGCCTTCAGCTTTGTTAAATATATCTTGGCTGTCACAGCAGACGTCCAGGTAAAATTGGCAAGTCCTGGAAATAAAAACAAATATATTTTATAATATATATAATATAATTTATTAAAAATTAAAAATAATAAAATAAAAATATAAATATATATAAAAGAATTTATATATATTTTATATAATAAAATATAAATATTTTAAAAAAGAGCCGGTTTACTTTTTAAGGGTCGGAAAATGGGGGTTTTTGCGTTTTTAAAAAAAAAATTATTTTCACGCAAAACTCCACGGGGGTAGGAGGGGAACCGTAGGAAACCCTAGTTAAAACATTTCTTTTCCCCCGTTTTTTCCCTTTTTCGGGCCCTGGGGTTGAGTGGGGGAAACCAACGCCGCGTTTGCTTTTTCCTTGTAGAGCAAAAAAATTAAAAAATCATTCTTTTCCCCCGTGGGAATCGACCCACAAATGTTATTTATATATAAATTAAAAAATTATTAGTGTTTTCCCAAAAAAGGGCATCAAATTATTAGAATAATAACGGGGACTTTAAAAAAAGTATACCACTTGGGATCGGCCGTATGAAACGTTTTCTGTTTGGGGATCACATTTAAATATCTCACGCAGTTCCGGGTACGGTCACGTATATCCCCAGAAAAGGGGCAAACCTGAAATAAATGAAATTTCAAAAAAAACTCTATCTAAAAGTAGGTACAGCCTGTCTGCAAAACGAGGTTTGGGGGTTTCGTTCCCCCCGGCGAGTTTAGACATACATCCTGTCGATTTTCGTATGGTGTGCAAATTTTAATTTTTTTTATTCAAAAGTACTTAAAGTACCACTCCGAAGGCGAGAAGAAGACCGGCAGTTTTTCTCCGCCTTTCTACAATATATACGAAAAAAATAGGGAATTTACCCTCTTGTTTCTGGTATGGGGTTACAAGCAGAAATGCAAAAAACCCATAAGCAAAATGGTTTTAATATTTATAAACATTTAAAATGGAAAATTTAAAAGAATAATGGTGGGTGTTGGGGGGTGGAACTCAACCCCGCGCTTTTGGCTAAGAAGAGAAATGGAAATATTTCTTCGGAGGATCGAACCATTCTTATACGTCACGTTCTGTTCTGCAGCGCCCTATGCCTCGCCCTCTTTAAAAAAATTTTCCCAAATTAAAAATCCCCCGATGGCGATTGATCCCACATAATTCCCCCAACTTTAAATTGGAGCCGTTTTGGGGACTGGGTTCCCGGGGTTTATTTTACTAGGTCCCCTACTCAGAATCATTTTGGGGTTCCATTTTTCCCGGAGACCCCAGTAACCCCCAAATTTGTCGAAAAGCAAAATAATTTAAAATTGTTACCTTTTATTATTTTTTTGGGGTTCGACACGGGGTACGAACTATGATGCTTTTGAAATGCACAGTCGGTTTTATATACACGTTCCCCAAAAATGAGTAAAAAGGTCGAAATTTAAACTTTTCTGTAATTGTGCTTTAAAGTAAAACATTCTCCTCAAAGGTTAAAACTACCTTTTCCCCCAATTTCCTTTTAATTTGAATCCATGCGATAGTAGGGTTTGGGGTTTCCCCTTGGGAACAAAGCGTGGGGTGTGAGTACTGTCACTTGACATTCATAGTCGCGGAAAGCGGTTACCATGAATCGGAGTATCTACGGGATATTTTAAAGATGTGTGGGCATTGTGACGTCTTGCGACAGCGTCTTCATTATTTTTCTGTTGACACAGAATAGACATGTTTCCAGCATCACCAGGCGCCACCAGGTATAGACGAGAAGAAGGGACGGGAAGGGGAAGGGATGGGAATGAGGGAAGGGAGGGATTGTTTTATTATTATTATTATTTTATTTATCTACTTCTAGAGATCTCCCTTTCTAAGAAGGGGTATTTTTTACCATATATACGGGCTTTAGCCAAGTATAGAGGCAACTGAGTCTACAGATGATGTTGATAAGAATTACGAGTTATGCGACAAGTGTTTAGTATGATTGCTTTTTGCATAGTGTTAGTAATCGTATGGGGAATCCTTTAAAATATCTAAACCTATTGTGTAGTGTATTGAGTACTATTCCTGTTGTGGATATAAACTATTGGCACTATATGAACTATTTCTGCTTTCCATTGACTTTTTATTGCCAATGCTAGTTCCTGATATTTCGTAATTTTTTTCAGCGAGGGAAATTGAATATTGTGAGAATTAGGAACAGCTATGTCGATAAGGTATACGGTGTTTGAAATTTTATGTACAAGGTGATATCTGGTCTATTGTAATGTACTGTTTTATCTGTCAGAATGGTTCGATCCCAATATAGTTAATATGGCTATTTTCCGTGAACTGTATTTGGTTTATATTTATAATAGGGTACCTTTTTGCTCTATAAATTTATAACTATGTGCCAAATGCTGGTGTAAGATAGATGCAACTTGATCATGTCTATGCTTATAGTCGGTTTGTGCTAATGCGTTACAAGCGCCTGTTATGTGCTGAATAGTTCAGATGAGCTATTGCAATGTCTGCATAAATCAGAGCCTTCTGTTATTACTTTAGTAATATATTTTTTATAATTTCGGGTAGGAATGACTTGATCCTTTTATAGCATCCTCTGTTTCTGGGAACAGTACACCTCGCCTGAGCCATTCGTTCGACGTATTTTTGTCGACATAAGTCTAGCAAGTACTTTGAGAAATATTTTTTATCATAAATTACAAATTTCATCTCTCCATAGACCAAGTAACAAAATGACAAACATTATACGCCACTTAAACTTGCAGCAAAAAATAGCAAGATGGCAAGAAAAGTCTCTTCATGGGAAACACCGAACTGATCTGACACCATGTACTTATTTTATTTTTGTCGACCATAAGTCTAGCAAGTACTTTGAGAAAATATTTTTATCATAAATTACAAATTTCATCTCTCCATAGACCAAGTAACAAAAATTGACAAACATTATACGCCATTAAATTGCAGCAAAACATAGCAGGATGGCAAGAAAAGTCTCCTTCATGGGAAACACCGAACTGATCTGAACCAGACTTATGTCGACAAAAATACGTCGAACGAATGGCTCAGGCGAGGTGTACTGTTCCCAGAAACCAGAGGATGCTATACAGGATCAAGTCATTCCTACCCGAATTATAAAAAATATATTACTAAAGTAATAACAGAAGGCTCTGATTTATGCAGACATTGCAATAGCTCATCTGAAACTATTCAGCACATAACAGGCGCTTGTAACGCATTAGCACAAACCGACTATAAGCATAGACATGATCAAGTTGCATCTATTTTTACACCAGTATTTGGCACATAGTTATAAATTATAGAGCAAAAGGTACCCTATTATAAATATAAACCAAATACAGTTCACCGAAAATAGCCATATTAAACTATATTGGGATCGAACCATTCTGACAGATATAAAACAGTACATTACAATAGACCAGATATCACCTTGTACAATAAATTTCAAACACCGTATACCTTATCGACATAGCTGTTATATATATATATATATATATATATATATATATATATATATATATATATATATATATATATATATATATATATATATATATATATATATATATATATATATATATATATATATATATATATATATATATATATATATATATAGACGTTTGGCACATGTAGCAGTATGAGATACCTCCATGGTGGACGATGGGGATTTCGAAAGGGTTTCGTAATACGAAAATTAAACATTAATTTATTCACCAAATTTTTATTCTCAATGATATAGTTTAATACATGAGAAAAAAAATATTATCTTAAACTTAATTAATACATTTATATTGTTTATTTCCTTTATTGCACAGGGTCTTTACGAGATAAAGGGGGGCCTTCAGCTTTGTTAAATATATCTTGGCTGTCACAGCAGACGTCCAGGTAAAATTGGCAAGTCCTGGAAATAAAAACAAATATATATATATATATATATATATATATATATATATATATATATATATATATATATATATATATATATATATATATATATATATATATATATATATATATATATATATATATATATATATATATATATATATATATATATATATATATATATATATATATATATATATATATATATTTAGAGGCCAGGTTTACTTATTACTGGTGCGGAGAAATGAGGCGTTTTGCTGTTATTTATAGAAAAAAAATAATTAGTTTCACGCTGAAACTCGCACATGGCAGGATAGGCAGAGGGAACCGTAGGAACCTAGTGTTAAGACACTTCGTTTCCCGCTTTCCGCTTTTTCAGGCACTGCGTGTTGAGTGGCGGAACTCAACGCCGCGCTTTGCTTTGTTGCCTTGTAGAGCGAAGAAAATTAAAATCATTCATTCTCTCCGAGTGGGAATCGAACCCACAAATGTTATTTATATATAAATATAAATAATTTATATAGTGTTAATTGCCATAAAGGCATCAAATATATTAGAATATATATACAGGGACATTAAAAAAGTATACCACTTGGGATCGGTCCGTATGACAACGTTTTCTGATTGGGGATCACAATTGAAATATCTCACGCAGGTTCCGGTACGGTCACGTATATCACCCAGTAAACAGGCAATACCTGAAATAAATGAAAATTGTCAAAAAAAAATCTATCTATCTAAAATGTAAGGTACAGCGTCTGTCTGCAAACACGACGGTTTGTGGGTTCGATTCCCACTCGGCGAGTTTAGTACATACAGTCCAGTGTCGACTTTCGCTATAGGCTGTGCTAAGTTTAATTTTTTTTTATTCAAAAGTACTTAAAGCTACCAGCTCCGAAGGCGAGAAGAAGAGCCGGTCAGTTTCTCCGCCTTCTCTACAATATATACGAAAAAATATATAGGTAATTTACCGTCATTGTATTCTTGGGCATATGGCGTTACAAGCAGAACTGCTAAAAAAGCTCCATAACTGCAAATATGGTTAGAATATATTATAAAACTATGTAAAATGGTATTAACAAGAATAATGGTGTGGCGTGTTGGGTGGTGGAACTCAACCCCGCGCTTTGTGCTCATAGAATGAGGAAATGGAAGTATTTCATTATCGGAGAGATCGAACCATTCTTATACAGTCACGTTCTGTTCTGCAGCGCCATGATGGCCTCGCCTCTCTTTAAAAGTATTTCCAAATATTAATAATCCCCTGATGGCGATTTGATCCCATCATAATTCCACAACTTGAAATTGGAGCCGTCTGGAGACTGGGCATCTCAGGGTCTCATTTGACTAGGTCTCTACTCAGAATGCATTTTGGGTTACCAGTTATCCAGGAGACATCCCAGTAACCACAACATTAGCTCGAAAAGCAAAAATAATTAATATATCGTTACCTTATGTAGGTCATTTTTGTGTGGTCTCGACACGGCGTACGATACTTATGATGCTTTTGAAATGCAGTCAGTCGTCGTTTATATATACACGTTCCACGTACAATGAGTCAACTGAGTCGATAATTTAATCATTTTACTGTAATTGTGATTTCATTAAGTAAAACTATTCTCCCTCACATGGTATAAAACTCACCTTTCCACCAATGTGCGCTTTATATTTGGATCCATGCAGATAGTAGTGAGTTTGGTTCCCTCTTGGGGAACAAAGCGTGGTTTTGAGTACTGTCACTTGACATTCATAGTCTCGGAAAGCGGTTACCATGAATCGGAGTATCTAACGGTATATTTTAAAGATGTGTGTGCATTGTGACGTCTTGCGACAGCGTCTTCATTATTTTTCTGTTGACACAGAATAGACATGTTTCCAGCATCACCAGGCGCCACCAGGTATAGACGAGAAGAAGGGACGGGAAGGGGAAGGGAAGGGATTGTTTTATTATTATTATTATTTTATTTATCTACTTCTAGAGATCTCCCTTTCTAAGAAGGGGTATTTTTTACCATATATACGGGCTTTAGCCAAGTATAGAGGCAACTGAGTCTACAGATGATGTTGATAAGAATTTACGAGTTATGCGACAAGTGTTTAGTATGATTGCTTTTTGCATAGTGTTAGTAATCGTATGGGGAATCTTTAAAATATCTAAACTATTGTGTAGTGTATTGAGTACTATTCCTGTTGTGGATATAACTATTGGCACTATATGAACTATTTCTGCTTTCCATTGACTTTTTATTGCCAATGCTAGTTCCTGATATTTCGTAATTTTTTCAGCGAGGGAAAATTGAATATTGTGAGAATTAGGAACAGCTATGTCGATAAGGTATACGGTGTTTGAAATTTTACTGTACAAGGTGATATCTGGTCTATTGTAATGTACTGTTTTATCTGTCAGAATGGTTCGATCCCAATATAGTTTAATATGGCTATTTTCGTGAACTGTATTTGGTTTATATTTATAATAGGGTACCTTTTGCTCTATAAATTTATAACTATGTGCCAAATGCTGGTGTAAGATAGATGCAACTTGATCATGTCTATGCTTATAGTCGGTTTGTGCTAATGCGTTACAAGCGCCTGTTATGTGCTGAATAGTTTCAGATGAGCTATTGCAATGTCTGCATAAATCAGAGCCTTCTGTTATTACTTTAGTAATATATTTTTTATAATTTCGGGTAGGAATGACTTGATCCTGTATAGCATCCTCTGTTTCTGGGAACAGTACACCTCGCCTGAGCCATTCGTTCGACGTATTTTTGTCGACATAAGTCTAGCAAGTACTTTGAGAAAATATTTTTATCATAAATCACAAATTTCATCTCTCCATAGACCAAGTAACAAAAATTGACAAACATTATACGCCATTAAATTGCAGCAAAAAATAGCAAGATGGCAAGAAAAGTCTCTTCATGGGAAACACCGAACTGATCTGAACCAGACTTATTTTTATTTTTGTCGACATAAGTCTAGCAAGTACTTTGAGAAAATATTTTTATCATAAATCACAAATTTCATCTCTCCATAGACCAAGTAACAAAAATTGACAAACATTATACGCCATTAAATTGCAGCAAAAAATAGCAAGATGGCAAGAAAAGTCTCTTCATGGGAAACACCGAACTGATCTGAACCAGACTTATGTCGACAAAAATACGTCGAACGAATGGCTCAGGCGAGGTGTACTGTTCCCAGAAACAGAGGATGCTATACAGGATCAAGTCATTCCTACCCGAAATTATAAAAAATATATTACTAAAGTAATAACAGAAGGCTCTGATTTATGCAGACATTGCAATAGCTCATCTGAAACTATTCAGCACATAACAGGCGCTTGTAACGCATTAGCACAAACCGACTATAAGCATAGACATGATCAAGTTGCATCTATTTTACACCAGTATTTGGCACATAGTTATAAATTTATAGAGCAAAAGGTACCCTATTATAAATATAAACCAAATACAGTTCACGAAAATAGCCATATTAAACTATATTGGGATCGAACCATTCTGACAGATAAAACAGTACATTACAATAGACCAGATATCACCTTGTACAATAAAATTTCAAACACCGTATACCTTATCGACATAGCTGTTATATATATATATATATATATATATATATATATATATATATATATATATATATATATATATATATATATATATAGACGTTTGGCACATGTAGCAGTATGAGATACCTCCATGGTGGACGATGGGGATTTCGAAAGGGTTTCGTAATACGAAAATTAAACATTAATTTATTCACCAAATTTTTATTCTCAATGATATAGTTTAATACATGAGAAAAAAATATTATCTTAAACTTAATTAATACATTTATATTGTTTATTTCCTTTATTGCACAGGGTCTTTACGAGATAAAGGGGGGCCTTCAGCTTTGTTAAATATATCTTGGCTGTCACAGCAGACGTCCAGGTAAAATTGGCAAGTCCTGGAAATAAAAACAAATATATATATATATATATATATATATATATATATATATATATATATATATATATATTATATATATATATATATATATATATATAATATATATATATATATATATATATATATAACATATATATATATATATATATATATATATATATATATATATATATATATATATATATATATATATATATATATATATATATATATATATATATATATATATATATATATTTAGAGGCCAGGTTTACTTATTACTGGTGCGGAGAAATGAGGCGTTTTGCTGTTATTTATAGAAAAAAATAATTAGTTTCACGCTGAAACTCGCACATGGCAGGATAGGCAGAGGGAACCGTAGGAACCTAGTGTTAAGACACTTCGTTTCCCGCTTTCCGCTTTTTCAGGCACTGCGTGTTGAGTGGCGGAACTCAACGCCGCGCTTTGCTTTGTTGCCTTGTAGAGCGAAGAAAATTAAAATCATTCATTCTCTCCGAGTGGGAATCGATCCCACAAATGTTATTTATATATAAATATAAATAATATATAGTGTTCATTGCCATAAAGGCATCAAATATATTAGAATATATATACAGGGACATTAAAAAAGTATACCACTTGGGATCGGTCCGTATGACAACGTTTTCTGATTGGGGATCACAATTGAAATATCTCACGCAGGTTCCGGTACGGTCACGTATATCACCCAGTAAACAGGCAATACCTGAAATAAATGAAAATTGTCAAAAAAAATCTATCTATCTAAAATGCAAGGCACAGCGTCTGTCTGCAAACACGACGGTTTGTGGGTTCGATTCCCACTCGGCGAGTTTAGTACATACAGTCCAGTGTCGACTTTCGCTATAGGCTGTGCTAAGTTTAATTTTTTTTTATTCAAAGTACTTAAAGCTACCAGCTCCGAAGGCGAGAAGAAGAGCCGGTCAGTTTCTCTGCCTTCTCTACAATATATAGGAAAAAATATATAGGTAATTTACCGTCATTGTATTCTGGGCATATGGCGTTACAAGCAGAACTGCTAAAAAAGCTCCATAACTGCAAATATGGTTAGAATATATTATAAAACTATGTAAAATGGTATTAACAAGAATAATGGTGTGGCGTGTTTGGTGGTGGAACTCAACCCCGCGCTTTGTGCTCATAGAATGAGGAAATGGAAGTATTTCATTATCGGAGAGATCGAACCATCCTTATACAGTCACGTTCTGTTCTGCAACGCCATGATGGCCTCGCCTCTCTTTAAAAGTATTTCCAAATATTAATAATCTCCTGATGGCGGTTTGATCCCATCATAATTCCACAACTTGAAATTGGAGCCGTCTGGAGTCTGGGCATCTCAGGGTCTCATTTGACTAGGTCTCTACTCAGAATGCATTTTGGGTTACCAGTTATCCAGGAGACATCCCAGTAGCCACAACTTTAGCTCGAAAAGCAAAAATAATTAATATAGCGTTACCTTATGTAGGTCATTTTTGTGTGGTCTCGACACGGCGTACGATACTTATGATGCTTTTGAAATGCAGTCAGTCGTCGTTTATATATACACGGTTCACGTACAATGAGTCAACTGAGTCGATAATTTAATCATTTTACTGTAATTGGGATTTCATTAAGTAAAACTATTCTCCCTCACATGGTATAAAACTCACCTTTCCACCAATGTGCGCTTTATATTTGAATCCATGCAGATAGTAGTGAGTTTGGTTCCCTCTTGGGGAACAAAGCGTGGTTTTGAGTACTGTCACTTGACATTCATAGTCTCGGATAGCGGTTAGCACGAATCGGAGTATCTAACGGTATATTTTAAAGATGTGTGTGCATTGTGACGTCTTGCGACAGCGTCTTCATTATTTTTCTGTTGACACAGAATAGACATGTTTCCAGCATCACCAGGCGCCACCAGGTATAGACGAGAAGAAGGGACGGGAAGGGGAAGGGATGGGATTGTTTTATTATTATTATTATTTTATTTATCTACTTCTAGAGATCTCCCTTTCTAAGAAGGGGTATTTTTTACCATATATACGGGCTTTAGCCAAGTATAGAGGCAACTGAGTCTACAGATGATGTTGATAAGAATTTACGAGTTATGCGACAAGTGTTTAGTATGATTGCTTTTGCATAGTGTTAGTAATCGTATGGGGAATCTTTAAAATATCTAAACTATTGTGTAGTGTATTGAGTACTATTCCTGTTGTGGATATAACTATTGGCACTATATGAACTATTTCTGCTGTCCATTGACTTTTTATTGCCAATGCTAGTTCCTGATATTTCGTAATTTTTTCAGCGAGGGAAAATTGAATATTGTGAGAATTAGGAACAGCTATGTCGATAAGGTATACGGTGTTTGAAATTTTATTGTACAAGGTGATATCTGGTCTATTGTAATGTACTGTTTTATCTGTCAGAATGGTTCGATCCCAATATAGTTTAATATGGCTATTTTCGTGAACTGTATTTGGTTTATATTTATAATAGGGTACCTTTTGCTCTATAAATTTATAACTATGTGCCAAATACTGGTGTAAAATAGATGCAACTTGATCATATCTATGCTTATAGTCGGTTTGTGCTAATGTGTTACAAGCGCCTGTTATGTGCTGAACAGTTTCAGATGAGCTATTGCAATGTCTGCATAAATCAGAGCCTTCTGTTATTACTTTAGTAATATATTTTTTATAATTTCGGGTAGGAATGACTTGATCCTGTATAGCATCCTCTGTTTCTGGGAGCAGTACACCTTGCCTGAGCCATTCGTTCGACGTATTTTTGTCGACATAAGTCTGGTTCAGATCAGTTCGGTGTTTCCCATGAAGAGACTTTTCTTGCCATCTTGCTATTTTTTGCTGCAATTTAATGGCGTATAATGTTTGTCAATTTTTGTTACTTGTCTATGGAGAGATGAAATTTGTGATTTATGATAAAAATATTTTCTCAAAGTACTAATTTGCTTGTTATGTAGATTTTGGATGTCTATTATTCCCCTTCCACCTTCCCAGCGAGGAAGTGTAAGTCTTTCTAATGATGAAATCGGGTGATGTAGCTTTGTAGCTTTATTTAAATCAGTTTGAGACCAGTTTATTATTCCAAAGGAACTGTAGTAACTAACTTTATAGTATTTTTAGAGTAGAGATGGGATTTTAAAATAAGATTTAATCTTTGTCTAAATTTCTGCATTAGCTCTACCTTTGTTTCTGTTTGTTTTATTCTTCTACGCTGGTTAAAATCTAAATATTTATAAATTTCACCTTCATCCATTGACTCTATTTTTTCATTATTTCTTAGTGTGTAACTGTGACTCTCTATTTTACCTTTATTTATTGAAAATATTTTACATTTGTCCACTCCAAATTGCATACTTATATCATTTGAAAATTGTTGAGTTAGTCTGCTAACTTAAAAAGGTTATTCTCATTATTAGAAAGTAGTTTTATGTCATCCATATATAGCAAATGTGATAGAATATATTCACTATCAGTAGTTTTTAAGTGATATCCTATTCCAGGCTTGTTTAGTAAGCTTGACAATGGATTCAAAGCCAAACAAAACCATAAGGGATTCAGGGTGTCTCCTTGAAATATTCCACGCAGTATACGAATGGGCTCAGTTGTAATTGTGGAAGTTGAGGTTTTAAGTTTTAATATCGTTGTCCAATGTTCCATAACAGTTTTTAAAAATTATATGATTTTGGGGTGAATTTTATATAGTTGCAAGATGTATAGCAGCCAGCTATGAGGTACAGAATCGAATGCTTTGCGGTAATCTATAAACATGCTATAAATATTGTGCTTCTTCTTAAATATGTTATTTAAAACAATAGAATCTATAATTAACTGCTCTTTACATCCTTGACTGTTCTTTCTGCATCCCTTCTGTCGCTCTGCAAGTACATTATATTCATCTAAATGGTTATAAATAGATTCACTTAAGCATGCTGTAAACATTGTGTAGACAGTCTGAAGGCAAGTTATCGGTCTGTAGTTAGATGGATTTTGTGTGTCTTTGCATTTAGGTAACATATAAGTAACCCCTTGTGTAACATAATCTGGCATGGTCTGTGGAAATTGCATAAATGAATTGAAGTGATAGTGTTGTTGCAAATTTTCTAGACGTTTTTTGTTTTGGAAGATGAGGCCTTGAAACCGGGTCAGTGTTTTTAAATCTTTCCAATACTAAGCAAAATTATTGTTCTCTCTTTATAGTTTAACTTATAAGGATGAAGATCATTACTTTGTTCAATAGATTCGGTGCATGCTGGGGCAGCAAAATCTGTATTTTCTTGTAAAGTATTTAATATATTGTTCGAGATATGAGTGGTCCGCCTATTACATATTGAATTGATTTGTGACTTGTTCTGAAGTTCAATTTCTACTTGATTTAGGATTTCTTGTATTATATCATCAGACACCATTTTGTATTTTAAAATTACTCTACGTTGATCCGCTAGTCTTTGTTGCATATGTCCGCTGATATATGGGCAAGATGGGGAAATGATTCAACGAAGGAATTGTGTAATTTTTTACGGTATGCTGTTTTGTTAGTTTCTAAATCAGTTATTTGAAAGTAAATACGTACTATAGCTTCATTAATATTATTTGACCAACTCATCCTACCTTCAGCCTGTTTTAAATTTGGGGTTAGAAAATCTGATGCTTGGGTTGAGTTTGTGCTAAAATTTAGTCTTATGGAAACTTCTTTTCTTATGTTAGATAAAATATCTTCAGAAAGTAATTTATTGTTCACTATTGCTCTACGCTGATCACTAATTCCCTGTTTCGTAGCTTGCATTTCTGGGTATTTTTGGATAAAAGATTGGTGTAACGAATTAAAATAACCTCGTGAAATAGTTTCTAATTTACTTACGATGAGGTAAGGGCGCCATATGAACTTATTCATTTCATATGTCCATTGTTTTCTCGTAAAAACTTTAGCGATAGTGGGTCCAATATTTTTGGCTTTTGCCCCTTCGACAACATCTATTGCCTGATGTGATTCGAATGATGATGAATATGAGTAGAAGTCCGCCTGCTCAACTTCATACCGCCGAGGTTCGCATTCTGGAGCATCCAGCATCGGCTCCAGATGCGCCCCGGCGACCCCCGGGCAGCGGCCGCAAATTGTATACTTTTTTATCCCTTGTAACTCCATAAAATTAAAGGGTTTGGGAATTGTTTGTTTAGATAGGGTATGTTTAGATGTTATTGGCATAGTAGTAGCATATAATTATGATTACAGACCTGATGTAATTAATGGTCTAAAAATATTGTATCTCCTCCCCGTAAGCCCCACCACCACGACAAGGTCAATTCCCGTGGGGGGTTATTATTATTATTATTATTGGGCTGACGCAACGCCCAATCCAATTGCTATTATATTATAAAGAAGCCAACTTTTCATATTTGCTGGCAGTATCTTTCGGTGCATTGGTCATGTTTAAATAAATAAATTCAACTATAACCGTAAAGAGGCAAATGTATCAAAATATTATTAATCTTTACATATTATTCTGGTTTTCCGCAAGCAAAAATTGCCTTCATAGCAATGTGTAAATAAATTTAATATGATTGATGTTACGATCATAAGTTGGATTGAGTGGATTATAAGGAGTCTAGTGTGCTCCGAAATTTTTTTTTTTGCAAATTTTGTCGTAGTGGCGCAGATGTCTGACTGTAAGCGCGATTATGTGTAACTGTAACGCGATATGACAAATGTTTACAAGGCTTGGCCATCCAAGGGGAAGGGAGTATTATACTGTCTACCCTGCTAGAGTCACAGAGGAATCTAGGCAGGAAAAATATTAAAACATAAAAATAAATATTAAATACACCCCACACGTCTATGCCACTCCTAAGTTGGTCTAGTCAAATGTAATAATCGCTTAGACAAGAAAAGAAGGCTTTGTCAATATCTAAACTTATATAAAATTTACTTCGAATTTTGGCTAACCAATTAATTTCTGGCTAATATTTGAATCTAATATTTGACTTAAGAGACTTTCTTCGTTATTATATTGAAATATAAGAAAATAACACTTTATAATTCCATTCAAAGTCAGTCATACAATATAATTTTGCAATTCTACCGAATTCTGCATAAATTTAATTTTTCAATGTTTAGCTTGGTTTGTGTTAACCTATTTAAAATATATTAGAAGTTATCCTCGAATTTGCCGAAGCTGGTCAAAATTACAATAAACCTGACATTTTGCGAAAAGACCGCGTTATATAGACGTTTAACTGCAACATTTATATTGTTATTTACAATTGCATTAAATGCGTCAAATAATAATAACATTAAATTTTATTATTAATATAAATATCTATTCCTGTATTCATATTTTTTCGAAAACATGATGCAGGGCGATGTAAACACACTAATAGAATATGAATCCATGATTTTGTCTGTCTGTACACGTACATCTTGGTATAGCTGTCAGGTGTGAGCACTGTCTGAGACTGGCATACCTGACGAAGAATCATAGCAGATGATATAAGAGATTAGAAATAATGAAATGCTGCCACAACAAAAATGATCGAAAATCTAAACTGTAAGAAATAAGAAAATGGCTCTTTAGTACATGGTGATGAGTATGATGAAAACTTTTCCTTGACATAAAAAAAATTCCTTGACATAAAAACAACTCCAAGATCAGGACCATCTCATGAAGAACCGACGAATACGTCCAGCTAAACTATATGAGATAAAGAAGTGGCGCCTTAACGACAAATCAAGTATCTGGATCACCTGATGTAGAACCAGAACAGAAATTAGAAAAAAAAACCGATTGATACGTAAATGATAATGATGGCAAGGACCAAGAAGTCCACGATAACGAAATTTCGAAGTGGACAACGCCTGTGTTGCGAGTTCGAACTCTGCCATTTAATAAGTATATTTTGAATTTAGGTGGAAAGTGAAGCAATAATGTTGACACGAAATGCCTACTCTGCGGGATAGCGATTGAAATAAAAAAATAAAAATTAACTTAATATAGATAAAATACTCGTACAATATTTATACATAATGCTCTATGGGGTATCATTATACATTTGACCCTAGATCTGTCATCGTCACTTCAGTGTTGCTCTTATTTTTATTAAAGAATCGATATTTCCGGTAGATATCGAGACGGTTTCCGCTCAAATTTGTTCCATATTGAGTGGCGAAATTTAACGTCACATTTCGCCATACCAACTACTAGAAATATCTATTGATTTCTTTATCTCATCGTAGCCGTATGTTGTAAGCCGATGACATCCAATACGCAGGTACAATACAACACATCCTTGTTAACTGGAAACAAGCCCTAGAGAGGAATGGCCTACGCTAATGCGTAGGCGCGCCATTCCTCTCTAGGGCTTGTGTAATGCTAATGTAGAAGCAAAACTGAATATCTACATTGCAAATTTTCTGACCGACCACTATCTAGCACTTCAATACACATTAACGGAGAGCCAATAACGAATGCCAAGCATTTTAAATATTGACCCTAGGGTCAATGCTGAGTACGGATGCCAGTGTCGACGTGAACGTTATCCAAAGGATAAATGTTCCCTGGCACAAAGATGTGCCAATACAATTAAAAGGTAAAGTGTATAAGAGAGCAGTAAGACCAGCTATGTTGTGTAGTGCAGAAGGTTGGGCAGTCAAAAAACAGCGTGAACAAAAAAATGCACGGCAATGAAATAAATGAAAATGTTTCGATGGAGGATGCTTTAAGAAACCTTTGTAGATGTAGTATATATATTTAAATATAATTTAATATTTACGGTGTTTAATTATTTACGGTGATATTAATGTTGATATAATACGCTTTTTTAAATCTTTATAAATCATTTAATTTAACAAATGTGTTTTGCGAACCTACTCGTGTCACAAATACTTTAGCAACTTGTATAGATAACGTGTTCTGTCACTGTGACGTAGAAGACACACGCATCATAAATAATTTGAGTTCGGACCATTGTGGACTGACGTTTTCAGTGTAAGGCCAACATGTCAATAATACACGGAAAATTATATGTAGGCCAGTTGCTACCCGTAGATTAAATATATTTAGCGAAAACGTGAAACAAAAAATATCTAGAATAGAAAATTGTGTAGAAAATCCCAATAAGTTTTATAACAATATATATAATTTACTTTTAAATGAATTTAACAGTTTTTAAACAGAACACATTGTGTGAAAGCTTTAAAAGGAAATTTAGTGACTGGGCAACTGTAGGAATATAACGTAGTAGAAATACATTATATGAATTATACGATATGAGGCAATTGAATCGTGATCCCAAATTTCTGAAGCGGGTCATTATTTTCTTCAAGATATTTAAAAAACTTTGCATTGAAGCAAAATCTATATATATATAAGAAATAGAATATTAAAATAAAAGAATCTAAGAATAAAATATCTACTACGTGGGATATTATAACTAGATTGAAAACTTATAATAAGCCAGTAGAATTAAGAATTGATAATAAAATAATAAGTAAAGACTTAGAAGTTCCAAATATTTTTGAGAATTACTTTGCTGAAATACCTGTTAAAGTTACTTCCTCATTAAAATCATCTCCTTTAGTTGCAAATCATTTCTTGCAAAGTAATACTACTTGTTGAAACAATAATTTTACTTTTGAGCATGTGACACCAGAAGAAATTGTTAAAACTTTTAAAAGCTTAATATAAAAAATACTGGTGATCTATGGGGTATATCTGTAAAGCTACTGAGCTCTATCATATGTCACATTGCACCTCAGTTGGCTAAGACATTTAACGAATGTGTTGACAAGACAAACCCTGACCTTATGAAAAACAGTAAAGTAGTTCCGTTGTTTAAAAGTGGAGAAAATAACGACCCGAGCAACTATAGACCGGTATCTGTATTGCCATCACTGAGCAAAAAGTTCGAAAAAATAATTCTGAATCAGCTAACTAGCCATTTTGCTAAGAATAAAATGTTTCATAATGCACAGTATGGTATTACTAGGCGTAGATCTACGGTAGATGCAGGAGTTGCGCTCCTTAAACACATATATGATGCTTCAGGTCACTTTTGACTGCGTAGACCACGATATATTATTACTCAATCTTAGTTACTACATAGTCAACAACAACGCTCGTAATCTAATTGCTTCATATCTCACTAAAAGGATTCAGTAAATAATATAAAGTCTTCCGGTTGTTATTTACGGATGGTTGTGCCACAAGGATCGATTTTGGGGCCTTTTCTATTTTTGGTATATGTAAACGTAATCCTTTTTTTGTTGAGAATTTTTGCGATATTGTATTATTTGCTGATGATACTTCTTTGATCTTTAAAGTAGACCGTAATAAAGATAATTTGGACGAAGCGAATAGTGCACTGTCGCAGATTCTTCACTGGTTTAATTATTTCAATTCAATCATTCGTGGCCCATAATTTGGTATTTGTGGACCATTGGTTGGTACCCATTGCCCTAGGACACACATCCAGCAAATTAAGCCCTTCATTTCTCATCGATCTAAAAGTCCTCTTGGCGCGAAACGCGAAACGAAAGAGTTACGGTGCAGTGTCCCAGACGACCCGACGCCAGATCCAGCAACGCTATTTACAATACGGTGGCGTAATAACCTTTTAAAAAAATAACTTTTTAAATATTTTGATTGTTTTTTATTTATTTTATTAATTTAGTTATACGATGTCACGTATTATACTATATAGTATTTTAAAATTTCGGTTTTACTACTTATAATATAATTTGCATGTATTGTAGCTGCTCCTTCATAGCTATCAATTATTAAAACCACATTAAAACTTGCAAAATCTAAGAGTATATCAATACCATCTATACCACCTATTCACTCAATAATATCAAATATAGCTAGCCTAGTGACAAATTACTTTATTCTCCGATTTCCGTCGATATGAGTTTTATTTGACTACATTATATAAAATCATAGCTCCTATCTCCTGGAATGTTTATACTTAACGTTACCTGTAAGAGATCAGCATAAACCATAAGCTCGCTTTTACATGCTGCCTTTATGTATTGGAAAAAAAAAATTGTTTGTAAAAGTAAAAACTTACTTCAAATATCTATTTATCCGTCAAAATCATCACATTTACCCAATCTCGTGTACGCCCCAATGAAATACGAAAACGGAAGTCCTAGTTCGTCCTTAATCCATTAAAGTTCTGAGGGTAAGAATGGCGTCCATAGTGCTTGATCCTGGTTGAAACCCATACTGAGAGTCGGAGACAGTACACTCTCGGTGGAGTCTGAGGCCGATCATGCGCTCGAAGAGCTTCATAGTGTGGCTCATAATCTTAAATATTCTATAACTACCGCAGTCTTGATCACTGCCCCATCCTTTGTAAATAGGGATAATAACGCTCTGCCGCCACTGATATGGCATCTTTCCAGTATTCAAGGTACGGTTAAATATGTCAGTAAATATAAGCACACCAATAGAGCCCAACGATTTCCACGCCTCCATTGGGATGTCGTCAGGTCCTATCGCTTTTCCGTTCTTCATGCGTCGCAGACTTCGAGTTTCGTCAAGGTTTATTGGAACAACAAGCCTAGGTTAGGAGGTAATTCAGGAGAGGACTACAAGGATGCTGAGTGTTCAGCAGATCCTTAAAGTACCTTCTCCATCTCTCCTTCACAGAGGCTTGACTACAAAGCAACGTGCCCCGAGAATCTCTGACGTAGAGACATTTTGTAATATCCTGCGTCGCTTTATCGCGTGCACGAGCCAGTTTGTATATAAGCTTGTGCCCCTCCACAGTTTTAAGTTTAACGTATAATTTCGACATATTTTCACTGCAACTACAACTCGTTTGCTAGCCAGTTTTGCTGCTATGTATTATATGCCCGTCGTGCTCTAGTCTGTATTTAGGAGAGCTGGAATGCTGCCACTCTTTAGATGTTCTTACTTATTGGGATCAATTTGGTATTTAGCTACCAACACTCTGTTCTCCACTTTCCACCTAATACTCACATTGCGAGTTAAGTTGCGGAAATGTTCTATATAATAGATATGTACTGGAGCCTAGTGCTAAGACACTATTCTTTAGAGTTTTTATCAATAAAATTATTTTTATCAACGACGACTAATGTATGTTACTTTTCTAAAATATTACAAAGAAATAACATAACATATGACGAATTTATTTATTATTATCGAATTCATTATTATATGTAACGCTCTATCTCGCATTTAGTAGGGTACACAGAAGGTCACACCCCATACCCTTTTCCTCCCCTTTAGGTCCAATACCTTAAGGTTGCCTGGAAGAGATCGTTATTTAGCGATAAGGTCGCCTATTGTACAACTTTTACGTTTAATTTTTGAGATGCTACACATAAAGTGAATATAAATATAAATTAACGTAATATCTTATAAATATATTTAATAAAAACAACATTTATGTCAGTTTTATCCATAGTATAATTTCAATTTTACATATATTTAAAAGTAGTTGCGTTGTAGTTTCGCGCTGTCATTTGTTTTGTGACCCAGTCATAAAGTTGTGGCACCTTCACGTACACACCAGGCACATTCGGTTTGCCGCAATCGTCCCCATACGCAACCATCCCCACCACCGAGTAACGTAACATTTCTGGATCCTAATAAGGAAAATAAGATAAGTCGATGTGAGGGTTGGGGATGAAATTGTAAATACTACCATTTACTACTACACTCATCTTATCAGGGTAATTAGTAGGTAGGTAGGTAGTAGGTAGGTAGGTAGTAAGTAGGTAGATAGTAGGTAGGTAGGTAGTAGGTAGGTAGGTAGTAGGTAGGTAGGTAGTAGGTAGGTAGGTAGTAGGTAGGTAGGTAGTAGGTAGGTAGGTAGTAGGTAGGTAAATAGGTAGGTAGTAGGTAGTAGGTGGGTAGGTAGTAGGTAGGTAGTAGGTAGGTAGTAGGTAGGTAGTAGGTAGGTAGTAGGTAGGTAGTAGGTAGGTAGTAGGTAGGTAGTAGGTAGGTAGTAGGTAGGTAGTAGGTAGGTAGTAGGTAGGTAGTAGGTAGGTAGTAGGTAGGTAGTAGGTAGGTAGTAAGTAGGTAGTAGGTAGGTAGTAGGTAGGTAGTAGGTAGGTAGTAGGTAGGTAGTAGGTTGGTAGTAGGTAGGTAGTAGGTAGGTAGTAGGTAGTTAGTAGGTAGGTAGTAGGTAGGTAGTAGGTAGGTAGTAGGTAGTAGTAGTAGGTAGGTAGTAGGTAGGTAGTAGGTAGGTAGTAGGTAGGTAGTAGGTAGGTAGTAGGTAGGTAGTAGGTAGGTAGTAGGTAGGTAGTAGGTAGGTAGTAGGTAGGTAGTAGGTAGGTAGTAGGTAGGTAGTAGGTAGGTAGGTAGGTAGGTAGTAGGTAGGTAGGTAGTAGGTAGGTAGGTAGTAGGTAGGTAGGTCTTAGGTAATTTCTAGCTACCCTGATAAGACTACGTCAAATGACTACATAATACTAGTCATCTAATAGATGTAAAGTCATTTGACAGGCTAGAGGATATTCTAAAGCTAATGTACAAGCTCGACGGTTATGGGTTCGAGCCTCATACTGGAGAATGTATTATTTCTATTTCACCAAAACAAACCGCTTCTCTATCTCAGTTAGTTTCCATGCCACCCTGTCTTCTGATTTCCTGAGATCGTCGGTCAATATCGTGAATTTATTTCCGCGTTCTGATAAGATAAGGAGCCATAATTGAAATCGGCTGGAATTCGGAGACCATTATCCGTCTTGACACTAGGTTCTTTTCACCTGTCTTGAAGTTAAAAAAAGTGTTTTTTTTTTATAATCTTACTGGTATACGGCAGACGAGCGGAGATCCTCCGTCACCCTTGCAAGTGTCCACACCAGCTTCACCTCCAGCACATACTTTAGTTTTATGCAACTTATAATGCGAACCGAGTTTTGTAGTTCTTAATTTTTTTTCACATTCATTCGACTGTACTAATGACATTTCAAGCTGTAACAATTGAGTACTTGTCAACTGTGTTCAGTCAATTATTTAATTTTAAATTTATTTCTCAAACCAAGATTAATTGCGTATGTTTTAGAACGAACTGTGAAGAAAATTTAATTTACGTGGACAAAATCTATGATAAAAAATCGGAATTTCCGCCTCTTTTAATGCTGTCCTCCACATCCCTAGCTACACTACATGCCAAATTTCATGAAAACTTAAAAGCTCATTTGTCACTCAGTAAAGGAAGAAAGAAGGTGTTTATATATGTAGTTTATATTACAAGTGGCCGAATTTTTTTTCGAATACTAGATATTTAGACATTCCATTGAATCGGTTAAAGAATTTCAATAAACATTTAATACAGTTTATTGTTCTTAAAAAAAATGAGAATAGCTATGGTATTTATTATTATATATATTTAATATTAACGAACGTATTCATTTAATGAACTATTTCATTTAGGTTAACGCGCTAACCTCAGGAACAACAGGTTTTAAATTAAAAAAAATTGTATTTAATAATCCATTTACCTAGAAAGGCTAGATGAAGAATAAAGGCGAGAGAAGACATTTATTAAATATAGCCGTTATTACATCACGTAGAATAAATCACTTGACGTGTTTTGTGAAACTTACTGGAGTTGCGGTCCGAATTTTCTTAGGACAATTTTTTATTTATTTTCATTTGACCATATGGGCGAAGTCGCAGCTAAAAAAAACTAGATATACATATAACAAGATATTTTAAACTAACCTTTTTAAGAACTTTAGAATTGTTTTTATTATTTGTAACATCTTTACCCCAGCCCATGCTGTAGCAGACTGTGCCAGGACTCGGTAAGCTGCTCTCCAAGCAACCTATTCCAATATTAGGTGCATTTTCCAAATTGAAAGGAGATGATAAAATGAGCAGCGCGATGTCGTAGTAAACTTGTACTGTAGGCCAGAAATAATAATTTAGAGTTACTTAATACTAAAAAGTACCAAAATTAATATCAAATATCTAAGTTTAAGATGTTTTAATAAGAGAAAGAATGTGTATTGGTGAAGCCCAATAGCACTTTGCTTAACGTAACGCAATAATAAACATACAATATAGATAAATTAAAATTAGCTTCACAATATATCCCGCACATGGCAGGGTGGGCAGATGGAACCGTAGGCCCTAGTGTTAAGACACTCCGTTCCCTGCTTCCCGCCTTTAGGCATTGCGTGTTGAGTGGCGGAACTCAACGCCGCGCTTTTTTTGCCTTGTTACTAGAGCGAAGAAAATGAAAATCATTCGTTCTCCCCGAGTGGGAATCGAACCCACAAACCACCGCGTTCACAGGCAGATTCTGTACCTCTGCGCCAAGACGGCCCAAGTCTTCAATGTATATAATATTACAATATATATGAAGGAATATTTTACTTCACAGGCTTCAGATTCATTCAGACAAGGCCCAAATAATCATGACATCATCGCGATGAATTTTTTTAAAAGTATATAAAAATAAATACCAAAATGGAAGTTTTCGTTGATGACGATCTCCACTACATCTCTTTCTTGATATTTATTAATTTCGTTGTCTATGGACCAGTTCCATTCACCAGCTCGGCATTTAAGCTGAAAAGTAAGCTAATGAATATACTAGCATTTATCTTCCAAGCTAAGAAGTAATTCGATCGATTTTCACTTTCCACCCATACAAATAAACAGTTTGTTCTTAGAACTGGAAATTTATAATATTATATTTTTAATAACAGTCCTATTAATCGTATTGGCCATTCTCCTGCTCAAGTTTTTTGAGAAATAAAAACGCAAAAAATATAGACCTCTTTAGATTGTGCTTGATACACCTTGTGGGCTACAGTCATTACTACGGAGGGGTGGATGAGAGTACCTCCGCCGATATATTCATCTGGAAAAGTCTTGTCTGGGATATTCTTTTTGCTGCAAATTAATAATTTTGTAAAATAGTGTAATTGACTCTGATCCGTTACTTATACATCTCTGATACAATTTGATTTTAAAGTTTAATTATATAATATAATATATATATATATATATATATATATATATATATATATATATATATATATATATATATATATATATATATATATATATATATATATATATATATATATATATATATATATATATATATATATATATATATATATATATATATAATAAAAAATTAATTATATTGTTGTCTTTTTAATCTATTATCTCTCCATTCAGTAGTATTGAAGTCTTCGTCTAAAATAGGGGTTCCCAACCTTTTTTTGGCCGGGTACCACTTATATATATTTGTTATTAGCCAATTATCACGATGGTTGGAAATTTAGTGGATATGTACTGTGAATACCCCACTACAACTTAAAAAGTTCGCATGTGCTACATTGAAAATCATTATTGGCCTATAATTTTATGTCTGTGGATCATTGGTTGAGAACCATTGCCCTAAAAGAACCTAAAACAATTGCCATTATTCATTATACTTACAGCATCAGAGCCACCATCCATGGAAAATCAGCATACTCAGCATAACCGGCCTTATCGTTTATATTTCTTGTTGAAATCCCTCCAGGGTTGCTGTACCCACAACCTCGTTGGATTGGGGTTTTCATTTCTAATGTAGTTATGATGACCTTGGTTTTTGGGCAACAGACCATGTTCAGTTGACATTCACCTCTGGAAAAATAATTGTCAGTTGCATGTGGGTTAGTCACGATCGAATTAGTACAATTCGTCGTAAGATGGGTGTTAATCCGGGTCAGGGTCAGGGTCACCTGCTTGCTGGAGTTTACAAGTAGTTGATTTGAAATACCCAACGGGAACACCAAAGCGATAAGACAATAGCAAAAGCGTAAAATTAAATTACGCTACAATGGCACGACAAAGCGCGTCGTTTATATTCGATATTAAGTCATCTTGACGTTGAACATGACAGAAAATGGGGAAGTTTTAATGGAAAGTATTGCGAAGAATTGTGATGATGATGATAAAAACGCTTAAGAGTATTTTTTTCTTCTTGTACTGGTCATCGGGTGAAGAATAACAGGTGAGGCTTAGTTTTTAGTTTTCAACCGTTGCCAGACATATTATTGCGTATATATCGCCACTCCATCTAGCTGGAGGATGTACTATGCTTGCCCTCCGACACTGTCTTCATTTCAGAACTCATTTATCCCAAAGTTCATAATTTCTGTGACGTGTGAATATGACCAGCCCACTGCCGCTACCAGCTTCTTTCATGATATGTACTTTGGGTAAGCTTTATTAGTTTTTAATACAAAATGTACTCACAATTCGGGGTCCGGTGGAGTATTCGACCTTTTAAAAAAACAAACAGAAAATTTATAGGACAATATAAATAATAATATATATATATATATATATATATATATATATATATATATATATATATATATATATATATATATATATATATATATATATATATATATATATATATATATATATATATATATACATATATATATATATATATATATATATATATATATATATATATATATATATTATATATATATATATATATATATATATATATATATATATATATATATATATATATATATATAAATTAGGAGAGGCCATCATCGTCGTTCTACTAAATTTGACGATTATGGATTCTATATCTACTAAGAGAAAAACTTATATTTTGGGGTCTTTTTTATTTCCGTGCTCTGGGTGGGTGAGTCTTGGCACTAAATTCTCTCTGTCTATGTTATGAAGTGATATTTATTATTGGTATATATTATATAAGATTTCGTTTTTTTACATGTGTAGACCAATTTTTAAATAGAAGTATTCTTACAATTGCCGTATTTTAAAGTTCGTTGCTGGATCAGGTGTCGAAGACGAGAGTTTGCATTGGGTTTCATTGACACACACTCCTTCCTCTTCCACCTCAACACTGTTAAGTTCACACTCTAAAAAGATATTATACATCAAAAAAGCTCTAGATATAAAAAAAACATATATATATATATATATATATATATATATATATATATATATATATATATATATATATATATATATATATATATATATATATATATATATATATATATATATATATATATATATATATATATATATATATATATATAAACCTTTACAGCAAATATGCTAAAATTAGTATGCATAAATAATTGTATGTAAATCATATATATTTATGCGGTCTGATCGTTACAAATATGTCATTTATAAAGTCGAAAAGCAGAGATTGGAGTATCTGAACACTAGGTTCCTTCGCCTACCCTGCTATATGCGGGATACAGCGTGAAAGAAAAAAAATTGAACGATACAAAGCTTAAGCGTCCAATAGGCAGTCAGTTTGTTTGTATTCATATATTTAAAATAGATATGGCTTACCTTGTAAGGTAGCAATTATTAATAAATCCCTATAGTCGTCTTGCGATGTGCAGTGTGAAACTGCCATCATCAATATTACACCAGTGTAAATCCTGTAACAAAATGTAATATAGGTTTTACACACTAAATTCGACTTTTTGTACTTGGAATCCATCCTATTTCACATCAAAATCGTATTGTTACAGTTAAAATTCGTCATTATCTACAACGAAGGAGATGGGACGAAGGGGGCAACTTGGCTGACCTTCGAGAACACAACGTTGAAGACCCTCGGTGAGGGGGAGATTAAAGACAGTGGACGAGGTGAGGTAGGTGTTTAGGGTGTTTAGGGACCATAGCGATTGCTTGAGTTCTCTCTGGCTACCCCGCTAACGAAGAAGCTTGAAGTCATGTATGGGTCAATCTCCAAGGGCGAATTTGCGTTTTGAACGAGATAAACCAATAATATGATCACAAGAAGTATTTTAAATATATATTTTTATATACATTTCGGTGTAAAATCTACATTCATTTTATGCATAAACTGTAGACCCTACTCCTGATTAAATGAAAAAAAAAATATATTATATCTAAAAATATATTAAATATATGTATATTTTTAATGAGAAGGACCATATTACAATTTGATAAAAATCATGGAGCATTGTTCCCCGTCGCTCTGCGCTGACACAAAATAATGCAGTCACTCCTAGTAACACGTTATAGACGCCTTATTTCCCTCCCACGGAGGAAGCGTTAGCGTTAGCTCTTCATTTGTTTTTTAATAAAAAAAAAAACCAGGTAACTTGTATTTTTTATATGTTACCCATTTTCAGGTTTTCTTTACCTTTTCCTATTGACATTGGATTTTTTTTGCTACTCACTAGATGTTATTTTTTGAATAATTTACTCGCCAAATTATCTAATAATTTTTCAAAGAAATTTTTAATTGATGTTCAAGTGCAAAGATCGGCCGATTCTTAATAAAAAGACATAAATTTAAGACATCTCAGGATGGACAGGACCAACGAGTATATCCTCTTTACGGGAATACGTCGTATTGACAATAATCCTCTCTGTATAATCTGTTTTTTTTTTTAAATTAAATCTAAGTTTTACATTTGCCATTCAAAAGCAGACTCAACAAATTTGTATAGAAGCGCTCTTGGGAAAGTAAATTAAAAAAAAAAAATCTTTACTGTCTTTCAAACAAAACTTAAACTAGGTTGCGCACTGACACCCACACTAGGTTTCCCATTCTGTGTTGTGGGTCTGTCTGTCTGTTTTTCAGTTCGTTGGGGCTAATCTCCGGAACAGTTGAAACAATTTTTCATGGAATAACATAGGGGGCTGTGGATCTTGTTAACAATTATTTATATTTTTCGCATACAAAGTGATTCGAAACGGGAAAATTTAAAACTTACATGTCCGAGTAGATCCGTGAGTAAGTGCATGTAAGTGCATGTAAGTGCATGTAAGTGCATGTAAGTGCCTGTAAGTGCCGCAGAGCTGCGAAATGCTCGCTAGTAATAAACAAATAGCACTTACCACATGATGGAGTAACGTAAGACTTTGCCGAATGGCTTGAATTTGACGCAGCATGTTTATATGAGCCGATTAGTGCCGACCGGTGCGTGTCAAATTGTATCGATAGAAAGCGTTTTTTTTTATACCATAAAATGCGACGTGAAAGGCAATAAAATATTATATTTTTTTTAAGCTCAAGCCGCACCCTGCACATAGCAATGTAAGCAGAGGGAACCTAGTGTTAAGATCCCATCCCCCACTTTCCGCCATCTGAGGCATTGTGTATAGATTATGTTTATTCTTGTTACCATGTAGGGAAATTAAAAAAAAATCATCGAATTAATCGGAACCCACACCATCAGGCTTACAATCAAACGACACGCGTCACGATCGCCTCAATAACCACATTAAAGTTATATTTCGGAAGATTGGATTTCTAGTTGAGGAACCTTGTGACATTTTGATTGAGCCACAATTATCGACTTCATTACGATTAGTGATTTTATTTATATGGCATTTCTAATCTGGATGTGGAAATAGGAAGAATGCTATATCGGTTTCGGATATGATTACGGTTATATATGGATATTAAATGTTCTCGGATTGACCGGTAGTTTCGTATAATACCGGTTCCAGATATTAATTTTTTGGGTAAATAAAAGGTCCCTCCTTTTGGCCCAGCCGGCGGGCAGACACTACTAGCGCTACCCATGTAACGCTAGTGTGTAAATTTAGTTAGGTAAAATAAAGGTAAAATAAAACGATACGAAATATCGATTATTGAAATACTTAAGGAACAACACTATTTAATTAGGTAAATATAGATATAGCGCGGTGCGTCTCTAGGGTCACAATAAAATGATAAACTGGGGTAAACCATTTATTTATAGTATTACAAATACTTTTGTACGAACATAAATTGTATTTTTTTTAAATCAAAATTTTGTTTAACAATTCCAGTATAATATTTTTACGAATCGACGCGATGTCAAGCAATACAAACAAACCACAACAATATTTTGGTTTAAATAAAAATAAATATTGTTGACCTGTATGTGAAGAAAGACGAGAAAGAAGAAGAGGCCGTAGTAGCGCAGCTGCAGAGCATCTGGCTATAAATGCGACGGTTGTGGGTTAGATTCATTATTTCCATTTCCTCGCTCTGGTAACAAGACAAAGCGCGGCGTTCAGTTCTGCCACTCTACACACAATGTCACAATATTGAGCGGAAACTGGAGTGTCTTAGCACTAGGTCCCCCCTGTCTACCCTGCTGTATGTAGGAAATAGCGTGAAGCTATTTAATTATATTTATATTACTTTCTTTTAGCTTCACGTGGTATCCCGCTAACTGAAGATAATTGTGAAGAAAATATTACTAATTAACTAAAGTGGGCTTTTGTTCTAAAAAGAAAAAAAAAACGCCAAAACATATTTTGTCACGGCTGTCTGTGATACTTGCAGTACAGTCCAATACAGTCCGGCTTACCACAGTACAGTCACGCATAGTCCAGTGCAAATACGGAGAGTATAGTATATAAGTATGTAAATGGTAAAACACGAGCGACAGTCTTAATACCAACGTATAGAGAATGATAAAACTCCAGTTTTAACAGTTTTTTTTAAAAATATAACAAAAACAGTCCACAGACAACCTAAGCTTGTGATATAGAAAAAAATAAAAAAAAAAAAACTCAGATGATAACTAAGTGTAATACGCTGTCGTTGTGATATGATCATTAAATTGAAGACAATACGTAACATATTCGCATGTCGTCAAACAAGACATTTCTAACAGATTTATTGTGAACCAGTCGCTGATCGCAGTTTCTTTTGCATTCAATTAATTTTAGCAATTCTCGTTGTCTTCTTCCTCAATTCTTTCCCCGAACTCTCCATTTCTGGCCAAAAAAAGTTAAACAAACAACCAGATGAGATTACAGTTTGCATACACATTTTATATATGTAGTATTTAAATTTACTATTTCTCTTACATTTTTTATGTGTATGTAGAGTATAATAACAAGGGATTCTTTGTATTTTGTATTATTTAAAAAATATATATATATATATATATATATATATATATATATATATATATATATATATATATATATATATATATATATATATATATATATATATATATATATATTATAATAATAACTAGAGGACCGGTTGACGCGCGAAATACGCGTTGCCATAGCAACGTGTATGTCATTTTATACGAAAGTTATATTGCTAAGCTTATGGTAGTGTGTGTAGAGTTTTATTTATTGATTTAATATACTTTTTAAGTATTATTAATGAAAAATATTACCGTTCTGCACTTCTACTATACATAAACTATAAATGTGCCAAATTTCATTATCTTGCGTCCGCCCAATATTCGTAAAAAGTGATCCAAAGGTTTCGCTTCACGTATTAATATATAGATTTCATTCTATACAGTGGGAATGAAATTCAAAAGAAAAATAAATTGATTCTTGTTTAAACAATGTAAACAAAATTCCTCGTTTTGGCAACATGACAAAGCGCCGGTTCCAGCACCCAACTCGTAATTTGATGCCAAATGGGCATAAAGTGGAGAACGGTGTGTCTTAACACTAGGTTCCCTCTGCCTACCCTACAAATATATCTTAAAATACTATAGCCAAATCCGAAATTTATTTAAAGCTTTTTTTCTAAATACCACGTTTATTTAGATGAACCGTAAAAATGTAATTCGATACAAAATATCAATAGCGTTCATGTATTATAAGCTTTTTTCCTTTAACAGTAGAAGTTTTAAATATGTGGCGGAAACCAACGCCGTGTCTAATAAAAAACAAAATACAGGTTTCTTGTTCGAACAAAAATCGAACCCACCCACCCCCCTTGGGGGGGGGGGCTGGTACACAGCTCTGCCTGTACCAGACCCCCCCACTGCGCCAGTATGGCGTCTACCAACAGGTGAAGTTTTTTAATGGCAAATATTTTAATATATCGTCTTAAACTCGTACCTAAGAATGCTTTGACCCCGCTGTGTTAATAATTTTACGTCACCTTCATAATGATGAGATAAAAATATCGATAACAAATATTATATGTTTTATATTAATAAATTAATTGGGTTCTTTAGTAGTAAGTATACTAAAGCAAATAATAAATATACTGAAGTAAATAATTAAATCGTTTTTTCCTTCCGTTTAGTTCAAGCACAACATAGAGTGCCGCTTGTCACACAATGTCTGGAATTAGGACGGAAAGTGAAGAACAGATACTACCAGCGGAAAAAACCGTAAACTAAGTAAGAATATATTATATATAATATATATTTTTTGATATATATATATATATATATATATATATATATATATATATATATATATATATATATATATATATATATATATATATATATATATATATATATATATTTTTTTTTTATTTAAGTATTTTTCTATCTATGGTGTGGAAAAAATAAATAATGCAGAAAAAAGATCAAAAATAATAATACATATATAAATTTCTTTAATTTTATACGTCATTGTTCTATTTTTTTTAATGTGTTTTTATCGATATATCATTTATACATCACTATGTGTGCAAAATTATATGTTTAAATAAATTGTATAAATTATCTGTTTTCCTCAAGCTCTCAGTCCGGTTAGCGTCGTTCGTGCGATGCAAAGTTTAAAATCTTATTATAAATGTGTTTAAATTAATGTAAATAAAATGTGGTAAGCTATCGAAATCTTTATTATATTATATTATATATATATATATATATATATATATATATATATATATATATATATATATATAAGAAAATAATTAAAAATCTGTTTGTATTTTGAAGTAAACTCTAGGTCATGTTGTTATAAACTTGTTATTTAAAGAGGAATGTGTTTTTTTTTTTAAATTTTGTGCTGTAGACAAAGGTTCTTTAAGAGTTAAGACGTACATATATATATATATATATATATATATATATATATATATATATATATATATATATATATATATATATATATATATATATATATATATATATATATATATATATATATGTAGTGGTTTTATACCACTACAAGAATAATCGTCGTTTGTTCTGTCTACAAAGAGAAATTGCAACGTTAAGAAATTCTAAATATCTCCACAAACGGACAGAAGGAGGAGCGCAACGATGACGATGACAATTTCCTTAACTTATTTTATTGATATAATATAAGAAGGAAATATTGGAAAGATGAACGGTTGAGTTTCTAAATTAACTACCTGGTGGGTTAGCTTTGTCTTCATTTCGCGATCCACGTATAATCGCTTATTTACTTCACTGATACGTATTTGAAATAACATTTAAGGCATGCCAGGGTTTCGTATGCAAATGGCAAGATGTCCATATGTCTCTCCATCCGTATGTCACCACAGTTTTTTTTTTCAGGACCCAGTGCATCTGGACACTGTGCGTGGTGGTAGTGTGCCACGCACAATTGTCAGACATTGAAAGGTATTTATTGACGCTTACCGAAATGTCGACGCCGCCATCAAAGAGTAACGGTATGTTCATAGCTACAAAAGTTTTTATTAAAACTGTAGTTAACGAGATTAGTGTTGTCAAACAAACGAGCACTTCAGCTTTATATTATTATTTATTTTTTTTTTATTTCTTTATTTGTACAGAATATAATAATAAATATAAAAAAAACAATACAATAAAAAAAAAAAAACTATATACAAAAGAAGACTATGTAGCCATCTCTTTCAGATAACATTGAGGCTGAAAAGAAAAAAAAATGTATGTTTGTTGTTTCGACTTCTTCACGATGTGGTCGGTTTTAGTAAGTAACCCGTCCTGAGACCCTCAAGAAAAAGGATGCTTTCAACTACAATTATTTGTCCTATATGCTATAGTCATTAAATTGAAATATATTCAGATTATAGATAGTGGGTGGGTAGTTGTTGAATTTGAGGTGATTGAGTTACGATAACGTCATCTCCAAGGACTTGACTGATTACGATGGAAGAGTGTATTGCTGCCTGATGTTGGAGGATATGAATGTTTATATCTATCTTATCGCAGTACTGTTGAGACTCTTCGCTACTACTCGCGGCTCCTACTACTATCAGGATGTTTGTGACAGTGGTGTCCCATAACCTAGAGAGCTAATTTCAGCGGATGGTATTTGCAAATTTTATCATTTTCCTTAACTCCAATTCCAATATTGTAGTCAGATAGTACTGAGACGTTAATAGGGTATGTATTGTCCTTTGTTTCGTCTATATATAACAGGTCAGGTCTATTGTGTACTAATGTAATATCTGTCTGTACAGATTTTCCCACACATCCGGTCTATTGTGTTGTATCCGGTCTGTTGTATTGTCTATTTCCCACAAATCAGGTCTATTGTGTACTAATGTAATATCTGTCTGTACAGATTTTCCCACACATCCGGTCTATTGTGTTGGATCCGGTCTGTTGTATTGTCTATTTGCCACAAATCAGGTCCATTGTGTACTAATGTAATATCTGTCTGTACAGATTTTCCCACATTAGCTTGGCTGTGTTATTTTCTTTCACAGTTGGTTGTTTTAAATACCTCCTTCCACCATAATTTGTCGGTTTCAATTTTACTAGTTTTTACTAGTTTTCGCAGCTTGCAAGAAGAAGCTTCGTCGTCACTCACACACGAGTAGCATTTGCCATTAACATACCGCTTCAATATATCTCGCTAATGTTGGCGCGTCATTACTACCTGGTCTTGTGTAGCAAACATTGACGATTCCAAATAAGGAGAAACAGGTTGTTTCTTCAGCCATTTAAACGAATTCTTTATCAATATTGGCAGTATAAAGAACTTTTTTTAGGGAATTCACAAGTAGGCTTTTATTTCTCCAGGCTTCATTTTGTTTTTGTTTTAGTGTGAACTGTATCTGGCGTTAGTCTGAGTGCTTTTGCTATTTCTATGCTATTGTTTCTATTAAGATTTCACTCTTATCTTGTAAATTCTTTTCAAAATATGAGCTTTATATAAATTATAAATAAAAAAATCTCGTTACAGGTAAATAGAGCCTCCCTGAAAAGCTTTTTGCTGATGAGCTTTTTTCATTGCTAATAATTTACTTGTTTTGACATTTATTCGCTAGTTTCAATGTGTACGTGTATATGTACATGTGGTTATGTACATGTTTATATGTATGTGTGTATATGTATATGTGTATATGTATATGTGTATATGTATGTGTGTGTGTGTGTATTATTCAATGATTTCTTCGGTTACGCTATTTAAGGTTCAGCAGATTTTGTTTGGTTAAGTAGCTCTTGAGATATAAAGTTTTGTTTTAAAATTCAACGTGCTTGGTTGGACACTGCATTAACATAAAATTTTAGTATTTTTGGATTATTGGGTGTTTCCTTATCTAAAAGTTCCTACTTTAAATATTTTGATATATTCCGTCCCTTCACATTTCTCCATACAATAGTAACACATTAGCAACATTCTTCCTCTTTCTGTGTTCACTTCCTTCCCGTATCACTTTGAGATTTGTTCATGGTCATTGGATCTGAGCTCTTATTACTATTAATAGTTTGGTCTGGTTCTGATTTGTGTGTGACAATGATGTGAATGTTGTGATCGAGTGTGTTTTGTGCGCTTGTAGTAACTGTGATGGACGCTTATTGTGATTCATTGTCTATTGTTTTTTTATATTCTATCGAGTGTATAGTTTGAAAGAACGTTTTGTTTGATGATAAATATTAATATAATATATATTATTCGTATTAAGTAAACAATAATGATTATTTTCTCCATTCTAATTAAACAGTACGCGGTGTTAAGTTACGTTACTAAATAAATAATTAACGCTCACCATTCATATACAATATAAGACAATATTATTTACAGGAAAAACTTGTCAAGTTGATAGTTCTACGAGCGGGGTTTGCATCAAACGTACCCAATGTAAGTTGGACGCACCAGCGGTGGATCCGGCTACTACCTTCATATTGCGGTAAGACATGCCCATTGTTTTATTTACCTCCAAGCGTATCCGGTGTGAAGCAAGATAGGCCTCTGCCTTAAGTATACACTTATACACTTATATATATATATATATATACATATATATATATATATATATATATATATATATATATATATATATATATATATATATATATATATATATATATATATATATATATATATATATATATATATATATATATATATATATATTATATATATATATATATATTTTAGATTAGGTTATCCATACATAACCTCCTTTGATAGAAATGTATGTTGGACCAGACGAATCCTTGAGTAGAGACCGCGGATCGGCAAGCCTAGCAGAGGACGTCCAGCTCAATGCACCAACGACTTGATGAAGTCACAATACAAGCAGTTACTAATATGATTATTCTTACTACTTAATAATTTTATAAATATTTATTATTTTGTAATCTCTATTTTCAGTGAAGGAGGATCTCCATCTAACGCATCAGATATAGAGAACCAAATGTAAGTTCCTTGTCCTTGGAATATACACCTTTGTCAAGTTAAGTTGGACTGAATTCGACAACTCCGTTTTTAATGAATCGCCCAACAATCGCGTTTAGAGCCTCATCTACATTTTATATTCTAGAGGAAAACAGTGCGGGTGGCTGCAAATCTGTTGTCCGTCAGACAAAGTTCAGGATGAGGATCGTAAAGTGAAATTCGAACAGCCACTCGGCTGCGGCTACAGCAACCCTGGCGCTAACGTCTTCAGGGAGACGGCTAATGCATACGGCTATGCAGACTTCGGGGATTTCCCATGGATGATTGCTTTATTGCAGTATGATACTATTTTAATTATTTATTCACTAATAATAATATAAGAAATAACTAACTGATGACACTTTCTAAGTGTACAAGATAATCCCAAAAAAAAAAAAAACTAAAATCTAAAATATTTAATTAAGTAAATAAATACGTCTCGTCTAGGATTCTAAAAAAAATCCTTTAATCAATGAACACATTTGTACAGAAACATTGACTTAACTTCTTCCTCTTGCAGGACAAAAGGCGGCAAAGGAAAATTCAATGACCAGTACATAGGTGGTGGGACTTTGATCCATCCATCTGTGGTGATGACGGTCGCACACAAAGTCGACACCCTGGAGTCACCTAGTGAGGTATCTAGAAAGTTCTATTCCTTATCTTCTTCAATGCTATCAAACTAGTTGAACTCTTTTTCTAGAGGGAAAGCAAAAATATATTTTTACGACATCACATTCTCGGTCCTATTCCATGTCATATGTATATTTATATAGTATTAGGCTTTGCCTTCGTGGACTAAGGATTGCGTATGACATATTCCAAATGCCCAAAAATATATCTGACCACGATCAGATATATTTACAAAGTTGCAAAGGTGTCAGAGGTTACATTAAAACATGATGTAATATATATAGCCTATAGTTTAGCCTATAGTTTAGCCTATAGTTTAGCCTATAGTTTAGCCTATAGTTTAGCCTATAGTATAGCCTTAAACAACCAATAGACTATCAAACACAACAGAAATGTTCAATTTGAACCACTTGATTTCTTAAAATACTGGATATTTTTCTACACCATCAACGAATGATCGCATAAAGCTACAAGAAGAGCCACAAGACGGAGACGCATCGTGACGATATCGACGCAAGATCCGACCATCTCCTGACTATGACCACTCTGCCAAGAGTGTTCGACTGAGAAGAAGAAGAAGAAGAAGAAGAAGAAGAAGGATCTTACACGCCAAAAATAAAACAATGATATAAGCATAATAGTCCACGTATTCAAGTAGTTTTTTAAAGTGTTATTACCATACTAATTAAAGAAAACTACTTTTTAGAAAACATTTAAAAAATTTGAACGAAAATTGGAACTCACGCCTCTTGGAAACCTAAATAACCGATGCAACTAATTGAATTGGAATGCTACAAACATAGATAAATTGTAATAATCATATAAGGTTTTCGATGTAGCTCGATGAGAACATATGGCTTAGCGGTCAAAGTGCTTGGACGGTTTCCAAGAGGAGCAAGTTCAAAACTTTTATATGTTTTCTTTAAAGTATCAATTAATTTATCTAGATATATAATTGTAATTTTGTCCATCCAGTTGCGATGTCGTGCTGGAGAGTGGGATGCGGTAACAGAGGATGAATTCTACAAACACCAAGACCGACAAGTTAAAAGCATTGTTATACACAAAAATTATCTAAGAGGTAATTATCTATAATACTATATATAATATATATATATATATATATATATATATATATATATATATATATATATATATATATATATATATATATATATTATATATATAGATATATATATATATATATATATATATATATATATATACATACATACAGTATCTCTCTTTATTCCATATGTATAAGTGGCGAAACGAAGTTAGTGTCAAAACATTCCGTTCTTCGATTACTGTTCGGACACGTGATTAAATAGGACATGTGATAACTACATGGTTTATGGCAATATCTCGTGAAATAGTTATAAAAAAATATCGGCCAAGTGCGAGTCGTACTCGAGCTGTTTTATGATTACAATCATGTCAACGAAAATTACAACTTATAAAACTTGACAAATATAAATTTGCGGGTGAATGCATACATTTTGTAACAAATTAAGTGCACATATAAGTTTGTAATGGTTTTTTCGGTTAAATACCTATAAATTTCCAATTTTGAGATATTTTTCTAATATCTTCTTATATAAATATTCTTATATAATTCTTATATAAATATCTTCTTGCAAAAATTTCATAACTCTACGTCAACGGACACACAGACATACGGACAGCAAAGTGTCCTATAAGGTTTCCATTTTCACTTTTAAAGTCCGGAAACGGAAACCGGAAAAACGGGAAAATATTGTAATAATTTACTTAATCTAAAACTTTTATTTACACAAAAGGTCATTTTTCTTCTGTCCTGACAAGTTTTTTTTAATTTTCACCCCTGATCTTTTATTATTTAAAATTATAGAGTGGGCTCCAAATCATAATGGGGTGGGCATGAACCACTTCCTCCACATTTCACTAACCCCGTGATATTTTAATCCGCTATGTGCTACATACGGCTGTCATGATTTTTTTCTTCTCGAGGTATATTGCATTTTACAAGGTTCTGGAACTTATATCGTGTTGGGTGAATTGACTTAACAAGTCTAATAAATACTACTAAGCGATTTTTTATTTCAGCTCATGTACATTATAACGCCGCGTTGCTGGTCTTGCAAGCTCCTTTCGATTTGGTTGACTCTCCACATATAGGAGTGGCTTGTCTGGAACTGAATCTACCACCGCCGGGGACCGTGTGCTACAGCATGGGATGGGGAGATGATTTTCTAAATGGAAACAAATATGCTGTGCTTCTTAAAAAGGTATTGTAAGAGTACCTTCTAAGAGTATCCATACTGGCTAAATGGCATAGCGTATGACTGTAAACGGGATAATTGCGGGTTTAATCTCCCCTTAGGGGAATAAAGCGAAAGATAAAAATATTAGTAACAGTCGTAAACATTTAAATTTGTGAAATCAATCTAGCCATTTAACATTTTTGATGTAATACTGTAACATATATTCTTAATATCGCGTCACATCAAGTGCTGAGCTAGTAAAGCTTAAATTATACCAAAGAAGCACAAGTACAAATTCTAGAACTTTAAAATTTTTGTAATTTTTTTTTTCACTTATCATCCTTAACGTCCGAATAATTCTATAAAATACACAATAATTACTATTACAGATACAGTTGAAATTGGTTGATGCCGAGAAATGTCAAAATCAGTACCGAAATAGCCGATTGGGAAGGGGCTACAAGCTTCATAGGTCTCTCACCTGCGCGGGGGGCGAAGCAGGGGTTGACACTTGCATAAATGACGGGGGATCACCTCTTGTATGTCCTATACCTGTAAGTAGTACTGATATTAGATTAAACAGTGTAAATAGCTTCACACTGTATCCCGCATATAGCAGGGTAGACAGAGGAAACCTGGTGTTAAGAGACCGTTCCCCATTTTCCACCAGATTTTTGAGACTTGTTGAGTGGTGGCACTCAACACTACTTTTATTAGCAAAAAAAAAAAAATAACTGAGGTCATCATATTATAGACGTGACTTGACTAGATAGTTTAATTTGTATCACTTGTACGAAGTAACGTAACTTATGACGTCACTTGTTAGTAATATTCTTTTATATTTATATCCACTTACTAAAGCGTTTATATATTGTATTTTTTTTTAATTTATTTTATATATTTATTTTGAACAAAATTCGCTCATTTTGCTCATGTGTAGTATACACTATATGTAGGAGTATATGATGTTAGAAAAATTAAAATTGCTATAGGCTTTGCTATAATAATTTTAATTTTGGCAAAAAAAGATAATTTTTTCTTATTTTTTTATATACATTATTAACTATTACTATTATCATTGTTTCAGACAAAAGACAAAATCCGGTACTCAGTCGTGGGAATGGTGGCGTATGGTCTTACTTGTGGCACTGAAAACTTACCAGGAGTCTACGTGAAAGTACCAGAAGTGTACGACTGGGCGATTACCGAAATGACACTGTTAGGCTTTAATAAAAGTACCTTCGTATATTAGATACTATGTCGCATACTTAGAAGCCAGATGTCCTAGCTCGAAATAGGTGTAACTAATGATTTATAAAAACTGATAATTAAAAGGCTATTTTAAGGTCCTATGGTGACTTTCTGGTAGTCTCATTTTTTGAGTTAGACCTCTTTCTTCCTGCCAACGTCATATAATAGAGTGTTGATTGAACTTAACAACGCATTGCACTATTCTTATAACAATGGTAAAACTACATACTAGTGTTGTATTCATTGAAAATAAAAAATATTTCTGTTCAATAAGTTAGATATATGTGAAATAAAGATAAATAATAATATGTCAATGATGTTTTTTTTTTTATTTTTCATTAAGGTTATTTCACACGGTAAAGATCCTTTTAGACACACTGGGTAATATCTAAAAGTATATCTTACTTATCTATTTGTAGCCCAAAATCCTATCCTAAATTCCTTTACACCACTAAACACTTTATTTATTCAGTTCGAACAACAGTTCCTAATGTTACAAAATAGAGAAACTAGTCTGTGAGATGAGGTGATGAATATGACCTATATTATTTACCTGAGCTATTCCACCCTCACCCGCATATTAAATAGCACTCGGTGTCACAGGCGAAGCAATTCTTCATCAGGGTAATTGGTAATTGCACATATTCCAGTGTAGGTAAATGATGATGAAGATAAGGTCCTTGTAAACTGATTTGGTTCTATATACGAGATAAAATGTATCGAACAAAAAATGTTACATTTTTGTTGCCATTGCCATTCATTAGAAGATATACCAATTGTCAGGTAAACACCAGTTGGTGACCTGACTTCTCCACCAACACTAAAAAGTAAGAAAGATAATATAAGATAAGATAATGTGGCTTTTTTATAGAAAACAGTGATGATGAATGAATATCGTTTAGTACTATTTATTAGGCTTAGTGAGTCAATTCCAATTAAAAAAAAATTATATCTATGACGAACGATGCAGATAGCGGATAAAATACCACGGGTTTTGTAAAATGAGGGTAAAGTGGTTCATGCCCACCCCATTGCTATTTGGTGGCCACTCTATAATTTTAAGTAATAAAAGATCAGGGGTGAAATATTTAATTCTCTTGTGTCCGGCTTAGGGTTTCGGACCTTAAAAGTAAAAATGGAAGCCTTATATTATGGAATTTTGTCTGTGTTCGTTGACCTAGTTATGGAATTTTTGCAAGAAGTTAGAACTTAAAACACAAAAAATGGAATATAGCAGATAACAGAAAAAATCATTACAAACTTATATATGTGATTCATTTCACATAACATGTATGCGACTGACTGCAAATTTATATTTGTCAAGTTTTATGAGCTGTATTTTCCGTTGACATGATTGAACATGATATTACTTAAAATATAGCAATATCTAGCATTTAATAAAATATTAAATTTTATATTTTCATATGCGTTGTATATTGTTAAGGTAACGACATTTGTGTCCCCAGAGGAATTAAATGGATATTTGCCCTTTTTCATAAGAGTATTCGAGGATGTTAAAGACCGTGCAAAGTGGAGTAGGCTCAGTCGGAAGGCAGACCCTGGCAAAAGCCGGGACTAATGCCAAGAAGAAGAAGAGAAGATATTATATATCTTAGGTAATTTTTGTGTATAACAAAGCTTTTAACTTGTCGGTCTTGGTGTTTGTAGAATACGTCCCCTGTTACCGCATCCCACTCTCCAGCACGACATCGCAACTGGATGGACAAAATGTTCAGTTTTATATTTTGTTTAAATTAATTGATAGTTTTATGAAATCATATTAAAATATTTAAGCCCGGGTTCTAAGAGGCGACCTCTTGGAACCCGTACAAGTGCTCTAACCGATATGCCATACGTTCTCATCGAGGTAGGTTGATAATCAAAAAGCCTTATATGTTTATTACAATTTATTTATGTTCTAAATTAAATTAAATAAGTTGCATCCGTTATTTAGGTTTCCAAGAGGCGAGGGTTCAAATTTTCGTTCAAAATTTTTATATATTTTCTAAAATGTAGTGTTCTTGCCTTAAAAAAACTAATAAATAATTAATTCATATTAAAATAATGTGGTTTTTATCATCAAAATTTGTCTTAATGCGGAGAAAAATAATAATAAATTCTAGCGGGAATTGAACCCACCACCTCGCTTACCCACAGCGCCACGATGGGATTATTTATTATTCCTGACACATTTGGGTTTTTCAATGTTTAACCGTATTTATATATTGTTTATACAAGCTTATCGTTTGACCCTAGAGATGTCATGATGTCACCAGTATATATGTAGTAGATGAGTATTGATCTTTAGTCGATACTTTCAGTGGATATTTGCTTTATTTAGAAAAGCCGATTATTAAAGTAGACAATTATAAATAATTTACTTCTAAATGTTTTTCAAATAATTTAAAATAATAATAATAATAATTTATATTTGTTTTAAAACGAAGCCATATTGCGGTGGCGCAGCGTCTGTATGTAAGTTGAAATGGTTCAGTTGAAACTCACCAGATTGAAATAATTTTGGAACATAATATATAAAACTTAGGTTAACAGTCACGCGTAGTTCGACAGTACAAGGTACCATATCGATTCGGCCTGGTAACAGAATGTTTCATATTACTAACCAGGCATACTATACCTGGTAAAATTTAAAATTTAAGATATACAGATATATCAAAAAGCATGGTGACCTTTAATGATCTTATAGATCTAGTTTTGTTTTTTTTTATAGTAAAAGTAAGATAATTAATTAAGTTAATTAGCTTATATATTATCATCTTATATAACTATCTTATATTATATAACTATCATCACGTCATTTCCCAAATATCGATATCGATATTTGGGAGAGCATCACTAAGCTTATTATAAAAACATTATTGGTTTAATAATTTTAAGCCATTTTGCAAAAAGTACGAGCTTTAATTGAAAATGTCCGTAATATTTTCAAAAATGGGGTAAATAAATCAATTGCTTTTTTTTTATCTATTTATTATGTTTAAGGACGCATGCACGTTTCCTGGAATATTTCATTTTGAAATTTCATAAAATTATCGAAATTATTTTTTTAATTATATAGGTACTTGTTGTTTATGATTTTTCTTTACATATTACGGATTTACTTACATTTACAGGATCTTGTATGGTATTATATTTGCGTTGACAATTTTATACTGCACAGCTCAAGATGACGATGACTTTAGCGATTTATTAAACATAGGTGAGTTAGTGGGTAAGCCTCCACCTTCCCTACTAGTGTAGGGACCTAGATCCGTTCTCCAGTTTCTACTAACTCGTTTCCAGTAGGACTTAAGGATTGCATATTTATTTTTTATTGTCTTCAATTGATATATTTGTATCTACATATGTAGCTTAATTTAAACTTACATTTGATTAATTAGTTTCTTTTTATATTTTAGAATGTTTGACCACAAGTGGTGAGAACGGGTTCTGTGTCAAGAGGTCCCAATGCAACCTCACATCTTCGACGGTAGACGATCTTTAGGAGCTTTACGATTCACAATACGGTGACGAATGAAAAAAATAAAAATAATAAAAAAAAATAGATGTATAAAAATAAAAAATAGATATATAATATAGATAGAGTACAAATGCTCACTACAGACGCAGCGCGGCGTTGAGTTCCGGTTCATTCAATTTGCAATGTCTCAAACTCACCCTAGACCTGGCTAGGACTAAATAATAAGCACCTAAAAATGCAGCTACAGTTCATACTTAAGAAGGGTCTCATAAAAAGCATTAAGACTTCAAGGATTCTCTTACAGCGGATTTGCTTCATGAAGCGACAAATTTTTCAGTTTATTTCATTTTACTATTGTAATATTATCTTTCGGTTACGAATCGAAGTTCGGTCTGTCTGTATGTGTTTTATTTTATTGTAAGTTAGACAGATGCAGATCTAGAGTTAAGACCGTTTTTTTTGTCGCTGGGAAATGCCTTTACGCAGAACATCCATGTGTAGGAGAAATATCTCCTGCAAACGGACGGTACTGTGGGACTCATCGAAACTCGACATTTATTTTAGTGTTAAGACCCGTCCTATACTTTCCAAGGTATTTGGGTTGAGTGGCGGAACTCAACGCTGTGTTTCGTCTACTAGAGCGAAATTGGAAATGAAAGTAATTCATCCCTCGTAATTTGGGATTGATTTGTATTAATTCATGTATTTGGTTTCAGGTCTTTCGGTGCAACAAACACAAGGCCGTAAGTAAATTTTGTGTTTCATACTCAGTGTCGTAGTTTACAACACCAGTGGCGTGGACGAAAAATATTGTGTATAAAAAAAAAAATAAAATTAAACAATTAATCCTTAAGTTAAAAATGTTAAAATAAGCTAACCAAGGCACTCCTTTTCACTCCGCACCCTGGGAGGGGGTCTGCTGGTAAATTACCCAAAAAATTCACCACAGCAGGTCGGCTAGAAGAGATCTCTTATAGAGATAAGTCCACCGTTGTGAATCATTTTTTTTCACTTATATGTTAGCGCAGTGAAGAATACAAAGAATATTATTATTTTTTCCAGAAACTGACTAAATATGCTGCCCAAAGCAAAACCTATTGAAACCAATGACTAATGAAAAACCGGAACTTCAATTAGGCTGTGGATACAGCAATTCTGGGGGTATCAGTTTTAGATGGTTGAATAATAAAGCCACTTATGCTGTGTATGCTGATTTTCCCTGGATGGTGGCTTTGATGCTGTACGTATCTAATGTTTAAAGAATTTCCAATGTTTAATTTTCTTAAACAAGGAACGCCTGTGGGTTTTATTATTCAATTTGGCCTAAATATTTAATATACTCGTATATTTAATAAAGCTCCATAAGACATGAATAAGCGAGATAACTTAGGATAGGTCGTTGTGGTGCAGCGCTGCGTTCTCATTGTAGACACAACGGTTGTGAAATCGATTCTCAAAGACAAAGCTTAAAGGTCAGTTCCACCCTCCAATATTTCTAAAATTATATACTCTCTCTTATGTTATTTCTGCCTACCTCTGGCATAAATCGTGAAGTATGCAGTTTATAACGTGTTTTATGCGGGATGCAGCGTGAAGCAGCTATATAAGTAAAGGTTAAGTAATTAATAAATAAATATATATACGAGAAACATTCCAATTAACGCAGTACATACAACATCTTCATCACCATCATGATGATGATCATAGCATGTGCATGCATTGTGATTAAATATTTTGGCTGAAATATTCCAGCGAATTATTATCGTAGCTCTATTTTAGGGCCTCGACCTATTTTATGATACTTGCGACTTAACCCAGCACATGGTCCTAACAAATTGGTCATTTATCATTTGTTGTATTTTTTTCAGTAAAAAAAACAATGCTGACCGGATCTTGGAAGATAAGTATATTGGTGGAGGTACCCTCATACACCCCTCCGTTGTGATGACAGTTGCCCGCAAAATGTTTCAAAATACACCTAGTAAATATTGGAAGAGATCAAAAAGAATTAAAATGAATAAAGTTTGTATTTTTTTTATTGTTTTCCACATTCATGATACTCTACTATTTAAATGGTATATTTTCATTAAATGGCTCCGTTGAGTTGAGTTACTGAGCAATTTCTCTATAAAATGGAGGACAAAGTGTCTCAACACTAGGTTCTCTCTGCGTACCCTGCTACGGGACACAGGATGAAGTTTCATGGAAAGTAAAAGGCAAAATATTGAGTTTTGGTAGAGCTTGTTGATTTCAAATCTAATATTGATAAATTCTTTAATAGTTCAGTATCCCAGTATGAGCTCAATGGGTACCAAATTACATGTATATAGGTACTCTCTGCACGATCTTTTAATAATAATTCATGTAGTATCATTTTCCGCCGAGCTTCATACAACGGTTCTTCTTAAGTTTTGGGCATTCACTTCAGTGAGTCGATGGTAAATTGTGTGAAAATTATTTCTACAAAAAGACTTTCTGTTTGACTTTGACTAGACAAAGATAGTCACTTAATGCCACTAAACTCTGACATTAAAATCCATATATATCTTATATTTCAGTTAAAATGCCGAGCTGGTGAATGGAACTTGTCTATAGAAAACGAACAACATAGACATCAAGAGAGAGATATAGCGAATGTGATCATCCACGAAAACTTCAACAAAGGTATTATTATGAAATTATAAAGAATATTTTAAAATAAATATTAAATATAGGATTAGTTCCATATATATTTCGTTTGTCTGTGTGTGTGTGTATATATATATGTGTACGGGTAAATGCGTGCGTGCGAACATTCGTGCGCACATGCGTGCTATGGATGTGTGGACGTGCTTGCGAGCGTGCGTTTGTGTGTGTTAAATATCAACACTTTATCTCGTTGAGCAACAATACCAGCAAAAATCAAATAATTCTTGAAGTCATAGAGACAATGCTGTAATAACCTTCTTTGTCAACAGTATACGTTTATAACGACATAGCGCTACTGGTTTTATCAACGCCTTACGATATGGCAAACTCACCAAACATTGGCGTGGGATGCTTAGAACCCAACATGCCGAGTCCTGGCACAGTCTGCTACAGCATGGGCTGGGGTAAAGATATTTTGGCGCAAAATAATAGTGCTAAAGTTCTTAAAAAGGTTTGTTTTCATTGGAGACTTTATAAACACTTTTTTTATATAATACATTTGGTTATCAAAAATTTTGTAATATGAATATGGCAGCTATATAAATGTAAGTCTTAGGAGAGGCCTAAGAGGGGTGCTAATCTGTATCTATACATATAAATAAAACCCGAGTGACTGTTTGTGATTTCAAAATATCAGTGCATTTAGTTATTACATGTTACTAATACTCGTTAGTAAAACAACATTATTAAAATTTTTGTCTTCTTGTCTGTCGATTTGTTTGTCCGAGCTAATCTCTGGAACAGCTGAATTGATTTTTATGAAGCTTTCTTCATTCATTAACTCGAGTGAGAATCGAACCCACGACCGCTACGTTCACAGTCAGACCGATGTGCCGTTGACTATTAAACTTTATCGGACTTTTGTTCCGCTTTCCGTTCGTTCGTTTGTCTACTAATATTAAATAATAGAAAATATTATTACAGCTGGAACTGCCATTGGTTGAGAAGAATATATGTGAGAGTTTACTAAGAAAAACGAGACTCGGAGACGGTTACAACTTGCATAAGTCTCTCACTTGTGCTGGAGGTGAAGAAGGTGTGGACACTTGCGAGGGGGACGGGGGCTCCCCGCTCGTCTGTCGTATTGCTGTACGTACTATTCATATTATACTAGATATCCAGACCTGGCATTGCCTACGTTTATCCTGCCAGTTGTTCAAGAAATTACTTCTAAAATAGTATTTAAAAATATTTATACTTTTTAGAAAATGTAAAAAAAATTGAATCCATTCTAAAAGTCCGTCGAACTTTCCAAATAATAAATAATGCTATATAATACTATTATTTTTTATGTTTTTAGGACAAGGAAAGGTTACGTTACTCGGTGGTGGGAATGGTGGCTTACGGAGTCGATTGTTGGAACAACAAGGTGCCTGGTGTCTATGTAAACGTACCGGAATTCTACGACTGGGTGACAAATAAAATGAAAGAACTCGACTTCGGCATAAGTTCTTTTAAGTATTAGTAATGATTAAATCATGCTGTATATATTTACATGGTGTTCTCATTTATCTTCAATATAATCTCGTTATATATAAAACTTCTTTTTTTTTTTAGGAAATAAAAGAAATCTTTTCTTAACTTAACTTTCCTTTCTCGCTATAATAAGATTAGAAAATTCTTTCAATTGTAATTTTTATAATGACAATTCTCATAACAATTCAACGCGTAGTTTGACGTGTTTTATTTAGTGTTATCATTTAGAAACCGCCAATGATTGTACTAAAACATTAATTTCCGAACTCTTTGGAAGTCATTATTGCGAAAATATACCAATTATTGGGTAAAACGTTATAGAAGCCATTGTCATACATGCATGGCTTATACTCGTATATAAATAAAATAAATAAAAAAAAATTAAACATTTACTTTTATTATTTAAGGGTGCATGTTCCAGAAGTCAGTCAGACAAGTCATGATGAACGTCAAGTCACGATTTCTGCTTTCCATGTCAAGTGAAGAAATTATTATATATATATATATATATATATATATATATATATATATATATATATATATATATATATATATATATATATATATATATATATATATATATATATATATATATATATATTATATATATATATATATATATATATATATATATATATAATATATATATATATATATATATATATATAATATATATATAATAAAAGTGGTAATTCTAATAAAATAAATAGCAAGTAAGTTTTCTTAACTAAGTTCTTCTTCTTCCACTTTGCATTATCCCGGCCTATTGCCAGGGTCTGCTTTCCTACTTAGTCTACTCCACTTTGCACGGTCTTGAGCATCCTCAGTGGTTAGTCCATTGGCTCTCATGTCGTGCGTCACGACGTCCAGCCATCGCTTCCTTGGACGTCCGGGGGGTCTTACTCCAGGGACAGACATATCAAGGCATTTTCTTCCGACGTAGTTCTTAGGCCGGCGCAAAACGTGGCCATACCATCTCAGACGACGCTCTTGGAGCTTCTCCGCTACGTCACGGACCCCAAGACTACCTCGAATGAATGTGTTGCGTATGCGGTCAGCCCGAGTAACGCCACACATCCACCTCAGCATCTTCATCTCCGTTACGTGAAGCTCCTGAGTGTGCCGAGATAATGCCGGCCAACATTCGCTGCCGTATAGAAGAACTGGTCGGATCATGCTCTTGTATATCAGCCCCTTGAGTTTGGGCGGTATTCTGCGATCGCAGACCACACCAGTGACCTCCCGCCATTTGGCCCAAGCAGCGCTAACCCGGGCGTGGACATCGTAGTCGATGCCTCCGGACTCGTGCATAATGGATCCAAGGTACCTGAACTTCCCCGACTTAACGGCTGGCTCAGGCCCGATGTGGATGGTGCTCGAGTCTGGGTTCCCGCAAGCCATGTACTCGGTCTTTGACACATTCAGTTTAAGACCACCGTTCTCAAGCGCACCCTTCCAGGCATTCACTTTACGCTCCAGCATCAGTCGGTTCTCGTCAATGAGTACTATGTCATCGGCATACATCATCAGCCATGGAGGCTGGTCCTGGATGTGAGCCGTGACAGTATCTAGCACTACATTAAACAAAAGTGGACTAAGAGCTGAGCCTTGGTGAACCCCTACTGTAATTGGGAAGGGTTTGGTATCGCCAACAGCGGTCTTAACTGTAGAAACAGAGTCGTTGTACATGTCTCTGATAATAGCAACATAGGATTCAGGGATCCCTTTGGATCGCAGTGCCCACCAGATACATTGACGTGGCACACAGTCAAAGGCCTTCTGCAGGTCTAAGAATGCCACATGCAGAGCTCTCCTCTTTTCCCTGTGTGCCTACATCAAAATTCTGAGGGCAAAAATGGCGTCCGTAGTGCCTGATCCTGGCTGAAATCCATATTGACACTCAGAAACAGTACACTCTCGGCGGAGCCTGAGGGCAATCACGCGCTCGAAGAGCTTCATGGTGTGACTCATAATCTTAATGCCCCTATAACTACCGCAATCTTGAACACTGCCCCTTCCTTTGTAAATAGGGGTAATAAAACTGTGCCGCCATTGATGTGGCATCGTCCTAGTGTTCAAAATGCGGTTAAAAAGATCAGTAAGCATGAGCACACCACGAGAGCCTAACGATTTCCACGCTTCGATCGGAATATCGTCAGGTCCCACCGCCTTGCCGTTCTTCATGCGTCGAAGACAATTCCGAGTTTCATCAAGGGTTATTGGAGCAATAAGTCCCAGGTTAGGAGGTGCTTCAGACGGAATACTACCCGGGTGCTGAGTATTCAGCAGCTCCAAGAAGTAACTTCTCCACCTCTCCTTCACAGAAGCATGACTACAAAGCAGCTTGCCCTGGGAATCTCTGACGCAAAGACATTTTGTGATATCTTGCGTCGCTTTATCCCGAGCACGTGCCAATTTGTAGATGAGCTTCTGCCCCTCCACAGTTTCAAGTTTATCATATAGAGGTAATAAACTTTCACTGCGGGCTCTGGCTACAGCTCTTTTGCTGGCACGTTTCGCTGCTATGTACTCCAGTCTGTCTTCAGGAGAGTTGGAACGCTGCCACTCCTTAAATGCAGTCTTCTTATCATGAATCACCTCCTGTACCTTGTCAGTTGTTAAATTTTGACTGTTAACCTCTGCCAGAAAGTCGGTCTGCATCGGTCCATTCAGCAACCACCACTTGATCTTAGACTTACGCGTCTCGGCTAATTTCTTTATCGGGGTAACGACATAATCCATGACAAGAAGACGATGTTGGGCCGTGAGGCTTTCACCAGGAATGACTTTACAGTTAGTTACCTTGCCAACATGACACCGCCTGGTCAATAGGTAATCTATTTGGGTTGAATGGAGTCCACTCGCATACGTAATAAGATGCTGCGGACTCTTTTGGAAGAACGTATTCACGATGGCCAGATCAGATGCAATACAGGTTCTTAGGATATTTTCGCCCTCTATATTGCGGCGACCGTGACCAAAACCACCGTGGACACGTTCATACGTATCCGCAGCCTTACCCACGTGACCGTTAAGGTCTCCCCCAACTATGATCACCTCGGTAGATGGTATAGCGAGTAGAACGTCTTCATATTGCTCCCAGAATGACTCCTTTTCGGCCCCGCTACAACCAGCCTGGGGAGCGTAAGCACTGATTAAGTTGGCGATAGCCCCCTCAATCAGTACCTTCACCCGCATCACGCGGTCGCTGCGTCGGTCAACTTCGAGGAGACCATTCCGTAGCTCTTCAGATAAACTACTGCTACACCAGTTTTACCGGAAGGAGACCCAGTGTATATGAGCTGGTAACCCTGTCCGATGATACGGGACTTATTGCCCTTCCAGCGGGTTTCCTGAAGGAAGCACACTGGACCCGACGCCTCATGAGTACATCTGTTAGTTCCCTGCATCGTCCGGTTAGAGAGCCAATATTCCACGTTGCAAAGCGGAGTTTCCTTCTGGGTACTTTCTTCTTTAGCCGTGTCCGTACTTGACACGGTAGCCCTTGCCCATTTAACACAGGTGTAGGGCGATGTGCCTGCGCGTCGTTTAGCGGCGACGCCCTAGCAGTACCCAGCAACATCTTTTTTCCTTTCATATGAGTGGCAGGTGGCGGCTTTTTAATGGAGCGATTGCCATCTGACCTCCAAAACCCATTTTTGTGGGGAAAGCCAAGGATGAGAGGGGAAAAGATTAGTAGAAAAGGGGGGGGGGGGGGTAAGGACACCACTTTCATGGATTGGGAAGGAGTATGACAGTGGTGGCTCGAGGATCCGGGGTCGTGTACCCGTATGCCCAGTACCAATATCGGACAGATATTTGGCCAGACACCCTCTTTTCTTAACTAAGTTGTTCTTACAATAAATGCATTACCTTTTAAGATGAATACCGTATGAAAACAAAAACACAAAAATGACAATATTACACATGTTACTTTACAACACCTCTTCTTCCCTTCTCTTCTGCCTGGCATTCGTCCCGGCTTCGTTTGCCAGGGCCTGCCTTCCAACTAAGCTTGCTCCACTTTGCTCGGATTGTAGCATCCTTAGTGGCTTTCTTGTCCTGCGTCGCGACATCCAGCCATCGCTTCCTTGGGCGTCCGGGTGGTCTAACTCCAGGGACAGACATGTCAAGGCACTTCCTTCTGACATAGTTCTCAGGTCGGCGCATAACATGGCCATACCATCTCAGTCGACGCTCTAGAAGCTTATCCGCGACGTCACGGACCCCAAGACTACCTCGAATGAATGTGTTGGGTATACGGTCGGACCGCGTAACGCCACACATTTTCATCTCCGTGACATGAAGCTCCAGAGTGTGCCGAGATAATGCTGGCCAACATTCGCTGCCGTATAAAAGAATCGGTTAGATAATGCTTTTGTATGCGTTTTTTTCCTGTAAGCCTCCATTAAAATTCTGAGGGTAAAAATGGCGTTCATAGTGCTTGATCCTGGTTGAAACCCATACTGAGAGTCGGAGACAGTACACTCTCGGTTTAGCCTGAGGCCGATCATGCGCTCGAAGTTCATGGTTTGGCTCATAATTTTAATGCCCTATATAACTACCACAATCTTGATCACTGCCCCTTACTTTGTAAATAGGGATAATAAAGCTGTGCCGCCAATGATGTGGCATCATTCCAGTATTCAAGATACGGATAAAAAGGTCAGTAAGTATAAGCACACCAAGAGAGCCAAACTATTTCCACGCCTCGATCAGGATGTCGTCAGGTCCTATAGCTTTTCCGTTCTTCATGCGTCGAAGACAATTACGAATTTCGTCATGGGTTATTGGAGCTACAAGTCCTTAAAGTAGCTTCTCTATCTCTCCTTCACAGAAGCATGACAACAAAGCAACGTGCCCCGAGAATCTCTGACGCAGAGACATTTTGTAATATCCTGCTTCGCATTATCTCGAGCACGAGCCAGTTTGTATATGAGCTTCTGCTTCTCCACAGTTTCAAGTTGACCGTATAATGGCGAAAAACTTTCACTGCGGTCCCTGGCTACAACTCTTTTGCCGGCACGTTTCGCTGCTATGTACACCAGTCTGTCATAAGGAAAGTTGGAGTGCTGCCACTCTTTAAGCGCAGCCTTCTTTTCCCGAATCACCCCCTGCACCTGGTCATTCCACCCCCATGTCTCCCTTTCGATGACACGTCCACCCTTAGTAATGCCAAGAACATGTTTGCCCGCTGCAATTATTGCTAAATGAGCTCGATCCCAAACAGCCTGAACGGTCTCTGTGTTTGGTCAGTAGATTTTGACTCTCCACCTCCGACAGGAAGTCGGTCTGCATCGGTTCAATGAATAACCACCACTTGATTCTAGGCTTGCGTTTTTCAGCTACTTTCTTTTTCGGGGTAACATTATATTCCATGACAAGGAGACGATGTTGGGCCGTCAGGCTCACCAGGAATTACCTTATAGTTGGTCACCCTGCATAGGCAGGGTGTCACCCTGCATAACACCGTCTAGTCAGCAATTAATCGATTTTAGTTGAGTGAGACCCGCTCTTATCCGTTATAAGGTTTAGGTTTCTTATGGAAGAAAGTGTTCACGGTGGCCAGATCAGAAGCAATGCAACTTCTCAGAATATTTTCTCCCTCTACATTGAGAAGACTATATCAAAAACCCCCGTGGACACGTTCATATACCTCAGAGAACCAACCCACGCGTCCGTTCAAGTCCCCCCAACTAAGACTACTTCGGTAGACGGTATAGTGAGTAGGATCTCTTTATATTGCTCCCAGACTGCCTCCTTTTTAGCCACCCTACAACCCGCCTGGGGAGCATAGGCACTGACTAAGTTTGTGGTAAAGCCCTTAATCAGTACCCTTATCCACATCAAGCGGTCGCAGTGACGGTCAACTTCAAGAAGCCTATTCTTCAGAAAGCACTACTGCCACACCATTTTTGCCTGTAGGTGACCCAGTGTAAACAAGGCGGTAACCATGCCCGATGTTTGTTGACTTATTGCCCTTCCTGCGAGTTTCCTGAAGGAAAGCACAGTGGACCTGACGTCTCATGAGTACATCGGCGATCGTGAGTACATTAGAGAGCCAAGCCAAAGCGGAGTTTCCGTCTGGGTACTAACGTCGTTAACCGTGCCCGTACCTGATACGGTAGCCCTTGCTCACTTGCTCGCAGGTTTAGGGCGATGATCTTACGTATCTGTTTTTCCTTATATCGGTCCATTTACGTGGCGAATTGTGGTTTTTAATAAAGCGATTGCCATCTGACCTCCGAACCCATTACTGGGAGAAACCAAGAAAGGAAAAGGAGGATTAGAGGAAGAATTACTTGGAAAATGGGGGAGGGCCTTCCATGGATTGGATGGTGTTATGAAAGTGGTGGCTCGAGAATCCGGGGTAGCGTATCCGTATGCTGAAAACCTAATATCGGACAGATAATTGGCTAGACACCCTGTGAAGTAATAATTGGCTAGTACAGTAAATAAAAAAAAAATATTCCTTAAAAATAAATACCAAACAAAATGAAAAGAAAATATATATATATAAAAAAATCATAATAAAATAATTAACAATGAAAGAAAATACATTATGAAATGCTGATATCAGTGACGTTCAGTTGCGATTTTGCGATAATTATATAAAGAGTCTCCGAATGGATCCAAAACGCGCTGCTTATTCAGGATTCTGCAAAAGCGGGACATAGGAGAATTGTTTGTACGTGAACTCCTCGGTATTTTAAAATAAAAAGATTGTACCATCGACGGATTATTATGTATACCAATTAATACTTTTATATACGAAAAGTGAATCCAGTTTTTCTCTTTTTTTTCCAAGCTTTCTACACTAAAATATTCAAGTTTATATTTGTAAGTTTTCAGTGATTTCGATTTTCCTAATGAGCATGCAAGGAACTTGTAGTATAAGAAATGCTTTTGGAGCCTCTCAGTTCAGAGAATATGAGAAGCATAATGTGCTTTTTTTCAAATCGGTCCATGCGAGTGGCGAAGTGGTTTTTAGTGGAGCCATTGCCATTTGACCTCCAAACCCATTACTGGGAGAAACCAAGAAAGGAAAGTATTCAATGTAGTGCTGAATACTGTCACGGCTCACATCCAATGCCAGCCTCCGTGGCTGATGATGTATGCCGATGACATAGTACTCATCGACGAGAACCGACTGATGCTGGAGCGTAAAGTGAACGCCTGGAAGGGTGCGCTTGATGACGGTGGTCTCAAACTGAATGTGTCAAAGACCGAGTACATGGCTTGCGGGAACCCGGACTCGCGCACCATCCATATCGGGCCTGAGCCAGCCGTTAAGTCGGAGAAGTTCAGGTACCTTGGAGCCGTTATGCATGAGTCTGGAGGCATCGACCACGACATCCATGCCCGTATAACCGCTGCCTGGGCCAAATGGCGGGAGGTCACTGGTGTAGTCTGCGATAGCAGAATACCGCCCAAGCTCAAGGGACTGATATACAAGAGCATTATCCGACCGGTTCTTTTATACGGCAGCGAATGTTGGCCAACATTATCTCGGCACACTCAGGAGCTTCACGTCACGGAGATGAAGATGCTGAGATGGATATGTGGCGTTACGCGGTCTGACCGCATACACAACACATTCATTCGAGGTAGTCTTGGGGTCCGTGACGTAGCGGATAAGCTCCAAGAGCGTCGCCTGAGATGGTATGGCCATGTTACACGCCGATCTGAGAACTATGTCGGTAGGAAGTGCCTTGACATGTCTGTCCCTGGAGTTAGACCACCCGGACGCCCAAGGAAGCGATGGCTGGATGTCGTGACACAAGACATGAGAGCCAATAGATTGTCCACTGAGGATGTTAAAGGCCGTGCAAAGTGGAGTAGGCTTAGTCGGAAGGCAGACCCTGGCAAAAGCCGGGACTAATGCCAAGAAGATGAAGAAGAGAAGCGTTATGTGATCACCAGACAACACTACCATACTCTAATATGCTTACTACTAAGCTTTTGTAGAAAGTAATTTTCGTTTGATAGTTTCTAAAGATTCTAGAGTTTCAAATCACAAATCCTAGCATTCTACTGGCCTTACTGACAATATTGATATTGTCCATGTGAGGTCAAATTTTAGCAAACAAATCAAATGAAGTCAAAAGCCAAAAACAATACCAAAATCTCTTATTAGTTCCACAGTACTAATAGGGGAACCGTCTAAGAAATATTTCGATGTTATATTTAGTTATGAGAGCATCATGCCATTCATCTTACACCAGTTATACAAGCTAGTTAGGTCTTTTTGTAGTAATCGAACATCGTTGGGATTACAGATAGTTTTGAGAATTTTTAGGCCATCAGCGAACATTAATGGTGTAGAAAATAAAAATATGTTTTTCAGGTCATTTATAAATATGTTAAACAAAAGAGGACCTAAATGTGGGCCCTGTGATACTCCCGTTGTAAAGCCACATTTTACAGATTCATATCCATTGGCTACTACTTAAAACTGCCTTTGTGTAATGTACGATTTTAACCAGCTATGCGCTGAATTTACAACAAGATATATCTACAACTTATGCAGGAGTATGGGAATGGGTACCAAATCAAACGCTTTGTTAAAGTCAGTATAGATGTTTTCTACTCTATTCCTTTTGTCAACTGCTCCTATTAACATTTCACAATAATTAACTTAATTTGTACATGTAGACCAACCATTAACAAAGCCGTGCTGATGGATGTTAAGCATTTGTTTAAAATCATAGGACAGTCTTTGAGAATTTTGCCAAATTAATATCGTTATTCGCCGTAGTTTGTGTACATATCCAAGGTAGTGTTAGCTCATCAGAAAGCTGGATATTTGTCTGTGGATATTTTTTAAATAATTTTCATCCAAAATTCAGGAGTAATTTTACATTTTTTAACATCACGTTACCAACTCTAGTTTACCTGATAATTGGTATATCTTCTAAATAATGGCGTCCAAAGGGTTTGTAAATTAATGTTTGAGTACAATAATTGGTGGTTTCTAAATAAAAACAAAATTTTAAGATATCTCAGGATAGGAGAATTTGCGAATAGGAAAAAATGATGAATGCTCTGGTAACGTATTTATTTTGTGTCAAACTACGCGTTGAATTGTTATGAGAATTGTCATTATAAAAATTACAATTGAAAGAATTTTCTAATTTGATTATAGCGAAAGTTAAGTTAAGAATAAGGTTCCTTTTATTTCCTAAAAATCTGCTCTAAATTTTATATTTAACGAGATTATATTGAAGATAAATGAGAACACCATGTAAATATATACAGCACGATTTAATCATTACTAATACTTAAAAGAACTTATGCCGAAGTCGAGTTCTTTCATTTTATTTGTCACCCAGTCGTAGAATTCCGGTACGTTTACATAGACACCAGGCACCTTGTTGTTCCAACAATCGACTCCGTAAGCCACCATTCCCACCACCGAGTAACGTAACCTTTCCTTGTCCTAAAAACATAAAAAATAATAGTATTATATAGCATTATTTATTATTTGGAAAGTTCGACGGACTTTTAGAATGGATTCAATTTTTTTTACATTTTCTAAAAAGTATAAATATTTTTAAATACTATTTTAGAAGTAATTTCTTAAACAAATGGCAGGATAAACGTAGGCAATGCCAGGTCTGGATATCTAGTATAATATGAATAGTACGTACAGCAATACGACAGACGAGCGGGGAGCCCCCGTCCCCCTCGCAAGTGTCCACACCTTCTTCACCTCCAGCACAAGTGAGAGACTTATGCAAGTTGTAACCGTCCCCGAGTTTCGTTTTTCTTAGTAAATTCTCACATACATTCTTCTCCACCAATGGCAGTTCCAGCTGTAATAATATTTTCTATTATTTAATATTAGTAGACAAACGAACGAACGGAAAGCGGAACTAAGGTCCGATAAAGTTTAATAGTCAACGGCACATCGGTCTGACTGTGAACGTAGCGGTCGTGGGTTCGATTCTCACTCGAGTTAATGAATGAAGAAAGCTTCATAAAAATCAATTCAGCTGTTCCAGAGATTAGCTCGGACAAACAAATCGACAGACAAGAAGACAAAAATTTTAATAATGTTGTTTTACTAACGAGTATTAGTAACATGTAATAACTAAATGCACTGATATTTTGAAATCACAAACAGTCACTCGGGTTTTATTTATATGTATAGATACAGATTAGCACCCCTCTTAGGCCTCTCCTAAGACTTACATTTATATAGCTGCCATATTCATATTACAAAATTTTTGATAACCAAATGTATTATATAAAAAAAGTGTTTATAAAGTCTCCAATGAAAACAAACCTTTTTAAGAACTTTAGCACTATTATTTTGCGCCAAAATATCTTTACCCCAGCCCATGCTGTAGCAGACTGTGCCAGAACTCGGCATGTTGGGTTCTAAGCATCCCACGCCAATGTTTGGTGAGTTTGCCATATCGTAAGGCGTTGATAAAACCAGTAGCGCTATGTCGTTATAAACGTATACTGTTGACAAAGAAGGTTATTACAGCATTGTCTCTATGACTTCAAGAATTATTTGATTTTTGCTGGTATTGTTGCTCAACGAGATAAAGTGTTGATATTTAACACACACAAACGCACGCTCGCAAGCACGTCCACACATCCATAGCACGCATGTGCGCACGAATGTTCGCACGCACGCATTTACCCGTACACATATATATATATAATATATATATATATATATATATATATATATATATATATATATATATATATATATATATATATATATATACATATATATATATATATACACACACACAGACAAACGAAATATATATGGAACTAATCCTATATTTAATATTTATTTTAAAATATTCTTTATAATTTCATAATAATACCTTTGTTGAAGTTTTCGTGGATGATCACATTCGCTATATCTCTCTCTTGATGTCTATGTTGTTCGTTTTCTATAGACAAGTTCCATTCACCAGCTCGGCATTTTAACTGAAATATAAGATATATATGGATTTTAATGTCAGAGTTTAGTGGCATTAAGTGACTATCTTTGTCTAGTCGAAGTCAAACAGAAAGTCTTTTTGTAGAAATAATTTTCACACAATTTACCATCGACTCACTGAAGTGAATGCCCAAAACTTAAGAAGAACCGTTGTATGAAGCTCGGCGGAAAATAATAATACATGAATTATTATTAAAAGATCGTGCAGAGAGTACCTATATACATGTAACTTGGTACCCATTGAGCTCATACTGGGATACTGAACTCTTAAAGAATTTATTAATATTAAATTTGAAATCAACAAGCTCTACCAAAAGTCAATATTTTGCCTTTTGCTTTCCATGCAGCTTCACGCTGTATCCCGTAGTAGGGTAGGCAGAGAGAACCTAGTGTTGAGACTCTTTGTCAACACTTTAAGAGACATTGCGTGTTGAAATATATCATTTAAAAAAAAACTCTTGAGTTGCTCGCCAACACTTCTTAGCAGAACTGCCCTCCGAGCTGGTGGTAGCTTTTAGTAGGACTGACAATACTGATACTTATGTTATTTGACAATTCGAAAGTGCTTGTATTAATGAACAAAGAATATTTTGATTTTGATTTTTGATTTTGGTTTTTAAATAGTAGAGTATCATGAATATGGAAAAAAATAGAAAAATACAAACATCATTCATTTCGATTCTTTTTGATTTCTCCCAATATTTATAAGATGTTTTATGAAACATGTTGTGAGCAACTGTCATCACTACGGAGGGGTGTATGAGGGTACCTCCACCAATATACTTATCTTCCAAGATCCGGTCAGCATTGTTTTTTTTACTGAAAAAATATCAACAGATGAAAAATTACCACTTTGTTAGGAGAATGTGCTGAGTAAGTCGCAAGGCGCAATGTATCATAAAATAGGTCTAAAACTAGAGCTAACAAGAGAGCTACGATAGTAATTCGTTGAAATATTTTAGCCTAAATATAAAATATCTATCACAATTATATCTTCTGCTTGTCATTAGTCCCGGCTTCGTTTAACAGGATCTGCTATCCGACTAAGCTTATTCCACTTTGCTCGGTCTTTAATATCCTCAGTGGACAATTTATTGGCTCTTATGCCCTTCGTCACGATATCCAGCCATTGCTTTCTTGGACGTCAAGGCACTTATTTCCGACATAGTAAGTAAGGTTCTTATAACATGGCCATACCATCTCAGGCGACGCTCTTGGAGCTTATTCGCTACGTCACGGCCCCAAGACTATCATGAATGAATGTGTTGCGTATGCGCTCAGACTGCGTAATGCCACACATTCACCTCAGCATCTTTATCTTCATGACGTGAAGCTCTTGAGTGTGCCAAGATAATGCTGGCTAACATTTGCTGCCGTATAAAAGAACCGGTCGGATAATACTCTAGTATATCAGTCCCTTAGGCTTGGGCGATATTTTGCTATCGCAGGTCACACCAGTGACCTCCCGCCATTTGGCCCAGGCAGCGTTTATACGGGCATGGATGTCGTGGTCTACAGACTCATGCATAACGGATCCAAGGTACCTGAACTTCGTCGACTTAACGGCTGGCTCACGTCTGATTTGGATGGTACTTGAGTCCGGGTTCCCACAAGCCATGTACTCGATCTTCAAGATATTCTGTTTAAGACCACTGTTCTCAAGCGCAACCTTTCAGGCGATCACTTTACACAGTCGGTTCTCGTCAAGTCAAGTCAAGCAACTCTCCTTTTTTCCCTGTAAGCCTCCATCAAAGTTCCGAGGGCAAAAATGGCAGTCATAGTGCCTGATCCTGGTTGTAACCCATACTGAGACTCAGAGAGAGTACACGCAGGTGGAGCCTGAGGCCGATCATGCGCTCCAAGAGCTTCACGGTGTGGCTTATAATCTCAATGCCCCTTTAAATACCGTATTCAAGATACGGTTAAACAGTCATTCCAGTATTCAAGATACGGTTAAACAGGTCAGTAAGTATAAGCACACCAAGAGAGCCCAACGATTTCCACGACTCGATCGGGATGTCATCAGGTCCTACCGCTTTTCCGTTCTTCAAGCGTCGAAGATAAATACGAGTTTCGTCAAGGGTTATTGGAGCAACAAGTTCGAAGTTAGAAGATAATTCAGGAGGAGGATTACAAGAATGCTGAATATTCAGCAGCTTCTTAAAGTAGCTTCTCTATCTCTCCTTCATAGAAACATGACAACAAAGCAACGTGCCCCGAGAATCTCTGACGCGGAGACATTTTGTAATATCCTGTGTCCCTTTATCTCAAGCATGAGCCAGTTTGGATAAGAGCTTCTGCCCCAAGTTTGCCAACAGTTTCAAGTTGATAGTATAATGGCGACAAACTTTCACTGCGGTCCCTAGCTACAACTCTTTTGCCGGCACGTTTCGCTGCTATGTACTCCAGTCTGTCTTCAGGAGAGTTGGAGTGCTGCCACTCTTTAAACCATCTATTCTTGAATCACACTTGGTCATTCCAGATCATGTCTTCCTGTCGATGACACATCCATCCTTAGTAATGACAAGAACTCACCTTCCCGCTGCAATGATTGCTAAATGAGCTCGATCCCAAACAGCCAGAAGCATACAGTCTGTGCTAGTCTAGGTGCTAGTCAGTCGATGTTGACTCTCCACCTCCGCCAGGAAGTCAGTCTGCATCGGTCCATTTAACAACCACCACTTGATCCTATACTCGTATTGTAGTTTTTAGTAAAATCATGTTCTGTCTGCTATACATATATACATTAATTTATTTTTATTTAACTCTTATTTATTTAGCTTCACGCTGTATACTACATACTTCACGCTGTATGCCAGAGGTAGGCGGAAGAAACATAGAGTTAAGAGACTCCGTTCCCCGCTCTCCGTCCAATTTTAGACATATTGAGGGGTGGAACTGAACTATGAGCTATGTCTTTGGGAACCGATCACACAACCGTCATGTCTACAATGAGAACGCGGCGCAGCGCCACAACGGCCTATGCTAAGTTATCTCTCTTATTCAGGTCTTATAGAGCTTTTTAAATATACGAGTATATTAAATATTTAAGCCAAATTGAATAATAAAACCCACAGGCGTTCCTTGTTTAAGAAAATTAAACATTGGAAATTCTTTAAACATTAGATACGTACAGCATCAAAGCCACCATCCAGGGAAAATCAGCATACACAGCATAAGTGGCTTTATTATTCAACCATCTAAAACTGATACCCCCAGAATTGCTGTATCCACAGCCTAATTGAAGTTCCGGTTTTTCATTCCTCTTTTCTAGATTTATGTTTTGTTTTAAGCAGCATTGTCTAGCCCAGGTGCACTGATTTCTGGAAAAATTATAATATTCTTTATTGCACTAACATATATAAGGAAAAAAATGAATCACAGCGGTGGACTTATCTCTGCAAGAGATCTCTGATCTCTGACGTTTTTGGGTAACTTTAGGAGTTCAGTTCAGAGTTTAGCAAAGGAAGTAGATGAAGTCAATGAGGTGATTGAGGAATCATGCTAACCAACTGAATTTGGGCATATCTGAGCAGTTCTTTAACAGTGTGTAAAGTAACGGTGTAACGGTAGGGCGCCGGTAGACCCCCGCCCAGGGTGCCGTGGTTAGCTTATTTTAACATTTTTAACTTAAGGATTAATTGTTTAATTTTTATTTTCTTTTTTATACACAATATTTTTCGTCCACGCCACTGGTGTTGTAAACTACGACACTGAGTATGAAACACAAAATTTACTTACGGCCTTGTGTTTGTTGCATCGAAAGACCTGAAACCAAATACATGTTAATACAAATCAATCCCAAATTACGGGGGATGAATTACTTTCATTTCCAATTTCGCTCTAGTAGACGAAACACAGCGTTGAGTTCCGCCACTCAACCCAAATACCTTGGAAAGTATGAGACCGGATGTCTTAACACTAAAATTGATTGACAGACTGATTTTCGATATGAAATAAGCTGAAAAACTTGTCGCTTCATGAAGCAAATCCACTGTAAGAGAATCCTTGAAGTCTTAATGCTTTTTATGAGACTGATATACTTAGATTAGATTAGACTTAGATTTTATATATCTATTTTTTTTATATCTATTTTTTTTTTATTAGTGACCGTATTGTGAATCGTAAAGCTGGATCGCCCTGTTCGTCAGTGTCTACCGTCGAAGATGTGCATTGGGACTTCTTGACACAGAACCCGTTCTCACCACTTGTGGTCACACATTCTAAAATACAAAAAAAAACTATTTAATCAAATGCAAGTTTAAATCAAGCTGCATATGTAGGTACAAATATGTCAATTAAAGACAGTTAAAGATAAATATGCAATCTTCTATGCTTTTTATGATAATGGTTGGCTTGAAAAGATGACCTATGGTGATAAGGCCACATTTACACGAAATTGTAAGTGTTTTCTTGTCTTTCTAGGGTTTCGTGCCTAAATTGTGAAAACGGGACTCTATTACTAAGCCTGTCTATCTGTCCGTCTCTCTGTGTGTCTGTCCGTCTATCTGTCACCAGGCGGTATCCCATAAACTGTGATAGCTAGAAAGCCGAAATTTTCACAAATTATGTATTCCTGTTGCCGCTAGTACAACAAATATTAAAAATAAAAAAAAATGAAACATTCCGCCAGCGTAATACCAACAATCATGAAATAGGTACAGCACCCTCGGTGTGCGGGTACTACTCGCACTTGACTGATTTTGTTTATGTATTTTTGTAGGTGTTACAAACAATTTAATAATAATAATTAAATATGTCCGTCGTGGCGCAGCGTCCAACTAGATACGCGACAGCGACAGTCGGTTCAATTGATTTGGAGTAATTAATTTTTTTTGATTTCCTTGCATTGGTAACAAGACAAAGGGCGGCGTTGAGTTCCGGAATACAAAACGAATGTCACTCGAGTGGGCGGAAACTGGAGAACACTACACTGGTAGGGAAGGCGGTGCTGACGGATTATCCACTAACTCACCTTTGAATAATAAATCGATATAGTCATCGGTAGTTTGCGCTGTGCAGTATGAAATTGTCAACGCAAACATAATTCCATATAAGATCCTGTAAATTAAAGCACGTCATAAGTAAATAAAAATCATAAACAACAAGTACCTATATAATAAAAAAAATAATTTTGATGATTTTATAAAATTTCAAAATATTTTTTTCCAGGCAACATGCATGCGCCCGTAAAAACGATATATAGATTATAAGCAATTGAAATATTTACCCCATTTTAAAAAATATTACGGACATTTTCACATCACCACTTTGCAAAATACCATCAAATGCAAATGATTTGCAAATTGTCGAAACAATAATATGCTTTTATAATAAGCTTAGTGATGTTCTCCCAAATATCGATATCGATATTTACGAAATGACGTGTGATAGTTTATTAATTCAAATTCAAATAATTTTATTCAAATTAAGAATACATGATTCATTTTTTGAACGACAAAAACATTACCACCGGTTCACTAAAGTTAAAAAAAAAATAATAAAATAAAATATAGAACATTCTCGGACGTTTTCTGGGATCCTATTGTAAAAGCGTACACTCTGTCCCGTAAAGGATTGCGGACTCGATGCAATCGAGTTACATGCGCGGTAAGTTTCAACCTATTTCTAGTATTAATATTGTGTACATCGCCAATTTTAGTAGAATCATTAATATTTTTTTTTACATATAAAACATTTTCGAGAATATATTTACACACAACTGTCAATATATTCATTTCCTTAAATTTGTCTCTCAAATATTCTTTAGGGCTTAAGTTATAGATTGAGCGAACAGTAAACTTCGGCAAGACAAAAACTGTATTGATCGCGGCTGCATTACCCCAAAGTATAATGCCATAAGACATAATACTATGAAAGCAGCTAAAGTAAACAAGGCGAGCCGTTTCTACGTCAGTTAACGATCTAATTTTCCTAACTGCAAAAGCTGCTGAGCTCAGTCTATTCGCCAATTCATCAATATGAGGCCCCCACTGTGACTTAGAGTCTATGGTGACACCGAGACATACCGTAGAATCAACAGGAACCGCGGTCTCACCATTCAATAGTACATTGGCTTTAACAATTTTCGTGTTGGGTGTTCGAAAAATTATACATTTTATTTTTGTACTATTTAATAGTAGGTTGTTAGCACTAAACCAATGTACTACTTTCGAGAGCACATTGTTTACATCGTCAATTATATTTTATTGTCTTTTCATTTTAAAAATTATTGAAGTATCATCAGCAAACAATACTATCTCATGGCTTCTTCCAACTAAATATGATAAGTCATTTATATATATTAAAAAGAGAAAAGGGCCAAGAATAGACCCCTGTGGGACTCCCATACTGACTAATGACCCTGGTGATTTCTTGCCGTTCACATCAACCCTCTGAACTCTATTAGCTAAATAAGAGGTCAGAAAAACGAATGCACGTCCTCTTGTGCCGTAATGTAGTGTAGCTTCATGACCAAAGAAAGCTGCACGCAAGTAAATGCTTTGGACAGGTCACAGAACATGCCAAGAGCATCCTGCGATTCCTCCCAAGCCTCATATATACTCTTTATGAGAGCTATTCCAGCGTCAGTAGTGGAGCGACATTTAGTAAAGCCATACTGTTTCTCATGCATGAGATTATGTAAGTTAAAATAATATAATATTTCATTTAAAATAATATTTTCATAAACTTTACTTAATGCGGGCACCACCGATATTGGTCGAAAATTATTGGGATCTGATGTACTACCCGATTTAAATATAGGTACGACTTTACTAAATTTCATAAGGTCAGGAAACACACCATACTCTATACAATTGTTAAATATAGTCGCGAGGTGAGGAGCAATAGCGTCTATTATATAGCTAATTAGTTTTACAGAGATACCCCATAGATCTGTGGTTTTCTTAATATCTAGGGACTTATATGTTTTAGCAATATCTTTTGGGCTGACTGAATTAAATTTAAAATCTATATTACATTTTTGTACGCCTTAAGTAATGATTCTGATATATGTATGCATCATATAAACTAGATCGATAAGGTAATAGAAGGAAGGTCACCATGCTTTTTGATATCTTGATTTAATTTTTACATCTTGATTTAAATTTTACCAGGTATAGTATGCCTGGTTAGTAATATGAAACATTCTATTACCAGGCCGAATCGATATGGTACCTTGTACTGTTGAACTACGCGTGACTGTTAACCTAAGTTTTATATATTATGTTCCAAAATTATTTCAATCTGGTGAGTTTCAACTGAACCATTTCAACTTACATACAGACGCTGCGCCACCGCAATATGGCTTCGTTTTAAAACAAATATAAATTATTATTATATTATTTAAATTATTTGAGAAACATTTAGAAGTAAACTATTTATAATTTTCTACTTTAATAATCGGCTTTTCTAAATAAAGCAAAAAAAAAAAAAAAAATATACTTTTATTCTTACAATGTAAATATCGACTGAAAGTATCGACTAAAGATCAACACTCATCTACTACATATATACTGGTGACATCATAACATCTCTAGGGTCAAACGATAAGCTTGTATAAACAATATATAAATACAGTTAAACATTGAAAAACCCAAATATGTCAGGAATAATAAATAATCCCATCGTGGCGCTGTGGGTAAGCGAGGTGGTGGGTTCAATTCCCGCTAGAATTTATTATTATTTTTTCTCCGCATTAAGACAAGTTTGAATTAATTTTTACTGATGAAAGCTTGTATATTTTTTTTTTTATTATTGTTAGTAGACCAAAGTAAGAGACAGTCTAGAAGTATAGCAAATTGTAGTATCAATGGATGGTGGAGTGAACGGGTTCTCGAGGACAGAGGCCACGCCCTCCGGCCAGATGGACTGATATCTTAAAGACTTGAACGGGAGATCAGTGCTTTATGGCGTACCCTGGTGGAGGCTTACGTCCAGCAATGGACTATTATAAGCGGATGAGATTTGTAATGTGATATGTTATATTTATATTTAAATATCGAATTTTTAAAGTAGACCCATTGTTGTCTTATACTAGGACCACTAGTAGTTGGCCTATGTTATGTGAGGAGGGATGGTCTTTATCCCTAAAAGACTAAGTTGCCGCTTGAGAGGGCTCATCAACAACAAGGGCTCGTGCCCTACGGTCCTCTGCGGGAATCGAACCTAAGTCAACCATTGTATTTATAACGACTTGTATAAGCAGAAATACTATTAAGTAATACACTTCAAACATAATTACTACAGATAACAAATTGTTTACGTTATATCCAAACCGATATCACACTTGGAAAACCACATAAATTTAATGAGGAACTCATAATTATAATTATAAATGTAACACTTTATTAAAAAAAATAATGTGGTAAATGCAATAACAGTATTAGGCTGTCGTGGCGCAGTGGCTCTGACTCTGACAGCATCTGACTGTAAATGAGACGATATTGGGTTTCATCTCACTGGGGGGCATTGTACATTACTAAAGTACATAATTAATTAATTATTTTATTTGAATTAATGAAATTAATTGAAATGAACAATGAATGACTTTCATTTTCTTCGTCCTGGTGACAAGGCAAAGCGCGGCGTTGTGTTCCGCCACTCAACACGCAATGCGTCGAAAGGCGGAAAGCGGGGAACGGAGTGTCTTAACACAATGTTCCTACGGTTCCTACAGTTCCCTCTGCCTACCCTGCCATATGCGGGATAGTGTGAAGCTAATTTAAGCTAATTTAATTTCTCACCACTCAACACGCAATCTCTCGTAAACTTACCGAAATTGGAATTGGAAAATCCTATCCCTCTTCTATGCGGGATTCCGCGTGAAGCTAAAAAATATTTTTTTAATAAAGTGTTACATTTATAATTATAATTATGAGTTACTCATTAAATCTATGTGGTTTTCGAAGTGTGATATCGGTATAAAATATACAGGAAGATCAGAACTTGTAATATAGTGTAAATACTCATTAAAAGGTTAAAGGTGGGAACGCATGGAGGTTCAACTAGCAAGACAAATCGCGGTATTGAGTTCCGCAACTCAATGCACCATGCCTCGAGTATATATATATATATATATATATATATATATATATATATATATATATATATATATATATATATATATATATATATATAATATATATATATATATATATATATATATATATATATATATATAATATAATCTATATATATATTATATATATATATATATAACGCCAACGCCATGCCACGTTGAACGCCAACGCCATGCCACGTTGAACACACCGGTTCTCGTCCGATCACCGAAGTTAAGCAACGTCGGGCGCGTTCAGTACTTGGATGGGTGACCGCCTGGGAACACCGCGTGGCGTTGGCATCTCAGAGGGTGTCTAGCCAATTATCTGTCCGATATTTGGTTTCCGGCATACGGGTACGCGACCCCGGGACCTCGAGCCACCACTTTCATAACCCGATCCAATCCATGTAAGTGGTGTCCCTCCCCTATATTCCAAGTCTTTCTGCCTCTTATTCCCTTTCCTTTCCTGGTTTCTCCCAGTAATGGGTTTGGAGGTCAGATGGCAATCGCTCCACAAAAAACCACTTCGCCACTCATATGGACCGATTGGTCTTAGTCGGAAGGCAGACCCTGGCAAAAAGCCGGGACTAATGCCAGGAAGAAGGATATATATATAGCTAGTGCTAGCCTTTAGATATATATATATATATATATATATATATATATATATATATATATATATATATATATATATATATATATATATATATATATATATATATATATAAGAGATATCTTGCTGCTTCAATTACAGTAGTGTTGGGACGCCACCTGACGAGGTCAGTCGGCTGTTCTGTGCAAAATGTGGTTTAGGTGAGTTCATATTCTGTCATATAGTGAATGTATATGTAAGTTCCCCGATAAAAAAATAGTGATATATTTGGAAGATACTTGTTGGGATACTTTATGGGATTTTTTTAAAATAATTGCGTTAATTTATATTTGTTTGATCGTGAAGTATGGGCGTAGGAATAGGGGCCGAGTGGGCTGTGCCCACTCCAAACTCGTGTAGTACCCACCCTATAATTTTTAATAACAAAAAGTCAAGCGTCAATAATTAAACAGCCTTTCCACAGAAATATATATCAAAAGTCAATAAAGTATCTGTAATTTTATACTTACTATCATCAAAATTGAAGAATATTTTCGTTTTTGATCACTGAGACATAGAGGGCCCAATTTTAAAGGGGTTACGTGTAGAGTTCCGTAACTCAACGTCGCGCTTTTTTTTGTTACTAACTAGAGCGATGAAATGAAAGTAATTGCCTTTGCAAACAGCCGTTGGGTATGTGATTACACATATCAGAAGTCTTATGTAAAGGTCTGTTTTGAGATATTATTTAACGTTTTCCTGTTTGTATATATATATATATATATATATATATATATATATATATATATATATATATATATATATATATATATATATATATATATATATATATATATAAATATATATATATATATATATATATATATATATATATATATATATATATATATATATATATATATATATATATATATATATATATATATATATATATATATATATATATATATATATATATATATATATATATATGAGAAAATTTTAAATTAGATAGCGTAAATTCCATGAAACCATTCCCTCCAGCTGCTGCTGCTGCTATTTATGTTATAATTGATTAAGACTTACACATGTTTTATCTTTTTTTTTATGATGAAGCCTCACCAACATGTTATCGCTGTTAATAAGAGGTCAAATAGACGCCTTGACGTCGATTATTTTTATTTTTAAATAAAATATTGTAATTTTTTTTTTAATTGTTGTAAATTAATGCAAACAATGAACAACTCCGATTGAGAATCGAATAAACAACTATCGGGTTCGTTCCTCTAGTGTAATTTAAATTTAATTTAAATCTATACTGAACTGACTAGAATTTTGAACGATTTTCCTTCACAGATATGGAGTTAGCGTCCTGTTAGTCTGCAGCACATCTTGCTCCACTTTATCATCTGATGATGAAATCTCACGCTGGGCACTGAAATTAAAAGCAAAAACAGGTGCAAAAGCTTGTTTAAATTTCATTTTGAATAACTCGTTAATACATAATATATGGGAAAGGGAGGTATAAACGAGCTTTTACTCATGTTCCCGCATAGAACGTGGAGGGAACCTAGTGTAAACTATGTTCCCTACTGATCGTCCCATTTTCGCCACCAGAGCGGGGAATTGAAAGTAATTTCAATAAATCCATCTCTCACATTATGTAAAATATAGAGTATTTACATCCACTAAATACAATTAAACATAAAGAAAGAAAGAACCGGCACTTCTTAGACTGTACTCAAGACGCGCGGGTTCAAGACTCATATTCAATTTTTTATAAATATTAAAAAAAAATCTAAAATATTGTTCAAGTGCCCTAACCACCTAACAGTGTACGTCGTCGGTGAAGAGGTGCGGGATTAAGTCTCGTTATGATCAATTTTTTATTATCTTGTGTTGGGTACCACTTTAAAATTCTTCTTCTTCTTGGCATTAGACTCTGCTTCGTTTGCCAGGGTCTGCCTTCCGACTAAGCTTACTCCACTTTGCACGGTCTTTAACATTGTGCACAATCTATTGGCTCTCATGTCCTGCGTCACGACATCCAGCCATCGCTTCCTTGGGCGTCCGGGTGGTCTAACTCCAGGGACAGACATGTCAAGGCACTTCCTTCCGACATAGTTCTCAGGTCGGCGCATAACATGGCCATACCATCTCAGGCGACGCTCTTGGAGCTTATCCGCTTCGTCACGGACCCCAAGACTACCTCAAATGAATTTGTTGCGTATGCGGTCGGACCGCGTAACGCCACACATCTACCTCAGCATCTTCATCTCCGTGACGTGAAGCTCCTGAGTGTGTCGAGATAATGCTGGCGAACATTCGCTGCTGTATAAATGAACCGGTCGGATAATGCTCTTGTATATCAGTCTCTTGAGCTTGGGCGGTATTCTGCTATCGCAGACCACACCAATGACCTCACGCCATTTGGCCCAGGCACTCCTTTTTCCCTGTAAGCTTCCATTAAAGTTCTGAGACCAAAAATGGCGTCCATAGTGCACACTCTTGGCGGAGCCTGAGGCCGACCATGCGCTCGAAGAGCTTCATGGTGTGGCTTATAATTTTAATGCCCCTATAACTACCGCAATCTTGAACACTGCTCCTTCCTTTGAAAATAGGAATAATATAACTGTGCCGCCACTGATATGGCATCATTCATTCAATACACGGTTAAACAGGTCAGTGAGCATAAGCACACCAAGAGAGCCCAATGATTTCCACGCCTCGATCGGGATGTCCATCCATGTCGGGATTCCATCCATTCCATCTCTCCTTCACAGAGGCATGACTACTAAGCCACGTGCCCCGAGACGCTCTCTCTGACGCAGAGACATTTTGTAATATCCTGCGTCGCTTTATCTCAAGCACGAGCCAGTTTGTATATGAGCTTCTGCCCCTCCACAGTTTCAAGTTGATCGTATAATGGTGACAAACCCTGGCCACAGCTCTTTTGCTGGCATGTTTCGCTGCTATGTACTCCAGTCTGTCTTCAGAAGAGTTGGAGTGGTGCCACTCTTTGAATGCCTTCTTTCCCAAATCACCCCCTGCACCTGGTCATTCCACCATCATGTCTCCCTGTCGATGACACGTCCACCCTGAGTAATGTCTAGAACTCGCTTGCCCGCTGCAATGATTGCTCAAAGAGCTCGATCCCAAACAGCCTGAATGGTCTCAGTGTTAGTCAGTAGGTTTTGACTCTCCACCTCCGCCAGGAAATCGGTTTGCATCGGTCCATTTAACAACCACCACTTGATCCTTGGCTTGGGTTTTTAAGCTACTTTCTTTTTTGGGGTAACATTATAGTCCATGACAAGGAGACGATGTTGGGCCGTCATGCTTTCACCAGGAATGACCAGGATATAAGGTGCTGAGGTTTCTTTTGGAAGAAAGTGTTCACGATGGCCAGATCAGACGCAATGCAGGTTCTCAGAATATTTTCTCCCTCTGCATTGCGAAGACTATATCTAAAATCCCCGTGAACACGTTCATACACCAAAGTGACTCCACCTACGTGTCCGTTCAGGTCCCCCCCAACTAAGACTTCGGTTGACGGAGTACTTCGGTTGACGGTACAGCGAGTAGGTTCCTAGAATGTCCTCCTTTTCAGCCGCGCTCCAACCCACCTGGGGAGCATAGGCACTGACAAAGTTTGTGATAACGCCCTCAATCAGTACCTTTACCCGCAACAAGCGGTCGCAGCGACAGTCAACTTCAAGAAGCCCATTCTGAAGGTCTTCAGAAAGCACTACCGGTACACCGTTTTTGCCCGTAGGTGACCCAGTGTATATAAGGCGGTAACCCTGCCCGATGTTACGAGACTTATTGCCCTTCCAGCTAGTTTCCTGAATGAAAGCACACTGGACCCGACGTCTCATGAGTACATCGGCGAGTTCTCTGCATCGTCCGGTTAGAGAGCCAATATTCCATGTTGCAAAGCGAAGTTTCCGTCTAGGTACTAACGTCGTTAGCCGTGCCCGTACCTGACACGGTAGCCCTTGTCCACTTGTCGCAGGTGTAGTGCCTGCGATGTGCCTGCGCGTCGTTTAGCGGCGACCATACCCAGTTTTTTCTTATATCGGTCCATTTGTGTGGCGATTTGTGATTTTTAATAAAGCGATTGCCATCTGACCTCCAAACCCATTACTTGGATAAACCAAGAAAAGAAAAGGAATTAGAGGATGAATGACTTGGAAAATGGGGGAGGGACACCGCTTCCATGGATTGGATGGGGATATGAAAGTGGTGATTCGAGGATCCGGGGTCGCGTACCCGTATGCCGAGAACCAAATATCGGACATATATTTGGCTAGACACCCTCTGGATAAATAAAATAAAGTAATCTTTTTTTCACAGAACCCGTCACAGATGCGGTGGACTTGACTCCGACATTTTTAAGTAAGTAGCGTTATTTAACTAGTTCACTAGTCCACATATATGTCACGGATGTCAACAGTCCGGCCGCATAGACGCAAGACGTAGCGAAAAGTTGCCCTGCTTGTTATCAATTTTACACCATATAATAAAGTTTATTCCACTACAAAAACATTCCAACAACCTGTATAACGTGTCACAGTGTGTCATTGAGTTCAAAACCATATGATAAATGAATATTTAAAATGAATATATGATAAATGAATATTTAAAATCATCTAGTTTTTTTTTTAATTTCACTGGCCTGATTTTGCGATGACAGACGCAAAATATTCTGCCAGTGTCACGTATAGTAGAGAAAACAAGAATGCACGAGTAACTTTTGTAGAATAATATGAATCAATGAAGTAAGTAATGGTCTGGAACACACTATAACAAACAGAAAATTATATTAGTTGTAGATGAAAAAATTACATACCAAAAAAAAACTAGAACCAATATGCAATGCAAATAAACAAACACAAGTTCAACTTTATGTCATTATCTACAATAAAGTTAGTGAAGAATATCATCCTATTATCATAATTAAACAACAATACCGGAGTGATTCGGAATCCGTGCCAGCAATAGGATTACGCTTTGTTCATAACACCTAAAACAGAACTTCTTTAATTTTGAGGACGAAATGAAAGCGAGATCTGCTGTGTAAAGAATTTTGTAGTAAAGTTTGTAAAGCGCTTGCTTAAGCAATCTGTAAAAATAATAAGATTTTTGGAATGAGGGCTTTGAATTTAAAACTAAAAATAATATTGTATTTAGGAAGCCAACAAGCTGCCCTAACGCTAGAAGAACGTAGGGACTTGAAGCATCTGTAAATATAGCTGTATAGTAAAAAAAAAACCTGTAAAGGTTTCGAAATTTAGTACTGGCGTCTGGATCATCTTTTTCAATACCTAGACTCAATAACACTGCAGGTTTACACGTAAGTGAACTAAATGGAGCCGAATATAAGGAGCGAAACATGAAAGTTAAAAATAGGAAATGTAAGGGATGTAAATTTGCGAAAACTTTTTAAAATGAAAGGGAAGTGCTATGAGGACTTAATGACACGAAACATACGACGACGACGATATAATAAGGGATGCGAAGAGTGTGGCTTGTTCAGCGTTGTAGAGGTGGTGGGCTATCTGTAACAAAGAACTGGCAGCTTATTCATCAAAACAAGATGTCAGTTCCTCGCCAGCTTTGCAAGAAGACAAGGAAAGATTTAAGAAACTATACAGCAGAAGATATTATGATGATAATCATATACAAACCAGCAATTTTAACAACATTGAGATTGTAAAACTAGTAGAACATTAAAAGTACTTGAACATATAAAAAGTCTTTGTAATGAAACTCTCAAAAAAGGTGCACCAATTCTAACCTCTCACCTAACAAGACTTGCCACAACAATGACGTAAATCTGTAATGTAGCTTTTTGAAATGGGAAATCCAACAGATATAGGAAATTATAGACCCATGAGCTTACTATCAAGCTTTTATAAGCTGTTTCCATCATTCTTCCTAAAGAGAAAAACGCAATTTATTGACAATTAGCAACTGAGAGAACAAGCATTGTTCAGACCGGGATTCAGCACTATGGACCATATTCAGACGTTAGAGTAAATTATTGAAAAATATCAAAAGTTTAACCGTTCTACCATATAGCGTTCATAGTTCATTACAGCAAAGCCTTTGATAGCGTTATAAAGGAGCTTCCGTATAGAACGTAGAGGGAACCTAATGTACACTATGTTTCCCACTGATCATCCAATTTTCGAGATGTCACGTATTGACAGGTGCAACTCAACTCCACCAGAGCGGGGTAGATCCATCTCTTACATTATGTAAAACATAGAGTATTTACATCCACTAAATACAATTCAACATAAATTCAAATTTCACTCGAAAGAAAGAAAGAACCGCCACCTCTCAGACTGTACCCAAGAGGCGCCGGTTCAAGATCCGCTGTGTTCATATATTTATAAATATTTTTAAATAATCTAAACTGTTTTTCAAGTGTTCTAACCACTAAGTACGAGTACGTCGTCGGTGAAAAGGTGCGGGTTTGAGTCTCGCTATGATCAATTTTTTTTCTTACAACCACTTAAGTATAATAAAGTAATCTTTTTTACACAGAACCCGTCACAGATGCGGTGGACTTGACTCCGACATATTTAAGTAAGTAGCGTTATTTAACTAGTTCACTAGTCCACATATATGTCACGGATGCCAACAGTCCGGCCGCATAGACGCAAGACGTAGCGAAAAGTTGCCCTGCTTGTTATCAATTTTACACCATATAATAAAGTTTATTCCACTACAAAAACATTCCAACAACCTGTATAACGTGTCACAGTGTGTCATTGAGTTCAAAACTATGTGATTATTAAGTTTTATAAATGAATATATGATAAATGAATATTTAAAATCATCTAGTTTTTTTTTTGATTTTACTGGCCTGATTTTGCGATGACAGACGCAAAATATTCTGCCAGTGTCACGTATAGTAGAGAAAACAAGAATGCACGAGTAAATTTTGTAGAATAATATGAATCAATGAAGTAAGTAATGGTCTGGAACACACTAAACAAACAGAAAATTGTATTAGTTGTAGATGAAAAAATTACATACTAAAAAAAAACTAGAACCAATATGCAATGCAAATAAACAAACACAAGTTCAACTATATGTCATTATCTACAATAAACTTAGTGAAGAATATCATCCTATTATCATAATTAAACAACAATACCGGAGTGATTCGGAATTTGTGCCAGCAATAGGATTACGCTCAGTTCATAACACCTAAAACAGAACTTCTTTAATTTTGAGGACGAAATGAAAGCGAGATCTGCTGTGTAAAGAATTTTGTAGTAAAGTTTGTAAAGCGCTTGCTTAAGCAATCTGTAAAAATAATAATATTTTTGGAATGAGGGCTTTGAATTTAAAACTAAAAATAATATTGTATTTAGGAAGCCAACAAGCTGCCCTAACGCTAGAAGAACGTAGGGACTTGAAGCATCTGTAAATATAGCTGTATAGTAAAAAAAAAAAACCTGTAAAGGTTTTGAAATTTAGTACTGGCGTCTGGATCATCTTTTTCAATACCTAGACTCAATAACACTGTAGGTTTACACGTAAGTGAACTAAATGGAACAGAATATAAGGAGCGAAACATGAAAGTTAAAAATAGGAAATGTAAGGGATGTAAATTTGCGAAAACTTTTTAAAATGAAAGGGAAGTGCTATGAGGACTTAATGACACGAAACATACGACGACGACGATTTAATAAGGGATGCGAAAAGTGTGGCTTGTTCAGCGTCGTAGAGGCGGTGGGCTATCTGTAACAAAGAACTGGCAGCTTATTCCTCAAAACAAGGTGTCAGTTCCTCGCCAGCTTTGCAAGAAGACAAGGAAAGATTTAAGAAACTATACAGCAGAAGATATTATGATGATAATCATATACAAACCAGCAATTTTAACAACATTGAGATTGTAAAACTAGTAGAACATTTAAAAGTACTTGAACATATAAAAAGTCTTTGTAATGGAACTCTCAAAAAAGGTGCACCAATTCTAACCTCCCACCTAACAAGACTTGCCACAACAATGACGTAAATCTGTAATGTAGCTTTTTGAAATGGGAAATCCAACAGATATAGGAAATTATAGACCCATGAGCTTACTATCAAGCTTTTATAAGCTGTTTCCATCATTCTTCCTAAAGAGAAAAACGCAATTTATTGACAATTAGCAACTGAGAGAACAAGCATTGTTCAGACCGGGATTCAGCACTATGGACCATATTCAGACGTTAGAGCAAATTATTGAAAAATATCAAAAGTTTAACCGTTCCCTATATATAGCGTTCATAGTTCATTACAGCAAAGCCTTTGATAGCGTTATAAAGGAGCTTCCGTATAGAACGTAGAGGGAAGGGATCATCCAATTTTCGAGATGTCACGTATTGACAGGTGCAACTCAATTCCACCAGAGCGGGGTAGATCCATCTCTTACATAGAGTAAAACATAGAGTATTTACATCCACTAAATACAATTAAACATAAATTCAAATTTCACTCGAAAGAAAGAAAGAACCGCCACCTCTCAGACTGTACCCAAGAGGCGCCGGTTCAAGATCCGCTGTGTTCATATATTTATAAATATTTTTAAATAATCTAAACTGTTTTTCAAGTGTTCTAACCACTAAGTACGAGTACGTCGTCGGTGAAAAGGTGCGGGTTTGAGTCTCGCTATGATCAATTTTTTTTCTTACAACCACTTAAGTATAATAAAGTAATCTTTTTTTCACAGAACCCGTCACAGATGCGGTGGACTTGACTCCGACATTTTTAAGTAAGTAGCGTTATTTAACTAGTTCACTAGTCCACATATATGTCACGGATGCCAACAGTCCGGCCGCATAGACGCAAGACGTAGCAAGACGTTGCTCTGCTTGTTATCAATTTTACACCATATAATAAAGTTTATTCCACTACAAAAACATTCCAACAACCTGTATAACGTGTCACAGTGTGTCATTGAGTTCAAAACTATGTGATTATTAAGTTTTATAAATGAATATATGATAAATGAATATTTAAAATCATCTAGTTTTTTTTTTGATTTTACTGGCCTGATTTTGCGATGACAGACGCAAAATATTCGGCCAGTGTCACGTATAGTAGAGAAAACACGAATGCACGAGTAAATTTTGTAGAATAATATGAATCAATGAAGTAAGTAATGGTCTGGAACACACTAAAACAAACAGAAAATTGTATTAGTTGTAGATGAAAAAATTACATACTAAAAAAAAACTAGAACCAATATGCAATGCAAATAAACAAACACAAGTTCAACTTTATGTCATTATCTACAATAAACTTAGTGAAGAATTTAATAAAATGACTAAAAGTTAAACCTGAAATACATTTAACGTTAACAGGGCGTGGATGTTCATGAAAAATAAATTATGAGGAAGGATATCATCCTATTATCATAATTAAACAACAATACCGGAGTGATTCGGAATTTGTGCCAGCAATAGGATTACGCTCAGTTCATAACACCTGAAACAGAACTTCTTTAATTTTGAGGACGAAATGAAAGCGAGATCTGCTGTGTAAAGGATTTTGTAGTAAAGTTTGTAAAGCGCTTGCTTAAGCAATCTGTAAAAATAATAAGATTTTTGGAATGAGGGCTTTGAATTTAAAACTAAAAATAATATTGTATTTAGGAAGCCAACAAGTTACCCCGACGCTAGAAGAACGTAGGGACTTCGAAGCATCTGTAAATATAGCTGTATAGTAAAAAAAAACCTGTAAAGGTTTTGAAATTTAGTACTGGCGTCTGGATCATCTTTTTCAATACCTAGACTCAATAACACTGTAGGTTTACACGTAAGTGAACTAAATGGAACAGAATATAAGGAGCGAAACATGAAAGTTAAAAATAGGAAATGTAAGGGATGTAAATTTGCGAAAACTTTTTAAAATCAAGGGGAAGTGCTATGAGGACTTAATGACACGAAACATACGACGACGACGATTTAATAAGGGATGCGAAGAGTGTGGCTTGTTCAGCGTCGTAGAGGCGGTGGGCTATCTGTAACAAAGAACTGGCAGCTTATTCATCAAAACAAGATGTCAGTTCCTCGCCAGCTTTGCAAGAAGACAAGGAAAGATTTAAGAAACTATACAGCAGAAGATATTATGATGATAATCATATACATACCAGCAATTATAACAACATTGAGATTGTAAAACTAATAGAACATACAAAAGTTCTTGAACATATAAACATATAAAAAGTCTTTGTAATGAAACTCTCAAAAAAGGTGCACCAATTCTAACCTCCCACCTAACAAGACTTTTTAATATGGGACTTGACACAAAACTTTTACCAGAACTATGACGTAACGACGGAATGACGTGACGTCTGACGTAATGTTGCTTTTTGGAAAGGGAAATCAAACAGATATAGGAAATTATAGACCCATGAGCTTACTATCAAGCTTTTATAAGCTGTTTCCATCATTCTTCCTAAAGAGAAAAACGCAATTTATTGACAATTAGCAACTGAGAGAACAAGCATTGTTCAGACCGGGATTCAGCACTATGGACCATATTCAGACGTTAGAGCAAATTATTGAAAAATATCAAAAGTTTAACCGTTCCCTATATATAGCGTTCATAGTTCATTACAGCAAAGCCTTTGATAGCGTTATAAAGGAGCTTCCGTATAGAACGTAGAGGGAACCTAATGTACACTATGTTTCCCACTGATCATCCAATTTTCGAGATGTCACGTATTGACAGGTGCAACTCAACTCCACCAGAGCGGGGTAGATCCATCTCTTACATAGAATAAAACATAGAGTATTTACATCCACTAAATACAATTCAATATAAATTCAAATTTCATTCGAAAGAAAGAGAGAACCGCCACCTCTCAGACTGTACCCAAGAGGCGCCGGTTCAAGATCCGCTGTGTTCATATATTATAAATATTTTTAAATAATCTAAACTGTTTTTCAAGTGTTCTAACCACTAAGTACGAGTACGTCGTCGGTGAAGAGGTGCGGGTTTGAGTCTCACTATGATCAATTTTTTTCTTACAACCACTTAAGTATAATAAAGTAATCTTTTTTTCACAGAACCCGTCACAGATGCGGTGGACTTGACTCCGACATTTTTAAGTAAGTAGCGTTATTTAACTAGTTCACTAGTCCACATATATGTCACGGATGTCAACAGTCCGGCCGCATAGACGCAAGACGTAGCGAAAAGTTGCTCTGCTTGTTATCAATTTTACACCATATTATAAAGTTTCTTCCACTACAAAAACATTCCAACAACCTGTATAACGTGTCACAGTGTGTCATTGAGTTCAAAACCTATGTGATTATTAAGTTTTATAAATGAATATATGATAATGAATATTTAAAATCATCTAGTTTTTTTTTTTAATTTCACTGGCCTGATTTTGCGATGACAGACGCAAAATATTCTGCCAGTGTCACGTATAGTAGAGAAAACAAGAATGCACGAGTAAATTTTGTAGAATAATATGAATCAATGAAGTAAGTAATGGTCTGGAACACACTAAAACAAACAGAAAATTGTATTAGTTGTAGATGAAAAAATTACATACTAAAAAAAAACTAGAACCAATATGCAATGCAAATAAACAAACACAAGTTCAACTTTATGTCATTATCTACAATAAACTTAGTGAAGAATTTAATAAAATGACTAAAAGTTAAACCTGAAATACATTTAACGTTAACAGGGCGTGGATGTTCATGAAAAATAAATTATGAGGAAGGATATCATCTATTCATAATTAAACAACAATACCGGAGTGATTCGGAATTTGTGCCAGCAATAGGATTACGCTCAGTTCATAACACCTAAACAGAACTTCTTTAATTTTGAGGACGAAATGAAAGCGAGATCTGCTGTGTAAAGGATTTTGTAGTAAAGTTTGTAAAGCGCTTGCTTAAGCAATCTGTAAAAATAATAAGATTTTTGGAATGAGGGCTTTGAATTTAAAACTAAAATAATATTGTATTTAGGAAGACAACAAGTTGCCCCAACGCTAGAAGAACGTAGGGACTTGAAGCATCTGTAAATATAGCTGTATAGTAAAAAAAAAACCTGTAAAGGCTTTTGAAATTTAGTACTGGCGTCTGAATCATCTTTTTCAATACCTAGACTCAATAACACTGTAGGTTTACACGTAAGTGAACTAAATGGAACAGAATATAAGGAGCAAAACATGAAAGTTAAAAATAGGAAATGTAAGGGATGTAAATTTGCGAAAACTTTTTAAAATGAAAGGGAAGTGCTATGAGGACTTAATGACACGAAACATACGACGACGACGATTTAATAAGGGATGCGAAGAGTGTGGCTTGTTCAGCGTCGTAGAGGTGGTGGGCTATCTGTAACAAAGAACTGGCAGCTTATTCGTCAAAACAAGGTGTCAGTTCCTCGCCAGCTTTGCAAGAAGACAAGGAAAGATTTAAGAAACTATACAGCAGAAGATATTATGATGATAATCATATACAAACCAGCAATTATAACAACATTGAGATTGTAAAACTAGAAGAACATTAAAAGTACTTGAACATATAAAAAGTCTTTGTAATGGAACTCTCAAAAAAGGTGCACCAATTCTAACCTCCCACCTAACAAGACTTGCCACAACAATGACGTAAATCTGTAATGTAGCTTTTTGAAATGGGAAATGGGAAATCCAACAGATATAAGAAATTATAGACCCATGAGCTTACTATCAAGCTTTTATAAGCTGTTTCCATCATTCTTCCTAAAGAGAAAAACGCAATTTATTGACAATTAGCAACTGAGAGAACAAGCATTGTTCAGATCGGGATTCAGCACTATGGACCATATTCAGACGTTAGAGTAAATTATTGAAAAATATCAAAAGTTTAACTGTTCCCTATATATAGCGTTCATAGTTCATTACAGCAAAGCCTTTGATAGCGTTATAAAGGAGCTTCCGTATAGAACGTAGAGGGAACCTAATGTACACTATGTTTCCCACTGATCATCCAATTTTCGAGATGTCACGTATTGACAGGTGCAACTCAACTCTACCAGAGCGGGGTAGATCCATCTCTTACATAGAATAAAACATAGAGTATTTACATCCACTAAATACAATTAAACATAAATTCAAATTTCACTCGAAAGAAAGAAAGAACCGCCACCTCTCAGACTGTACCCAAGAGGCGCCGGTTCAAGATCCGCTGTGTTCATATATTTATAAATAATTTAAATAATCTAAACTGTTTTTCAAGTGTTCTAACCACTAAGTACGAGTACGTCGTCGGTGAAGAGGTGCGGGTTTGAGTCTCGCTATGATCAATTTTTTTTCTTACAACCACTTAAGTATAATAAAGTAATCTTTTTTCACAGAACCCGTCACAGATGCGGTGGACTTGACTCCGACATTTTTAAGTAAGTAGCGTTATTTAACTAGTTCACTAGTCCACATATATGTCACGGATGTCAACAGTCCGGCCGCATAGATGCAAGACGTTGCGAAAAGTTGCTCCGCTTGTAAGGATATTATAAAGTTTATTCCACTACAAAAACATTCCAACAACCTGTATAACGTGTCACAGTGTGTCATTGAGTTCAAAACCTTTTGACAAGCACCTCTCGAATCAATCTGTCTAGTAGTGAAAACCGCATCAAAATCCGTTTGTAGTTGAAAATTGTGTCAGGGATACAGCTAGAATCTAAACAAGGACTATGTACTCGTATAGATATAACGTACGTATAAAAACGTACGTAACGTATAAAAATATTGGATTTGATCGCCTCATTAACAGATTCTCCCGACTTACCCTGCTGGAGAGACAAAACCTTCTTTTCTTAGTCGAGCTTTGTCGAATCTATGATCTTACCCTATAGAGAACTTTCATGTCCAATATTTGTAATTGGTCTTTTTCAGAGAACAGTTCACGAGACATCGATTTGAATCCAACATATATACGTAAGTTATAATGTTGACATAATTTAATTTAATTAACAAATGGGCGGAATTGTTCTTGGACTCATGCTCTGCCTTCCCCATGATTGCTCAAGATATCAATTTGGTGACGCTTTTGGGATAGCATCTGAATTTACAAGCTCTGGTGGCGGATTCGATTGCTGCTCGGGATATAATTGTCGAAATAAACGATGGCGCTGAAATAGTTATATATTTGCTTACCATATTTTAAAGACCATCATGTCACAATGAGACCACGTGTTTAAAGGTCATGGCACATATATATATATATATATATATATATATATATATATATATATATATATATATATATATATATATATATATATATATATATATATATATATATGTACATAAAAAATCCATTATTAAATACAGTTCTCTGTACTTGTTATATATTTTCTTTTTCTTAGCAACTCATATAGAATGTCAACTCGAGAAAGGGAGAAATGGTATTTGTACGCCATACTTCCAATGTGATATTAATAAAACAATCATTCAAGACGGCAAGTCCTTATTAGAACTTCGGTAAGCGAACAAACCCAATTGTCGTGGACTCTCTGGGTTGAGTATGATGGGGATGACTGCAATTCTTGGCTTTATTTTATTTTCAAACTGTCCCCCATATTTAGCAGAGTCGGAAGTTAACTTAGTATTAAGACACTGTTCCTCGCTGTCCGCCAAGTTTTTGGGCGTCAGGTTGGGAGCTTTAATGTGGACTGGGCACTTAAAGGATAAAAATAAGATATGTTTGTGGTATTACTTCATGTAGAAGAGAGGCAAGCTCCACTCTAATTAGACTGACTTTCAGTTTGATAACATGCACTAGCTAATATATATAATTGACAAATATATTGTGCCTGTGGTCAGAGCTATCTCGGGCACTTGTGTGAATGTGTCATCTGACATTTGGCATAGACAACTCTTGGTTATTTTCAATTGTCCATGGAAGTAAACTAGTTCTATATACAATAATTTAACCTAACTGAATTCATTCGATATAAGCACATATTATGCCATGTCCGAAGTTTATGTGTATTAAGTTAAGATGAAGAGCACATGGCGTAGTGGTCTGACCACTTGGACGGTTTCCATCAAATCCTGCTGCATTCAAACTTTTATATGTTTTCTTTAAGTATTTTGTCTATACTTTGTGTGGATTTACAGTTTAAAAATATTTAAAATATGTTGTTTTGTGTTGTCATTAAAATGTTTACGTTGAAATAATTAGTTTTTTCAAACAGCTGTGTTTAGTTTTGCCATTTGTTTTGAAACTGAGCGGAAAATAGAGTGTCCCAATATTAGGTTCTCTCTGCGTAACAGGCGATATAAGGCTGGAAGCTAGAAAATAAGGCCAAGAAATGTAGTCATCAGTAGAAAGTATTTATTCGATATTATTTGTTATTTGGATATATAATATTTAAATAAAATATGGATATATAAAAAAAAATATTTTAAATATTTTTTTTAGACGCAATAAAATATGTCCTTCGTACTTTGAAGTCTGCTGTGAATTTCGTCGACCTTCATACCAATTTAAGACCTATTTTGATGATGAAAATAAACAGTATGGAAATAGCCCGCTAGATGGTAAAAAACATATTTGCTACAGTATTTTTTTAAAAAATCTATAGGTAATCTATAGGTAGCGCGACTTGAACTCGTACCTCTCGTCTAATATTTCTCTTACCTTATTGTGGAATGACATTAGTGCACAATTAATTGCATGTAGTAAAGTAATTTAATTTTTCTATTGTAAAAAGATGCCATCGGAAATAAACTCTGATTATAGGTTCCTAGCGGGAAGACACGATTAGGGATGAGGCTGGGGATTTCTATAATTAATTCCAATATTATAATTTAATTCTTATAGCGAACATGAATTATGTATTTGATCAGACAGGCCAAATATTTATCAGTTATGTGGAAATTTTACTTTTAAATTAACTTACCAAAAACCTAATGATTAAAAACATATGGAAAACTTACCAAAACCTTATTAATTATACAAACAAACAGATCTTTAACTTAATCTGTAACTTTTAAATCCGGTTAAGCAGCTATACAGCCTAGTTCAATAGATCCAGACGAATGCGGTTGGACCAACATACAACCTGTATCTTCGGATGAAAAAAAAACTCACCAAGGTCCAGGGCAGGCCATGTTTATGGAGTTCCGGTGGATGATTGCAATAATTAAGTAATTTTTGATTACATTTAATATAGATTTAAACGAATATATGAGTATATTAAATATATATATATATATATATATATATATATATATATATGTATATATATATATATATATATATATATATATATATATATATATATATATATATATATATATAATTTTGCACACATACATGAAAATTTGGCGCGATATTTAATTACACAACTTCAAAACCATACGAAAGTTGGGCAAAAGGTGGGTAACAGAATGTCTAAACAGGGATACCACAAAAAATAGCGAGAAGTTAACAAAAATAATCTCTTTTTGTATTGCAGGAAGAGGCAGATGTCGACAACTTGGGTACAAGATGACTACATCGGTGGAGGATCGCTGATACATCCGTCCGTAGTTATCACAGCTGCACATCTAGTAAATAAAACTAAAAGCCGCGAGGTATGCTTCTATTATTTAATTAGAGCAAAAGTATGTTCTAACATTTAATAAAATTTATTAGATTAATGCTTTATCTCTAGCGGGGTAGTCAAAGAGAACGAAGCCATAAACGATCCCTCCTTCTTTCGCCACATCCACTGTCACCAACCACATCATATATGCCATCCTCATGGTGGGATCCTCTTGCTTTTTTGGGGCCTTAGACCTCGTGTGTTCTCGAAGGTCAATCATTCAGTACTTAAATACGAGTATATATAGAATACACTTACGCAATACAGTATACACATGAGTGTAATTTAATTCATTAAGGATGCCGTCATGAGGGGCGCCGGTATCACAGTGTGTACGATTCCGATTATGAGGGTGAATATTTTTTATTTTCTTCCACTGGTAATGAAACAAAGGCGCGAAAACACGCAATGTCTCGAAAATTTTATGTAAAGTAAAGAACGCAATGCTTGACAATAGTATCTCTCGGCCTACCCAGTTTATTGCGGGACACAGTGTGATAGAGGGAAAATTTTATAAAAGGGGAATATTTTATACTTTACAGCTCAAATGTCGTGCGGGAGAGTTCAACATACAGACGGAGAGTGAAGCATACAAGTTCCAGGAACAAAATGTTAGGAAAATGATTACCCATCCTGATTACGTTAGGTGTACGTATTGCTTAAGGTTTAATCATAATGGGAGACCATCTGCCGGTCCACGAGTCCTACATAAACCGTTCGAGCTCCCACTCGGGCGGGTATCCGTAAAAGGATTTCCTTATGAAAAAGAAACCTACTGTCCAGATAGGATCTCAGTTACGGGTATTCGTGGTTGTCCGGTTTATATGCAGACATGCACGCAGGGTGTGTTAGGTCAGTGTGGTGAGAGAAGAGTGAATGAGGCTGGAAAGCTTATATTGGAAGTTTTGCAACGAAAGGAATTTGTTAGTGTCAAATACGATGTTTGACTACAAACAATTTCACATGTATATGTAAGAGCAAATGGGAGAGAAAGTATGACTGACCTATAATACCTAGTGGATCAGCGGATTCGAAATCAAGTGCTGGACACACGTGTGATTAAGGGTGCCGATTTGGAAACGGACCATTACCTAGTATTTGCCAAGATAAGGGGTCTGTTCGTAGATCAGCGCAACCGCATGGGGTGTGCATGCTTGGAATCGAATTATCACATAAGAAGCTGGAAGCTTCAAGATCCACCGATCAGAGAGGAGTATATAGAAAGGGTTTCCATAAAGCTAGACAGTTGTTAAATAGGAAATGAAAATGTTGACGTATATTGGTAAAACCTTAGGAATTGTATGATCTAAGCTGCGACAGACAGACAAGAAGCGCGATGAATGGATAATGAAGTGAAAGATGCTGTAGAAAGGAAGAAGAAAGTATGGCAGGATTATCGAGTAAGGATAAAGTACGAGAGAGATTATAAAGAAAGAATAAGCTGCCAAATCACCAAACGAAAGTACTGATAAAGATGAAGTGTCAAAAGACGGAGAGAGTAAAACGAAAGATCAACAACCAACTTCCTGGGAAACACGAAGCTTTTCTGGCGAGAAGCTAGTGATTCCAGGCGTTGTCCGTTGACATCCAGAGTGAAAGTGGTGCTTTCAAAGGACGGTGAAATAATAATATAAATATAATATAATTTAAAATACAATTTTTCCCTTTGTTTTTACTGTAGGTTTTTATTACTTCTTGTTAAAGTTACATTATTCTAGTTTATCAATGAAGTACAACTTATAAAAGTAGACAAGCTTTAATTTTTCCTTTATAATTCTAGGTCAAAGGATTACACTATAGATTTTGATCAAGGAGCGAATATTATTAATTTTCATACAAATTAAAAAAAAAGTTCTGTGTGCTTTTTGTGTGCTTTGAGAAATCACAGATTTGGATATTTGACTTTAAGTCAATGTCATTTACACCACGTGATTTTGAGAAAAATGGTCTTGACAGACGGACAGACGGACAGACGGACAACAAAGTGATCCAATAAGGCTTCCATGTATTTCATTGTATTTCATTTGACGTACGCAATCCTGAAACGTTAATTATAAGTATATCTACATATTTTTAGCACACTTAGGCCATGACGTGGCCCTCGTATTCCTAAATGAACCCTTCAATTTGATAAACGCTCCTCACATTGGCTTGGCTTGTCTGAACAAGGTCTTGCCGGAGCCCAACACTGAATGCTACACCATGGGCTGGGGTACAAATATTAAGGACAAGAAATATGCTACTACTTTGAAAAAGGTTGGTGTGACGCTAATATCCAGTGTACTTCTGTTTTCATATCATCATCATTCATAATCTTCTTACTATTGCCAACGGTTGTCTATATATGAATTTAAGATAATCGTATATGGTCTAAGACGATTTTACAGGGACCTGGCCAAAACGCGTCTTAAGCGGGTAGATGTTCTTGGTACATAAGTTGGAAAGTTATTACATTATATTTTCATGGTATATATGGGGGGGATGTTATTGTTATGTTATTTAGAGAAATCCCTTGTTTTTATTTTGTCCGTCTTTATTTCGGTTTAAAGATGGTATTAAACGACTAATGTCTGTAAAAAATTGTGCCAATTTCATATATTTCAATTTTAATTTCAGCTTAATACCTCGACACGTTCTTGAGATATAGTCTCGATAAACAGACATACAGACGAACAACAAAGTGGTTAATTTTTCCGGGTTCCGTACTCAGAATCGCTGTCCAACCGTCTCCGTCTGTCTGTCACCAGTCTGTATCTCATGTACTGTGATAGTTAGACTGTTAGAGATTTTCACAGATGATGTATTTCTGTTGCTGCTATAACAACAAATATTAGAAGCAGCATAAAATAAATATTTAAGAAGGGCTCCCATACAACAAGCGTGTTTAATATCCCGCTTCTATACATAATGTACAGAACATTTCGTGCGCGAGTTCGAGATACGAAATCCTTAAAATTAAAATTAGGCCAATTATATTTGCAGTTAAAAATGCCTCTGGTAAGTGAAGAAACATGCCAGACCATGTTACGAGCCACAAGACTTGGCCTGTACTTCCACCTCCACCCGTCCCTGACTTGTGCCGGGGGGGAGGAGGGTCTAGATGTGTGTTACAAAGACGGAGGGTCCCCCTTAGTGTGCCCTATACAGGTATATTTTTTTAATTTGATTTGATTTATACAAACTATTTATATCTAATGAGATTTTTGGATACGTTGAGATAAAATGACTTGATGTTTCTCTTTCGGGATGAAAACGGAAAACAGAGTGTCCCGACTCTAAGCCCTCTCTGCCTACCCTGCTATATACATGAATTATGGTTTAATTTGTATCCATTTCATTTCAGGTAAACGGTAATAATGTCAGGTACGCAGTAGTGGGGATGGTGGCGTATGGTATTGAATGTGGGGTCAAAGACCGCCCTGGGGTTTACGTGAAAGTACCAGCCATTTACTCCTGGGTGGATAAAGCTATGACTGATGAGAAATATGGCACTGTCACTTATAATATATAACGAAATAAAGTTGTTGTTTGAAACGATTCTTTTTTTAATTTATACTTAATAGCACACCCATAAACAAACAAAACTTAAAAATAGAACATATAAATATAAAATATATATACAAAAGGCAGTCTTATTTTTTCAAGCGATCTCTTACAGAAAACCTTTGGCAGTTCAGTGTGCCTTTTATATACTGGGTCACCTATAGGCAAAATTAGTGTGGCGGTAGTGCTTACTGAAGAGCTTCAGAATGAGCTTCTTGAAGTTGAGCGTCGCTGCGACCGCTTGATGCGGATAAGGTTACTGATTGAGGGCGTTACCACAAACTTAATCTATGCCTATGCAGCCCAGTTGGGTTGTGGCGCGGCTGAAAAGGAGACATTCTAGAAGCAGTATAAAGAGATCCTACTCGCTATATCGTCTATCGAAGTCTTAGTTAGGGGGGGGGGGGGGGGGCTTGAACGGACACGTGGGTAGGGTCGCTGAGGTGTATGACCGTGTTCTCGGAGGTTTTGAATATTATCTTCTCAATGCAGTGGGAGGAAATATTCTAAGAACCTCTCTGTCTGATCTGGCCATCGTGAACATTTTCTTATAAGAGCCGGTCTCGCTCAACTCAAATTGATTATTTGCTGACTAGACGGTGTCATATAGGCAGGGCAGCTAGTCTGCAAGGTCCTTCTCCTGAACTACAATGTTACTCCGAAAAAGAAAGTAGCTGAAACATGTAAATCTAGGATTAAGTGGTGGTTGTTAAATGGACCGATGCAGACCGACTTCTTGGCGGAGATGGAGAATCAAAATCTACTAACTAACCGAGACCGCTCAGGTAGCTTGGGATCGCGCTCATTCAGCAATCTTTACGGCGGACAAAGTAACTTCTTGGCGTTACTAATGGTGGGCGGGCCAGGTGCAGGGGGTTATTTGGGAAAAGAAGGTTGCATTCAAAGAGTGGCAGCACTCCAACTCTCCTGAAGATAGACTGGAGTACATAGCAGCGAAACATGCCAGCAAAAGAACTGTGGCCAGGGCCCACAGTGAAAGTTTGTCGCCAAGTTGATCGTATGCTCAACTTGAAACTGTGGAGGGGCAGAAGCTTATATACAAACTGGCTCGTGCTCGAGATAAAGCGACGCAGGATATTACAAAATGTCTCTGCGTCTGAGATTCTCGAGGCACGTTGCTTAGTGGTCAGGTCTGTGAAGCTACTTTAAGGAGCTACTTAGCCCTCAGCACTTTTGTAGTCTTCCTCCTGAATAACCTTCTAAATTCGGACTTGTTGCTCCAATAACCCTTGACGAAACTCGTAATGGTCTTTGTTTGTTTGTTTGTTTCTTGATTGTCTGTTTTCCACGGACTATCGTGCGTGCCCACCTCGCAATAGCTTGGTGCCCACCCCACTCCAGATTCTTTTTAACGAGAAATGAAGGCTGAATTTTTTTTATGATGTAAATTTTCTAGACTATGACCTTTGAACAATTAAAGGTCAAAGTTTAGTCTGTGGAATAGTCATGTAGAGGTCATTGACTCACTGAGGGCCAGGTCGCGCCAGGAATATGTCTCGAGGAATAGGAAGACGTTCGTTCTAACGTCTTCCTATGTGTTCTACCAGGTAGAACGTTTTCCTACTCCAGAACACCCTCAATAATTCTGACTTTTCTCAGGGTCTACGTCAGGTGCATTATCCTCAAGATCAACAATTCTAATAATGACAGCTAAAGCGTCAGTAAAATTTCTATGAATATATTAATTTTAACTTATTCACCATAAAAGGCCTAAGGATAGAAAATATTCTATTTTGATACAAACAATTGAAAAATCAATTCTCATATGCAATTCCACTTACCGTCTATTTTATAGATGCTTTGATTAGGTTCTTTACGTTTGTTGTAATTGAGTTTCACGCCGGCTCTTCTCAGCAAAACCTGCCTTCCAAGCCGCTGGTAGCTTCCTGTAGGACTGACTGATATTACGGACTTCTTCTTCCTCGTTCCCTCCATGCTGAGGATCGCGACCACATGATAACATCCTCCATTTAGAGCGGTTGTAGGTAGAGTGTACTGCTCGTACTGCCTGCCACATTCTTGATAACGTCTGACCATCTTATTGGCGCCTTTCCCCGAGCACGCCTACCCTCAACTCGACCCAAAATTATTTTCCTCTTCAGCTCATGTTTTGGCGATCGCATGATGTGTCCGAAGAAGACCAAAGTACATTCACGGCAGACGGTGGAAAGCCGTTTCGTGATCTTTAGCTCACTTCACCTTGACACATTGGTTCTCCTGGCCGTCCATGGAATCTGAAGTAATCTTCTCCAACACCACATCTCAAATGCGTCGATGCTACTGCTATCACGACTCTTCATCGACCAAGTTTCAGCACCGTATAAAAATACGGAAAATACGAGTGTGTTAGATTATAAAAGAGAGTTAGGGTAGAATTTACGATTCAAAAGTGGCCAATTGAATAAGGAATGTTTCTATATATAGATTTTGATTTCGACTGTGGGCTAGGTGGTTTGTAACTGGTGGATTGTGGTGGCCTAGTAACTCAACGCCGTATTTTATTTCACAGAGCAGTAAATAAAAAAAATTAAGCATTAGTCTTAGCGCGGAGTTGTCGTCTTCTTCTTCTTCGCGTCCGAACGCTCGAAGGTCCTGTCCGTTAATCTACAGCCAGGACAGATAAGCGTGAGCCATGGATTGCGGATTGGGACCTTCTTTAAAAAAAAAACCATTTTTTATCTGCACTAAATTTACTTTCGGTATTATAGTATTTAATTACCAATATAAAATAGCGGAACGAGGGAAATAAATTACTTGGACCGAGTGATTTATCAAAGTATGCATCAATGGCGTTTCGTTTTTGTGTTTATAATTCTATTTCAATGTAAGTAAATTTATGTGAATTTAAATGCTGTTCTTTGGCAAAATTATTAAAAAAAATTGAGCGTGTCGGGATTTGAACCCGCGCCTCTTGTACCGTCCAAGCGGTCTAAGCAACTTAACTGCTAGGCCATACGTTCTTATACACACAGGAATTCTTATATGCTATATTATTACATTATGTGAAATAATAATTTGAAAAATAATTAAGTTTACGTGCTTAAGAACATGGAGGAATCGAACCCACGCCTTCGCTCTACCTATTATAGCTACTATTTGCTATTTACATTCCTATCGGGCGTGGACCAAATTTCTTATAGAAAACTTGTTACAACATATTTATGTATTTAACATTTCTGTATTACAAATGTCTACAACTGTTTAGTAAAGAGAGTGCTATATATTAAATATTTAACACGGAACGTTTCCATATTTTGGGGCAGAGATCGGAAAACTAGAAGTCCTCTGCCTTCCCTGCCATACGCAGAAGGTCAGGGTACCTTTATCGCTCTGCTGTGTTACTCTGCTTTAGAGAGATCTAGATTCAGTACTTATTATCAATGCTACTTTCATTTTAATTGAGTAGCACTGGGACAGTCCGACTGGAAACGCGACGGTGTTGTGGGTTCGATTCCCAATCAGGAAGATGATTCATTTTCCCGCTCTCTCAAGACTCCGCCACGGAATGAGAGCGAAGAACGGAGTGTCTTAACACTTAAGTTTTCTATACATACCCTGCTATATAGGACAAAGCGACTTAAATACAATTTAACGCTAATTTTAGTGTTATATTTAACATATGGAACTTATGATGAGGACCTGCATATAAAATTTCTTGAAAATGAAGCTAAAGGAGAAGCTGCAGGAGGCAGGAGATCCTTCACAATATCAATGAAAACGTTAAGAGCTCTAAGAAGCGGACTTCCGGACAAACGCAAAATTGGGAGTTTCAAACATTTTCCATCTTTCTTTAATTAATTTGTGATTTTTTTTAATTTAAATAACTACTTTTTTAATTAAAAAAACGTTTCACATTTACTTTGGTTACGTAGAAATCAATTAAGATCAGCCCAGACCGTTAATAGAAGCGATAGTTAAAAATGCTCTGCCTGACTAGAAGCACGACAGTTGCGGGTTCGATTTCACTCTGGGAAAGACTTTTAATTTCTTGGAAGTGTCCTAGCACTGGGTAGCCTTGCTCTAGCTGCTAAATGCTATATGCGGGATACAGTGTGAAACGGGAAACATATAAAAATAAAAAAAATATATTCAGATTATATTTTTTAATTTTAAATTCTCCTAACAAGTAGTAGTTATTATTTTGTTACATGAAGCGAAAGCGATCGATTCGAAAAATTGTGACCAAAAGAAAAAATACAAAAAAATGTGTTTTTTTTCTATTACAAAATATATGTTTTTACAAAAAAGGTTACTACTGAAGGCAGATCGCTTCGCCTAAAGAAAAAAAAAAACAAACGTGTCTTATCAATACATACATATTCTAAAAATAATGAGTTTTGATTATACATTAGCTAACAATTAATACGGAATTGCTAAAAAAAAGGGCATTAAAATGACAATTTCCACAAAAAAAAAAGACAACTCCAAGGACTCGCTCTTTTTGAGCGGAAATTTTCATTCAAAACGTGTAAATAATAAATGTAACGACCGCTCTTCGATACCAGTTACTGTCTTTTGTTGAAACTCAACTGACACTTTAAAAAGCATATGTGGTATCCAAAATCCAAAATAAAAAAAAAACACAGTGTTTCACAGTTTAAAGCTTTTTTTTATTTTATTTCCAAATTACATTAAACAGATGCCTCATTAGCCAACTTTTTACTGTATATGCAATTGGTTGTCTGTTCGATACCAGCTTGCGGCAATTATAATTAAAAAAAAATATATATGATTCTAACAACAATTCTTTAGTCATCCAATACTATATTGTGCCGGTGCTTTCAAATTGTCAATTGAGTTAATATTAAAACCTAGATTATATATATATATATATATATATATATATATATATATATATATATATATATATATATATATATATATATATATATATATATATGCATGCAAACATGGCGACGGTTTTTAATGAATAAATAAACAAACAAATCTAGCCTACGAGTCGACAACAAAAAAATAACAGTTACATACTAATTATAAAATACAATTTATATTGAAAATTTGGTACGACACATCCAATTAAAGTTGGACAGAGTATAAAATATATCTATAATTACATACAAGTTGGGGTGGGAATTATTTCTCTGTAATATAAACAAAACATGCCACATTTATATATAAAAAAAAAAATGATAAAATTTGCTCTCGCCAGTCAATAAGTCGATAAAATTAAAAATGAAAAATGAAAAAAAAAAAAACAAATTTTATAAAACAAAAAACTTATGTAATATTTAAAATAACGACATGTTAAACACCTGAGAACAAAAGTCCCAAGAATTGTAAAATAAAAAAAAATTAAATAGATTACCAAATTAAATTTTACAAAACAATATAGTCAATAATAAAATTATCCAAAAAAATATATATATCAATATTAAATATAATAACTATTTAATTATACATATAAATATTTTTTTATTAAATATTAAAAAAATTATAACTTATGTTAAAACTTATTCAGCCAGATAACGTTATATAATATTATTATTTTTAATATTAAAAAAAAAATCCTACAGTTGGACAATGAGAGGAACAATTCATATTTATAATCTACACTTAAACAAACTAACCGACGGTATATAAATTTATTATACAATCTATGCGCTATAAAATTAAACTTTTTTATTATTATTATATAGTTTTTTTTTATTATTATTTATTTAGTCTATATACTAAAAATATCGCTCTGGAAATAAATGGAATAATTCATGTACAGTGAATGTTTTTTTTTTACAATAAATGTTCAGTCACACACATGATTTTTTTCTAAGGATAATATATAACTATAAAAAAAAATACATAACAATATGTGTATATATGTATTAATATATTATAAATGTTGCTAATATTAGAGTACATTTAAAACAATATATTTTTAACAGCAAAAAAATTCAAAAATAGAAACAATACATTTGGTGTCAAATTTATATTAATCACTAAAAAAAGAACACTATCTAATATATATAATGAAATTGCACTAACATTTAAATGTATAGGCCCCAATGTCCGTACAAAAATAAAAAAATAAATACAACATAGAACATTAAATGTACTCGCATATTAATATTAATTCATTTCCTTATACATTTGGTCATATATTTACAACAAATATGATTTGTTTCAACAAGAAAAACTTTTTTTCTGTGTCATAAATTACAATCACTTTCATGTCATTGTCATTCAATTTTGTTTATGTGTCAGTCATACTGGACGTGGCCTGTTATCATATAAACTATATAACATTAACATTGTTTCTTTAAAATCCATGTCAAATATGTTAAATACATACATATCACTTATATTTAAAGAAAAACAGAACACGTTCTGTACAAACATAACCTAAAATAATACATTAAGAAATCAAGTAAATAACATCATAATCTCAAATCGCTAATCATAATCTAACAAACTGATACGACAACAAATATTTGACATGACAATAAAACAGAAAAATTGACGGTGACACAAAAATATGACAATAAACAAACATGTTTCACATGACAATATCCGTATAATTACCGTCACGTGTCCTTGTTGTGACGCGCCACTATGGTGAGGTCGGGGCGCGTGCGCATCAGCTGCGAGGGCGAGGGCGAGGGCGGCGCGGCGGGCGGCGGGAGGGCGGGCGGCGCGGGGGCGGGGGCGGCGGGGGCGGGCGGCGCGCAGGGCGGCGACGGCGAGGGCGGCGCGTCTCCGCCTCGCAGCGACTCTAGCGACGCGACGCGGATCGATGGCCATTTGCCACCTGTTGTGATTAATATTCACAGAATTTATATATAAAGGTCGGGATCACTTTCTGTATTCATTTGGGGTTTTTTTTTTATTATACTAATATGACAGTATAAAATTTTTAAATGATATTTACTTCTAGCTCAAACCTGAACTGCATACATATGAAAGTTTGTTATCTAAAATTTACGACAGTGATAAAAAAGGACATAAGCCATAAAGTGACGAAAAAACAATCTCAATTCACTATCATTAAGACATTGTTCCACGGTTTTAAAAGTTATATAAATAAGAAACATAGTCGGTCCAAGAGTACTACCTTGAGGGACCCGCAAATATTAATAAATCTTTATTTATTAGAACGTTATTAATAATGATAAAGTAGTATTATATTAATAAACCAGGTTCAAATATTACCTCCCACTATACCACTGTTATCTATTTTAATTAATTTATTAAGAAAATTCCGCATGAAGATAGTATCGAAGGCTTTACAAAAGTTTAAGATAGGTACTATCTAATTACAAAACCTCGCTCTATCAAGAAGACAAAGCGCAGCGTTTAGTTTCGTCACTCAATAAGCAGTCTAGAAAATTGCGCGGCTCGTAGGGAATGGAATATTTTAACACTAGGTTCCCCTTGGTCTAAAAAAAAGGACAAAAAATACATACTACACGCCGGTTGAACTAATTTGTCTTGTATCATAGCATTCACTGTTAGCATCGACTGTTCATCTTCAGGGCTTGCCACCGCCGTTTTCTTTATTGGTATCTATAAAAAAAAAAAAAAAAAAAATTAAAGTGCGAGCCGGACTCGTGCACCGACGGCTCTATGACATATATTATAATCGTTATTGTAATTAAAACAACTGTTTCTTATTTCTTATTTATAATACTATTATTAATAATATTGCCAATTTAATAATTCCAGGTCGGTCCACGGAAAGTAATGCGGTGAAAACGATGCATAAACGCTTGTAACTGTAGACTTGCGTTTTTTGATATTAATTCAAACTTGACCTCTAACCGATCTTGAGAAAAATATTCTTGGGAAACAGACAGACAGATTAATTTTTCTCATTTGAGCCCACGGAATCTTAAGCTGTTAAAAACATATAAGCTTACCTTATCAGGTTTTTTAGTGGATTTCGGTATAACAGGCGCCCCGACCGCGTTGTACGTGCGCGCGCGCACTTTCAACTGGTCCACCTCGATGGGTACAGATTCATATTCTGTTTGAAGTAATTAATGTATTATTGTATTGGGTCTATCGCAGTGTAACGGGACAGCGTCTGACTGTAAGGTGGTGAGAAGGTTGCGGGTTATATCCTCACATGGGGGGATAATAATATATAAACGAAATTATATACAGTTGTACTCTAATGATCTCTTGTTCAACTATGGAGTTCTGGTACTTATTAGTCGATTTTAATTGGGAACGTTTACGACTGTGATAATAAATAATGGAGGTTGCATACAATTGTACTCTATAGTGACGAGGAGAGGAGATCTCTTGCTCACTCATCGACTCCTGGTACCTGCTACTTCATTTTACTTGGTGTGACAATACATAAAGGAGGTTGCATACAATTGTACTCTATAGTGACGAGGAGAGGAGATCTCTTGCTCACTCATCGACTCCTGGTACCTGCTACTTCATTTTACTTGGTGTGACAATACATAAAGGAGGTTGCATAGAATTGTACTCTATAGTGACGAGGAGAGGAGATCTCTTGCTCACTCATCGACTCCTGGTACCTGCTACTTCATTTTACTTGGTGTGACAATACATAAAGGAGGTTGCATACAATTGTACTCTATAGTGACGAGGAGAGGAGATCTCTTGCTCACTCATCGACTCCTGGTACCTGCTACTTCATTTTACTTGGTGTGACAATACATAAAGGAGGTTGCATACAATTGTACTCTATAGTGACGAGGAGAGGAGATCTCTTGCTCACTCATCGACTCCTGGTACCTGCTACTTCATTTTACTTGGTGTGACAATACATAAAGGAGGTTGCATACAATTGTACTCTATAGTGACGAGGAGAGGAGATCTCTTGCTCACTCATCGACTCCTGGTACCTGCTACTTCATTTTACTTGGTGTGACAATACATAAAGGAGGTTGCATACAATTGTACTCTATAGTGACGAGGAGAGGAGATCTCTTGCTCACTCATCGACTCCTGGTACCTGCTACTTCATTTTACTTGGTGTGACAATACATAAAGGAGGTTGCATACAATTGTACTCTATAGTGACGAGGAGAGGAGATCTCTTGCTCACTCATCGACTCCTGGTACCTGCTACTTCATTTTACTTGGTGTGACAATACATAAAGGAGGTTGCATACAATTGTACTCTATAGTGACGAGGAGAGGAGATCTCTTGCTCACTCATCGACTCCTGGTACCTGCTACTTCATTTTACTTGGTGTGACAATACATAAAGGAGGTTGCATACAATTGTACTCTATAGTGACGAGGAGAGGAGATCTCTTGCTCACTCATCGACTCCTGGTACCTGCTACTTCATTTTACTTGGTGTGACAATACATAAAGGAGGTTGCATACAATTGTACTCTATAGTGACGAGGAGAGGAGATCTCTTGCTCACTCATCGACTCCTGGTACCTGCTACTTCATTTTACTTGGTGTGACAATACATAAAGGAGGTTGCATACAATTGTACTCTATAGTGACGAGGAGAGGAGATCTCTTGCTCACTCATCGACTCCTGGTACCTGCTACTTCATTTTACTTGGTGTGACAATACATAAAGGAGGTTGCATACAATTGTACTCTATAGTGACGAGGAGAGGAGATCTCTTGCTCACTCATCGACTCCTGGTACCTGCTACTTCATTTTACTTGGTGTGACAATACATAAAGGAGGTTGCATACAATTGTACTCTATAGTGACGAGGAGAGGAGATCTCTTGCTCACTCATCGACTCCTGGTACCTGCTACTTCATTTTACTTGGTGTGACAATACATAAAGGAGGTTGCATACAATTGTACTCTATAGTGACGAGGAGAGGAGATCTCTTGCTCACTCATCGACTCCTGGTACCTGCTACTTCATTTTACTTGGTGTGACAATACATAAAGGAGGTTGCATACAATTGTACTCTATAGTGACGAGGAGAGGAGATCTCTTGCTCACTCATCGACTCCTGGTACCTGCTACTTCATTTTACTTGGTGACTTAGTTTTAAGTGGCTTATTGACTAAGACTTCACGATTTAATCAGTATTTTAGTGGCTTAGTCTTAGTGGATTACAGTTTAGAGGACTATGTCTCGGCGATTAAAATTAGTGCTTGTCTAACTTATTAATTCAGTAACTGAATGTCATAGTGAATTAATGACCAAGTGACGTATTGATTTAGCGTAATATCAACTCATTGTTCAAGATGTTGTTCAAGTGTCCCAGTGCTGAGGGTCCCAGTGACGAATCACTCACCTTGATCACTGATGTCAGCGACATAACCCGCCAGGTTAGCGGGATTAACTCCTAAGGCGAGTGCCGCAGCCTCAATACTTAAATCACCACGTTGTAAACGATCGAGGATCTCTGATGGACCTTTCGCTTGCCAAAAATCTCTTGCAGTACTGGAAATAATTGAAATAATCATACAAATAGTTTAAAAACTAAAAAAAAAAAAAAGTTTCAAAAGCATTTTTTTGTTTTCTTGAGTATTTGTGTCATGACCATCGTGTTCATATGATGTGCGGCGAAAATTAACGCTGCAGTTTGTCTAACGCAGCAGCTAAATCAAGTTCTATCCTACGTTACGTTCCATTACGTTCCACCAGAAAGGAGAACCACACCAGAAGTACACAGGACTGTACAGTATCCTGCTGTATACGGGATACAACGTGGCGCTGCTTCAACTTACCGATAAGGCCTATTAATACATCCGTACACATCTCTATATCGTCCGTATAGAGTCCCGTAGCTGACCCCTAAAATCTCAGCTGCTTGTTTCATCTCCAATTCCTTGAGACGTACAGCCTCCATCACCTGAAAGGAATAAAAACTGTTATTTTACGGTAAAAAAATATTTTTCATCAAAATCATCCAAAACCTGATCATCCTGCATCATCCTGCTAGGATTCACTTGATAGGATCAAGTTCACGCCAGGATAATATTAAATAACCATAGTATAGTAGTCAGCTTTGTATACTACAAATGAAAATAATTATTTCCGTAAAGCATAGAGTAGTTTCATAGATTTCCGTAAAGCATAGACCTTCAATCTTCGTGTTTACAATCAGATGCTATCCTGCGTGCTGCGTCACGATGGTGACTTGTATTCATATAATTAACAAACTATTCAATATTTAGGTCCTTTCTCAATCTAGGTAACACTTTATCCATAAAAAAAAAACTAAATCTCTCTTCACACCAATCCCAAGACTTTGAGACACTATTCACTAATCAGTAATTTGGATATCACTAAAACTTGTCTTCAATCCTAAATACCTACATGACTAATTTCTCCGCTACAACCAACTAAAACTTACCCGCTTAACATAACTCTCCTCCCAGAACTGCGGCCGCCTACCGTGTTGCAGATAGTCCTTTAGCTTCACAACATCCGTAAATCTTGGATCTTGGACACCTAATTTGCTTGCTGTGAAAATAAAAAAAAAAACATTTTTTTTTATTTTCACGCTGTATCCCGCATATGACAAGAATACGTTATAATACATAACTACGGGGGACTTGATTGTTTTAATTTTCTCGCTCTGGTAAATAGACAAAGCGTGGCGTTGAGTGCCTCTACTAAACAGGAAAGTGCGGGATACAGCGTGAATCTAGTAAAAATATAACAACTTTGTTCTTTGATACTTATTGTCAGTATAAAAACCTGTAAAAGACTGATTAATTATTAAAAAAAAAATGAAATTTACTCACGTTTAATATAATCTATATGCGCCGTGCTAGTAGTGGACGAGGACGAAGAGGCGTGCGCGGGCGCACCCGCCACGCTACCGTCAGATTCCTCATCTGAAATAATATATCAATATTATATATTATTTATTGCAGAAAAAATATCTAAGAAATTTAAAATTTAACGTTACTAACAACGTGCTCACTTCCCGAAATTTGACACTGATCCACTTGATGAGTTTTTTTTATACCTTTATAAAAAAAACTCTGCAAAAAGTCAATCAGTGTCACATTTCGGTAAGTGTGCAATTATATTAAAAAAAATACATGTAAATAAATAATAAATATATATACATATTTACACAAATTAAGTACGGTGGCAGCGTAGGATCCAAAGAAAAACCAAATCTTTAAATTTTTTTATTAAAAATTAAAATTTAAATTATTAACTAAAATGGTGACTGCTTGCTCGATGTGAGAAAACAAGAGTGAATTAATTATTTTAATATTAAAACTAACATGAATGTATGAAAAATGACACTACGTTTTACATTACTTGCTGTTACAATTCTTAGATTTCATGGAATGCAGTAAACAAGTTACGCGAAATCTGGCTAAGCGATCCCCGGGCAGTGTGGGAACGTAACACACACACAAACATTCATATATATATATATATATATATATATATATATATATATATATATATATATATATATATATATATATATATATATATATATATATATATATATATATATATATATATATATATATATATATATATATATATATATATATGTGTATATATATATAGTTTAATATTATAAATGATATATTAAATAGTCCTGATCTATCATGCGATAAAAGGAAGAGAAAGGGTATAAACAAATCCTTTGCATGATAAAGAAGGAATCATCACTGTACTCGAAATGACAGAGATCGCAAGAAAGGGAATGTGTGGATGAGAGATAGAAGAAAAGCCACAGTGCGTAAGAAAGAGAGAGACAGGAACAGAATAAACATAAGAAGAAGCGAGAGGGATTTATACAAATACTTTGCTCAAAAAGATGGAAAAGGTAAGGCAAAGATCGTGTTAGAAAGAGATACAAATCATGTGTAAGAGAAAAAAAAATGCCCTACAAATGCAAAAGAGCCAGAAAGAACATTTATGCACATTATAAATAACAACAGATATATCCATTTTCTTTATTCTGGAAAAGGAAAGGAAAAGCGGGGAACTGTCAAGCTTAACACCTAGGTTCCCTCTGTCTATCCTGCCATATGCGGGATACAGCGTGCAGCTTTAATGTCTTTAAACGCCAGAAACAAACCTCCACTATTATCGCCGTCCACTTTCAACTTGGTCCTCAGAAACGACCCGATGTCCGTGGGCGGGTCGGCCCACTCGTCGTCGGACTGGTCCCGCGACCACGCACCCTCCGCCCCCGTCGCCGCCCAGCCCACCACGCGCTCCGCTGTTATATCCTACAATATTTACAACAAGAACTAATATTATAAAGCTGAGATGTTTGTCGTGGGAGGCTATAGGCTCTACTCACCGTATGTGGTGAATGTGTCAAGTATAATTCATCAGCTAGGTTTTCCTGCCATGGCCAAATAGAAACAACAAAGAGCTGTATATGACACATGACACACTCAGTGCTCGCGGTAACTTAGATAGCAGACACAGTGGACTACATAGAAACAGCTAAGTAGCTGTAGGTAACGGCTGTAGTGTTACTAGTGTGTACGAATTGAATTTATTTATATGTATATATGTATTTATGTACGTTTGTATACTTTTTGTGTGTATGTCATATTTGCATTAAATACCACCCACCTATGTTTATACAACATCAGAAATATATATATATATATATATATATATATATATATATATATATATATATATATATATATATAATATATATATATATATATATATATATATATATATATATATATATATATATATATATATATATATATATATATATATATATATATATATATATATATATATATATATATATATATATATATTATGTTGTGCAATAAAGTATATTTTTATTTGTTTTGTATGTACGATACCTTCCTCGATTTATAAACTATTACACTAAAATATTTTTTTTTATCGTACTAATAAGTAGTTTCAAAAGTTACTTCATCTAAACACTAGTATAACACTATTTCAAGGAAATCGAACAATGGAAAATGTTAACAACATATATAAAACATACATATATAAAAATATAAATTATTAATAAATTTATTACTGAAATAAAAACAAATACAAACCAAGTTCCCATGCCGCCATTCTTGATCTCTTTCTCTGCAATACAAAAAGAAAAGGAAACGTTTGAAACCTTTTTCTTATTAAAAAAAAAAACTAGTGTCAAGATACTCTCGTTCTCCGCATTTCGCCAGATTTCAAAATATTCTGTTTAGTGGCGGAACTCAACGCCGCGCGGATAAAAAAATAAAGAGACTTACGTTTTAACCTGACTGTTCTCATCGTCTGTATGCTCTGTAGCGCTTGTAACCCTTTGCCTTTTGGGACTTGGACTTTCTCTGAAAAAAAAAATACCATTTTCTTTGATATCGCTAATATATATTTACATATATAATCTACATATACATCAACTAATTAGTTGAAAACTAAGTTGGCTAGTTTATGGAGACGGCACAAATTATATAAAAAATGGGGGTGAGAAATGTAGATAATTTAGAAGAAAATCCACTTACGCATCAGATATATCCCTTTTGAAAGGACTCGATTTATCTTTTGTATGCAATTTTATTAGAGGTGGAGGTCCCCCTGTAAAAAAAGTATACATGATATATAAAAGAAAAAGTTAATATAAAAAAAATCCATTATAATAAATTAGTCGAGCTACGTCGAAATTCTTCTACACTTGTTACAACATATCATATTTGTGTTGTTAGCATAGAATCTCTACCGGGAGATTTTTTAAATATATTATTCACAGACAAGCCATATGTTTTTATTAACGTACACCGAAATAATTATATGGCTATTACTACTGTAAGACAATTTAGAAAATAAAGAAAGCAACATCTTATCTTTTACATATCTATATCTTATTTTTCGGATATAGATATGTAAAGGATCGGAATAGGCGGTGAGAACTACGGAACATGTCGTGACGTGTAACAAAACTGACAAGGAAATAGAAATCATGGAAAATTGAATCACGTTACCTAAATGAATCACTTAACAAATTAAAACTTGCCATTAACGCTAAATTTTTCTTTCACTTCTTCTATTTGATTATCTTTGACATCTGTTTCTGGTGTTTTAACATCTGTATTCTTAATTTGAGTATTCTTGTATATATTCTTGCAGTCTTGTGTATTCTTTGTTGGTGAAGTCTTGCTTTCTTGCTTCTCTTGTTTTTCTTGTTTTTCTTGTTTATCATTTGGTTGGTCTTGCCGTCTGTCGTGAGCTGCTGTTGTGGTAACAGCGCCTGTTGAACGATAAAGATTTTTTTTTAAATGAACTTAGTGTCTTACCTCTTTTTTTTCTCTGAAAGATAAAGTAAGTAAATATACTCCTTTGAGACATCTTTTCCATATTCACCACTTTATTTTCGAGATATTGCGTGTTAAATGACAGAATTCAACGTTGTGCACTTTGTCCACTTACCAGAGCGAAGAAATAAAAAAAATACATTACCCCGCATTGGTATCGAACCCACAACCGTCGCGTTTGAGGTCACACGTTGTGCAGCTGTGCGATGTGCACAGCTGCACAACGTAAATTCCCTAATAAAATCAGCACTCACCTGTCGAACAATCGGGCGGCTCGTCTTTATTGTTCCATCGTATATCTGTAAGGCCCTTTATACGTAACTCCTTTGCCGTCTTTAAAAGTCCATCTAATTCTGACTGAAAAAAAGAAAAAATGATATGATAATCAAACAATATCTTACTTCTTCTTCTTCTACTTAGCATTATCCCGGCCTATTGCCAGGGTCTGCTTTCCTACTTAATCTATACCACTTTGCACGGTCTTGAGCATCCTCATTGGTTATTCCATTGGCTCTCATGTCCTGCGTCACGACGTCCAGCCATCGCTTCCTTGGGCGTCCGGGGGGTCTTACTCCAGGGACAGACATATCAAGGCATTTTCTTCCGACGTAGTTCTTAGGCCGGCGCAAAACGTGGCCATACTATCTCAGACGACGCTCTTGGAGCTTATCCGCTACGTCACGGACCCCTAGAATACTTCGAATGAATGTGTTGCGTATGCGGTCAGCCCGAGTAACGCCACACATCCACCTCGGCATCTTCATCTCCTTTACGTGAAGCTCCTGAGTGTGCCGAGATAATGCTGGCCAACATTCGCTGCCGTATAAAAGAACTGGTCGGATCATGCTCTTGTATATCAGCCCCTTGAGTTTGGGCGGTATTGTGTGAGCGCGGGCGGGCGGGCCTTGATCGCAGACCACACCAGTGACCTCCCGCCATTTGGCCGAAGCAGCGCTAACCCGGGCGTGGACATAGTAGTCGATGCCTCCGGACTCGTGCATAATGGATCCAAGGTACCTGAACTTCTCCGACTTAACGGCTGGCTCAGGCCCGATGTCGATGGTGCTCGAGTCTGGGTTCCCGCAAGCCATGTACTCGGTCTTTGACACATTCAGTTTAAGACCACCGTTCTCAAACGCACCCTTCTAGGCATTCACTTTACGCTCCAGCATCAGTCGGTTCTCGTCAATGAGTACTATGTCATCGGCATAGATCATCAGCCATGGAGGCTGGTCCTGGATGTGAGCCGTGACAGTATCTAGCACTACATTAAACAAAAGTGCACTAAGAGCTGAGCCTTGGTGAACCCCTACTGTAATTGGGAAGGGTTTGGTATCGCCAACAGCGGTCCTAACTGTAGAAACAGAGTCGTTGTACATGTCTCTGATAATAGCAACATAGGATTCAGGGATCCTTTTGGATCGCAGTGCCCACCAGATACACTGACGTGGCACACAGTCGCCTTCTGCAGGTCTAAGAATGCCACATGCAGAGCTCTCCTCTTTTCCTTGTGTGCCTCCATCAAAATTCTGAGGGCAAAAATGGCGTCCGTAGTGCCTGATCCTAGCTGAAATCCATATTGACACTCAGAGACAGTAGACTCTCGGCGTGACATGGTGTGACTCATAATCTTAATGCCCCTATAACTACCGCAATCTTGAACACTGCCCCTTCCTTTGTAAATAGGGGTAACAAAACTGTGCCGCCATTGATGTGGCATCGTCCCAGTGTTCAAAATGCGGTTAAAAAGATCAGTAAGCATGAGCATACCACGAGAGCCCAACGATTTCCACGCTTCGATCGGAATATCGTCAGGTCCCACCGCCTTGCCGTTCTTCATGCGTCGAAGACAATTCCGAGTTTCATCAAGGGTTATTGGAGCAATAAGTCCCAGGTTAGGAGGTGGTTCAGACGGAATACTACCCGGGTGCTGAGTATTCAGCAGCTCCAAGAAGTAACTTCTCCACCTCTCCTTCACAGAAGCATGACTACAAAGCAGCTTGTCCTGGGAATCTCTGACGCAAAGACATTTTGTGATATCTTGCGTCGCTTTATCCCGAGCACGTGCCAATTGTTAGATTAGCTTCTGCCCCTCCGCAGTTTCAAGTTTATCATATAGAGGTAATAAACTTTCACTGCGGGCTCTGGCTACAGCTCTTTTGCTGGCACGTTTCGCTGCTATGTACTCCAGTCTATCTTCAGGAGAGTTGGAACGCTGCCACTCCTTAAATGCAGTCTTCTTATCATGAATCACCTCTTGTACCTGTCATTCCACCAAAAACATGTTTACTAGCCGTAATGATTGCTGACTGAGCTCGATCCCAAACAGTTTCGGTGTTAGTTGATAAATTTTGACTGTTAACCTCTGCCAGAAAGTCGGTCTGCATCGGTCCATTCAGCAACCATTGATCTTAGACTTACGCGTCTCGGCTAATTTCTTTATCGGGGTAACGACATAATCCATAACAAGAAGACGATGTTGGGCCGTGATGCTTTCACCATGAGTGACTTTACAGTTAGTTACCTTGCCAACGTGACACCGCCTGGTCAATAGATAATCTATTTGAGTTGAGTGGACTCCACTCGCATACGTAATAAGATGCTGCGAACTCTTTTGGAAGAACGTATTCACAATGGCCAGATCAGATGCAATACAAGTTCTTAGGATATTTTCGCCCTCTATATTGCGGCGACCGTGACCAAAACCACCGTGGACACGTTCATATGTATCCGCAGCCTTACCCACGTGACCGTTAAGGTCTCCCCCAACTATGATCACTTCGGTAGATGGTATAGCGAGTAGTACCTCTTCATATTGCTCCCAGAATGAATCCTTTTCGGCCCCATTACAACCAGCCTGGGGAGCGTAAGCACTGATTAAGTTGGCGATAGCCCCCTCAACCAGTACCTTCACCCGCATCACGCAGTCACTGCGTCGGTCAACTTTGAGGAGACCATTCCGTAGCTCTTCAGATAAAACTACTGCTACACCAGTTTTACCGGAAGGAGACCCAGTGTATATGAGCTGGTAACCCTGTCCGATGATACGGGACTTATTGCCCTTCCAGCGCGTTTCCTGTAGGAAAGCACACTGGACCCGACGCCTCATGAGTACGTCTGTTAGTTCCCTGCATCGTCCGGTTAGAGAGCCAATATTCCACGTTGCAAAGCGGAGTTTCCTTCTGGGTACTATCTTCTTTAGCCGTGTCCGTACTTGACACGGTAGCCCTTGCCCATTTAACACAGGTGTAGGGCGATGTGCCTGCGCGTCGTTTAGCGGCGACGCCCTAGCAGTACCCAGCAACATCTTTTGTCTTACCATTTAAGTGGCAGGTGGCGGCTTTTTAATGGAGCGATTGCCATCTGACCTCCAAAACCCATTTTTGTGGGAAAAGCCAAGGATGAGAGGGGAAAAGATTAGTAGAAAAGGGGAGAGGGGGGGTAAGGACACCACTTTCATGGATTGAAAAGGAGTATGACAGTGGTGGATCGAGGATCCGGGGTCGCGTACCCGTATGCCCAGTACCAATATCGGACAGATATTTGGCCAGACACCCTCTGGGTATCAAACAATATCTTACGTTATACTTAATATTCTGAAGCTGATGAAGTTAGTTTGTTTGAACGTGCTTATCTCGGTAACTATTGGTTCCTATTGGAAAGATCTTTTTGTATTGGATATATTATATTTATCCATTTATCGCAGAAGGCTATAGGCTACAGGCTATAGACTATATCACGTTAATCGTTTCCATTTAATCCACTTCATACGCAACTCTTAGTTATTTCTATTTAACCACGTGAACGACGCCGCATGTAATACTCGTAGCTAGTTAAGATATAAATTCAAACTAGGCCGACGATATGTTTTTATTTTTTAATTTTAAAATAAAAGTTTACAATATATCCAAATTAAGACAGGAGTTTTACTGTCGCCGGGTTCACTCAAGTCGAATGTCAATACATTTAGACAATCCAGGTTTTCTTAAAAAAAAATATTATACAATTTTCAGTAATGCATTTCAACACTTACTAAAAATGTTCACAAATAATGAATAGCTCAACGATATACGAAAATGATAAATTAAATCGATTTTCACATCTTGTCAATTTTTGACATAACTTTAGCGACAACAACACCATTAAAAGGCAGTAATTAAAAAAAAATTGTGTCGAAGACCACACAAAATATCTCAAGTGACAGATGCGTACAGATTATAAATTACCAAACTAAACAGTACTTTCAAAATATGTAGTTTTTATCTTTTCACGCTGTAATTAAATATATGAAACGTGTGTACAATCGTCGACGTTAAATTCATTAGGACTTTACATACAAAAAAACATGTAGATCGTTATCGTTCACATTAATTAAGAAGACTGTGTGGCTGATGTTACATGCGAGTGAATTGTAAGAAACAGCTTTATTTTATCTCGTACAATTGTCATGTAAAACGTTTTCAAGTGTACATGGAGGGCTTAGTGACCCGGTTCTCCGTTATTTAAGCAACAAAACTCTGGTCACTGAAAAAAAAAACAACCATAGGATGCATTCAAGGCTAATGCAACTTTATTTTTTTTTAAATGTTACACTCTACGTCCCGGATATAGCTGAGTAGGCAGAGGGGGCCTACTGTTAAGTTAACTCCATTCTCCGTTTTCCGCATTTCGAAACATTGCGTGTCTAGTGGCGGAAACCAACGCCGCGCTAATCTCTTTTTGACCAGAGCTGCGAAATGAGAATAAACTCATACCACCAAGTGGGTACCGAACCCACACCCATCGAACATGTTTAAATTAAATATTTATATAAAAAACAGCGAATGAACAACGACATTATTATCATTTACACACTGTACTTGTGTACAGTATTTTAAAGCAGCCTTGTAAATCCTTATCGGCACAGAAACACGAAATATCATTTGTTTTAGCTTTACGCTGATGTTGCTGTAACAGGTCCCTCTACCTATAGAGGGAACATTGTGAAATAATTCATTCTCCCCAAAAGGGAAATCGTACCCACACTCGAAGCGTTTATACTCTGCCGCTGAGCCACGACGGCCTCACAAAGGAATATCATGTAAAGTACATTATATAATTTTTAACATAAAGAGGGAAAGGACTGCCTTGGAACTAGGTTTCCTCTGTCCAACTTGCCGTATGCGGGATACAGCGTGAAGCTAAAAACAATAGAAATGAGGCATAAGATTTGGGTTCCACTAACACGTGGTCAATGTATGCTAGATTAGATATATAATAAAAATGTCTTTGTTTGTTTGTTTGCATGCATGTGGTAATCTCTGAAACTAGAAATCAGATATTTTTTATACGCTACGGATAGCTACGTTTATGAGGAGCGCTAAAAGATATATAGTGTAGTGCTACGCTTAAGTACAAAAGTAGCCTTAAACAATAATATTTACATAACAAGTCAATAATTTATTTTTGAAAACGATATAACCAAAATCTTTATATTAATAAATGGTCATAACGCAGCGAAGTCGCGAGAAGCTAGCAGTCAATAAGCTCACGTTATAAATTATTTTTTTCTTTTTTAGAATTCATATATAAATTACACAGACATCTCTTAATACTCACGTCATGAACATTCATTTCTCCCGTGTACATGTAATCCAGGAGTGACTTCAGATGGAGAGGATCAGCTCCATCTATCACCAGGACCGGTTCTCCTTGCGTCTCGTGTGCGCCCAGCAACGCGCCCAGCAATTCTGAACACGCTGCCAATACCACCCTGTTAAATATTCACAGTAAATAATCACAGTATATTCTTTGATCAGTTAGGTATAGGAAGTTTGGGAAGTATTTAACGGAACATCGACGGTTGCGGGTTCGATTCCCACTCGGGTGAATACATTTTTATTTGCTCGCTCTGGCAACGAAACAACGTGCGGCGTTTAGTTAAGCGAAGATTGGGCTATAATAGGGGGAAAAGGAGTGTTAGAGACTAGGTCCCCTTTTGTTATACCGCTGCCTGACAAGGTAGCCTTCCGTTGGACTTCGTTACATCTCTCTAAAGTCAACGGAACCTGATCGACGAGATGACGAAAAAAATGCCATGGGTTGATTAAAAAAATACTAAATTACTATTTTAAGTGGATACGAGTTATAATACATTATACACGTCAACGTTTCAAACGTTTTACAGCAGTTAGTGGTCAAAATAATGAAATTAAACGCAATAGGTACGCTTAAAAAAAGTTTAATTTAATGGCAACATTAATATTTCACTAAAATGCGAGATTAATAGACAAAAGGCAACACCAAATAAAATAGACATCCCTCCGTTATTTATTTTAGGCCTAGTAATACATATCAGGCTATGATAATATAAAGAAAGCATGACACAGTCTTGCAGCGTCTGAATATTGGTTTGAGTGTTAAAAAAACGAAAACTTCGTCTCTAGGTCACGAAAATTGGGCGGAAGGTGTTAAACGGAGTGTTGTAACCCTCCCTCCCTCTGCCTACTTTTTATATACATTCAATATATTACATAAAACATATAGTTATACACTAACTCGACCTACAAGTAGATAGATAAATACACCTCATATTTAACTCACATAAATAGAAACTTCTCATATAAAAAAAAACTAATATTAAACTAAGCTTTTTGAACTAATAGCCTCGATAAAAGCATGACATAGTGACACGTCACTTATTTATATTAAAAAAACAATTGAGAGTGGGGTCACTCGTCACTGCAATTTGATACGATATAGATAAGGACCGCTACATTTTATTAAACAAAAAAAATCTAGGTGACATTGAATCGAATTCCGATTCCGATATTATTGATCGACTATAAATGTCATCCCAGTAAATATTTAAATTTAATTATTTCATATTAATTAATATTGTATATCAATTATGATAACATGTAGCGTGCGTTGATTTGGTTATAATTAAAAAAAAATTTGGAATTCTTCTTTACAATACATTGCAGACAAGAGCGATCAACATAAGTCCAAATTATACATTGAAATAAAATTTCCTGTTCTTACGCTTGCAATACAAATAAAACACTAGCTTTTTTTTCATATTTTATCGTATTCCACCCCTAATTAATAATAATCAACGGTGCTTTATTTTTTAATTTCCAAACTTCTTTAGTACAATTCCCAAGATAAGGCTGAGTGGTGAAATACATTCGCCTCGTATATTGTACAATAATTAAAAATGTGTTAAAATTTTATAAACATTAGATATTGTTAATTGTTGGTGTTTTTTTTTTTTTACTTTTAACGATATCTTAAACGAAGTAACGGTAGCCGCCTTTTATTAAATGACTGACAACATTGAAATTTCGTTTGAGAGTTTAAAAGGCAATAAAATTACATGTTATGAACACTAAAAAGATTAATATTATAAAGAGAAAATGATTTAATTTTTTGTATTCGATAAACTCGAATGTTTTAATACAATCGATAAAAGAGTATATAATGGACTATACCATAGATATTAAATAAGAATATTTTAAAAGATTATAATATATAGATACGATAACCATGTATCTGTAATGTATAATAGAAACAACTAGTGGACCTACCTGTGCGCCCTGAGGGACACCCCGTGAATATTCCTTGGATCCACTGTATCTTTATTTGGCACTTGCGTGGCGAAGCTCGGCGAGCAGTACAAAGTGACGTCGCAAAAACGTTCTGTAAATAACATAGACAAAAATGATTATTTATTAGACTAAATCTTTTCAGCACTAACGAGCGGTGGCCCGCAATTTTATATGCGTGGACTATAAAACGTAAAATCCTGTTTATTCCCGTCCCCGTTGGGATTTTGGGCAATCCTCTGGGAGTACCACACATGCCATATTTTAGGTTTCAACGCTGCGTTATTTCGTCTGTGTGTTGTCTGTCAGCCTGTCTTTCTTTTTTGCCAGTTTTAAGCATATAAATTATCTATATATTAATACGTGAAACAAAATCTTTGGACCTCTTTTTACGAAAATCGCGCGAACGGACGAGTATGAAATTGGGCACCCTTATAATTTATGTGTAAATGAAGTGCAGAACGCTGATATTCTTCAATAATAATGCTTATAAAGTACATTACTTCTGTCTAAAATGACATACACGTTGCTATGGCAACGCGTATGTCACGCATCAACAGGTCCTCTAGTAAATATAAAAGCTTAAGGGTCAATTTCGTCGATTATGGCTAAAGTTTCAGATAGTAAGCTGCTAGTTAAAGCTGTGTACCAGATAAAAAACATAGTTACGTCTATCCTGTAGACATGTGAACCAAAATTTATTGTTTATCTGCCAGACAAGGAACATATTTCCTATCTGGGACTTTATCAGCAAGTGGTGAATAAGACATTGTTTATATGCTCAAATTTCAGAAATCGGTTCAACATTATTTCTGACGTGACATTAATCGTCTCTGCAAACAAAACACCTGTTAAACTTAATTTAACATAATTAGATTACGCCAATGACAATTTTATTACAACACATAGATAAGAATAAATATCAAACGAATTAAATTTATAAACAGAATCGTTTATTTCAAAATTTAAATATCTTAAAAAAAAAAAAACCAGATGAAATTTTTACATTTCTTTGAATACCATAAATATTTATATATTTTTAATTTCCATTCATGATTGTGTATTTTACGAGGTGTCAACTATGCCACCATGGTCTAAGGGCTATAAATCACATTAAAACTGCCTCTCGTTCATTACGTTGTGTAGTTTGAGATATATACACACAATCCAGTTTTAACCATAAACATCTGGTAAGACGAAGCATAAAAAAGAAAAAGCGAGAAATTGATGTACGGATCGCTTGTCAATTATCTATATAGATAAATGCAACGAAAATATCTGGAATCTCTTAGTTATAATGCATATGCGTAGAATTACATCTTAATTCCAGCCCAAGTTTAAGTAGAAGAAGAAAAATAAAAAAAAATTAAAGATAATAGAAGAATATATTTACAAAAAGTTCTAAATCTAAATAAACGAAATGAAAAAAAAACAACGAGCGCATTTAGTATGAAATTGGCCGCATAATCCAAACCTACAGGGTACTTCCTGTTGACCTGGAATTATGATTATGGCAAGGCAACAAAAAACAATTATAGGTTAATTAAAGTTGGTTAAACAAAAATTTACATCTGTAGATATATTTCATATAGAATGCATACCGCCCCTAAACATTTAATCATGAAATTATTACGGAACCCTCGGCTTGAGAGTAACACTCGCACTTACCTACAATAACACTAAATTGATATATTTGAAACAAGATAGGTATCTAAATATTCATTAAAAATTTTGGCATGTATTATTAAAATATATTCAACATATAGTTTTTAAATATCACTTATATATACTAATATATAATGAATAATCATGTTATTATATAATGAATAATTTGTTATACAAATATTTTCCCACGGGAAATTTATTTTAGCAGCACATTGTCTGACTGTTAACGTGACGGTTGTGGGTTCGACACACACAGACACATATATATATTGAACACAGCGGGATTTGAACCCGCGCCTCGTGGAAACCGTCCAAGAGCTCTCGTCACAAAGCCATGCGCTATTCCTCACGCCGCGTCGAAATTTTTATATGTTTTTTACAACTTATTACGTTGTTAGTATCTGTGTAGGGAGATTTTTACAAATTTCCACTACTTAAAGATAATTGTAATTTTTGAATTGAATTTCAATATTGACAGAATCTAATCATTTAAAGAGTTATAGCGGATCTTTCAAAACGCGCATTAACGCTCGCCTTCATCTAACCAAATCGGAATAAATTATAATTTTTTTGTATAAATTAAAAAAATAATAATACTATGTTTCCAGTAATTCAGATCCTAGACCTAAAAACCACCTTTCAAAATTATTATAATATATAGCAAAAACTATTTACATTAATTGTACATAATTTTGTTTGTCCACAGGTTTTTCATTTTATCCAGCATATGGCATACCCTGCCATAGAGAGATTCTAGTGATATGACACTCCACTACGTTTTCCATCCAATTTCGAGACATAGTGACAGAGCTCACCGCCAAATCTAATCTTAATTCAGCGGGAAAGTGATAAAAAATTGTATCAATCTGTCCCTCGGGTGGGAATCGAACCTTGAACCGTGACATTTATAGTCATCTTACTCATTATTTCCAACGAAAACGTACCATTTATATGCATATCTATCGACTACAATTTAATTGCACTAACGGTTGCCTACCTACTTTAAAAATTTGTCAATAAATAAATAATATATAGCCTATACAGTGGAAGTCTAGTTCTATAAAGATAAATTTATTACAGGCTTATATATAATATGTAAATTAGTGAAACCGTTATTTTATTGACTACTAGTAGGCTACGAAAGTTACGTCGTCAGAGCGAAAAAAAAAAACCAATGTCAATGTTTGGTCTGCAAAATTTATTTATAGCTTTTTGTGAATTCTATATCTCATATATTTTTAAAACTTCACTAGTTCCATATATTATATTAATTGAAACATTCTAGACATTTATCAGAATTTTTTACATGTCGTCGGTAAGTTCAATATGGAGTCATATTTCTTATAGTTTATTATCTTTGAACAGCAGATACATTAAGGTCTTTAAAATCGATTATCGATTGTTTTCCACTCTTAAATATCAAAAGTATTGAAGATATGCGTGTACAAACACACAGATTTACTGTTTTAATAGATATATAGATAGATAGATAGATAGATAGATAAATCGATATTTTTATACACAAATTCCGTGTTTTTTGGTAGCAAAAATTCTAGCAATTTTACAACAAACTGTCTCACTCATAAAAACCAATTAACATTTAACTTGAATCATCTTATCGTTAGAATCGTTTGATCTCGATTCGACGGAATACTCGAATTAATGCCATTACCCGCATGCCCGCTGTGGTAGACGATTCGCGGCGTTAGGTTACGTCGAAAATTAGGCACAAAACGAGAAACGATCACTCCCTATTCCCTCCCTCACCCTCTCGAGAGAAAAAGCGTGTAGTCAAAAAAAAATTACGACGTATAAAAATAGATAGATTACGAGTACAGTTTTTTTTATACAAAAAAAATAGTTACTATATTTTGCTTAGAACTACAATACGTTCGTAATGAAAGAGAAATGTTGCATCAGCCTAGTATGATATAATATACTAGTGTGCTCACCAGACGATGTCTCCTTTTTAAGTAAGATATATATATATATATATATATATATATATATATATATATATATATATATATATATATATATATATATATATATATATATATATATATATATATATATATATATATATATATATATATATAATATATATATATATATATATATATATATATATATATATATATATAAACCACCCGAAATTTTAAAATCGGTCCAATCGTTAAGTAGAGTATTCATATATAATAATAGCGACCGCCCGCGACTCCGTCTACGTAGACTGTTTAATCCACAATATTTTTTGTTGCCGCTTCCCTCATATTACTGATAGAGGGATGTTATAAAGCCTATAGCCTTCCTCAACAAATGGACTATCCAACACAAGAAAACCAGTAATTTGGCGACGGTTTGTTGGTTCGATTCCCACTCGAGGAGAATTAATTATTTTCATTTTCTTCGCTCTGGCAACAAGGCAAAGCGTTGAGTTCCGCCACTCAACACGCAATGCCTCGAAAGGCGGAAAGCGGGGTACGGAGTGTCTTAACACTAGGTTCCTTCCTACCCTGCTATTCCTATACAGCGTGAAGCTAAATAAATAAATATACTAGTAATTCCTGAGATAAGCGCGTGCAAACAAACAAACACACCAGCAAGCTCTTCAGCTTTATATTACTAGTATACCTAGATATAAAATGACTACTATTTCTGTAGTAAAAATGAACAGGTTTATCCTGTCCTATGTAATACTGTTATATTAATTATAATGCTAATGTACGCATCAAGGTGTGAACCAAAGTTGGAGTTCGACCAGCGAGTAAGCCCGACTCTAATAAGTCAAACCTCGGCGTTGAGTTACGTTGAATCTATATTAATATTATAAAGCTGAAAAGTTTGTTGGGTTAAAACTACTAATCTCATGAAATACTGGAGCGAAATATATAACAGTCTTTGCAATAGTCTATTTCTCAAGGAAGGCTGTATTCTCTATAGCCTCTATAACATCCTCCGTTTCAATATACATCACACATTCAAATCCCTGTCCATGATTTCAAAATAACTGTTTTTTTTTTCAAGTGTATATACACGTTTTAAAATGTTTGTCAGTGTGTCATTCCATCCGTTTGTCCGGGCTAACCTCCGCAACAGCTAAAGAGATTTCTATTCGACTTTCACTGGGAAACAGAGGAGGTTTTAGTACAACATATAGACTACGAGCACTTATTATCCATGAAAAGTCGCGTTTATCGCACGCGAGTACACCGCCCATTTAAAATATAGCATATAAATAATCCGTTTGTTTTTGATAGGTAGAGTGATTCGGAAAGAAGTTTTATATGTCCAACACATTCAAATTATTAATTCTTGACATAAGCGCGTACAACCAAACATACACAGTCTCATAGTATTATTATATATATACAGATATATTATAAACAGCTTCTGTACCAATACGTTTATTTTAATGACTCTTATTCAAGAAAGTATTTAATTGGCCGAATGCGGGATGCGTTCTCGGATTTTATTACGTTTACGGGATTTTATTAGCGACATACTCGAATTATTGACAAAATATATGTATTATATATATATATATATATATATATATATATATATATATATATATATATATATATATATATATATATATATATATATATATATATATATATATATATATATATATATATATATATATATATATATATATATATATATATATATATATATATATATATATTAAAAATAATATACTTTAGGGTTCCGTATCTAAAAGGTAAAAACGGGTACTAAAAACTCAAAAAAATTAAAATATTTAATCAGCGGAATACCAACAATTATGAAATAGGTACGGTACCCTCGGTGCGCCAGTACTACTCGCACTTGACCGATTTTTAATGTCCGTGTGTAATTTCTATACTAAATATTATAAAGCTGATAACTTTATTGGGTTGAACGCGTTAATCTCAGGAACTGCTGGTTCAATTGAAAAATACTTCTAAAGAAAAAAAGAAACCCCATTCGATGTAAAAAGGTAAAAGCTCGCATGTACACTTGTAATATAAGCTCCTATTACATAAACGGAAAGCACAAAGACGAAAGCCTTGTGACTCTGTCCTGTGTGCCATTCCTTTCTCAACTCTCGATTAATTCTCTCTCTAGCAACGAACTCTCCCATAATTTTGACAAACAAACCCACTGGTGCCAGCTAGTTTAATTTCAATACTTAATACACACTAACGTTAGACCCCCTGTAGTCTCGGGCGCTCGCTTCATTTTTATTGCGAGCAACCGAAGTATAGCTTTTAATTGGCATCTTTAAAATGACAATATTCATAAAATCAAACCAATACGGTTAAAAAATAAAAAAATATATATATACCTATTATATGTTAATTCCGGATCACCTTAAGTCTTGTTAAATTGCTAATTCGCTTTGATTGGGGCAAAAATTAAATATTGGACGGCTCCCGTGGGGCGCGGGTTCAAATCCCGCTGCGTTCAAATTCTTATAACATGTTTTTTAAAGCTTTTAATTATGATTTTTTTTTTTTAGATTCACTTTGTTTCCGCACTTAGCGGAATAGACAGAGTCAACCTAGTGTCTAGAGGTCCCTTTCTCCATTTTCCGCCGGAATTCGATATTGCGTGTTGAGTTGCGACACTTATTTAGCAGAATGATGTAAATTATTTAAAAATAATCATTTTCCCGAGTACGGTTCGAATTGTGTTGTTTACAGTCAGACTCAGCTGGAACTGCAGGACGGCATCTAGGTATATAAAAATAAATCCTTTACTCTAGGCATTTTCCAGATTTCACTATTCTAGATTAGCTTCGTCCCTTTACTAACTACTTAATCAATATATCCAAATGGCAAAAAACGGAGTTCGATACTTTCTCTGTCATAATTACATAATAATTTAAAAAAAATTGCTTCACGCTGTATCTCGCTCATAGCAGGATAAGCAAAAGGAACTTAGTGTTAAGACACCCGGTTCCCCGCTTTCCACTTTTCGCGAAATGGTGTGTTGAGTGGCGGAACTCAACGCAGCGCTTTGTCTTATTACCAGAGCGAAGAAACCGAGTGGGAATCGAACCCACAAGCGTCGCGTTTACAGTCAGAAGGCCTCAAAAAAAAAACGATAAACCTAATTTACCTTAAACAGAAATAAACAAAATAAGATCTTTGTACGTTTCTAATGAAAATTTGTATTTTTTTAATAGATTTAGCCTATTAGTGGTCAGTTCGTAGTACTATGTAACTGGAAAAAGCGTGACGATGCAAATAATAAATAAAAGTTTAAAATAATCTGAACAAAACAATCTTAATAATTTTATGAAGAAACCTATATAAATAAAATGAGAAGGATTCCCTCGATTTTCCTTGGATTGAATCATCAGAACCTGATATGGTAACAATGAGACCACCTCAGAAGTACGGTCTTTCAAATAAAAAAAAAATCAAATCGATTCCATAAAACTGGTAAATCGAGAGACACACAAACAACTATACATATCAAACACTTAACTTTCTGCTTTTACGAAGTCATTTATAAAGATCTAGATAATAAGCTCAAAGCTGTTAAAAGCGTGTTAAAAAGAAGCTCACCTTGATCCAGAAGTTGGGCGAACATGCTTTGCACGTTGGAATGGTGGTGCTTCCATCGGAGGCAGTACTGCTGTTGCTCGTCCATCTTTATTTTCCTTTGGCTTCGAAAAGGCTAACGGTTTGGTATAAATTTTGGTCTCAACACTTTCAAGGTACGTATCGTAGTGGAATGTCCTGCGGTAGTGTCCTTTTCCTATAACAATAGAAATGATTATTTGTAAGTTGACATTACATTTCTAAACAATTGACATAAAGCCATACAAATTATTTCGTTAAAAACACTCATCTCAGGTACTTATTGGAATTCAAAACTTGTGATAGACTATATTATATTATAATATACTCGCACATATATAACTTGATTTACACGGTTTGATAGTCCATATATATATATATATATATATATATATATATATATATATATATATATATATATATATATATATATATATATATATATATATATATATATATATATATGTATATATATATATATATATATATATATATATATATATATATATATATATATATATATATATATATATATATATATATATATATATATATATATATATATATATTATATATATATATATATATATATATATATATATATATATATATATATATATATATATATATATCTCATCTTGTCATGAATATTCATCCTGAATATTGATGACAAAGACTCTTGATTGTGATAACTTGTTTTTTTTTTTTTTTTATTTCACCAAACGCATGACGCAGCTACCTTTAAGGACATTACACATCAATCAGTGACACACATCAATGTGGCACTTCATCTAACCAGTATAGCAAAATAAAAACAGGAAACAAATTGACATACATCGCGTGTAAGGACAGACACCCGACTGCGTTTTTGTATATTATTTATTTCACCTTTTGTACATTAATGTAAGACAAGACAACTTAATAAATATATAAAAAATAATCGGATTATCAATAATAAAAATCAGTTAAGTCAGTTTAATATAAATTCTGGCTCGAAGGACCAATATTCAAGTTTACATTTACAAATCACAGCTTAAGTGTTCAAGCCCATGTCCAATTTGTATTCTTTCAATGCAGGTAATAAGATTAAAACATGTTTATGAGTTTTCAATAGCTTAATACTAATTTTTGAACTGTGAGCAAACGAGCAAGAGCAATTTCAATTTTTCGATTATCCTTAATCCGACAAGTACACAGCATCTGTTCCGCAAGACTTTAATCCTTTATATAAATAAGATGATAAAAAGCCCAGAAACAACTTACTTCATTTAATTTTTAAAAACATAAATCGTATAGAGATTTCATTAAATTCAATTTGAATTTCTTCTGCACACACAGAGAGAGAGAGAGAACACTCTGTTCACCTTTTTTCACCAGGACATTACCTAACTCCGCCTGATGGGGGCAGAAGCCGCAACTATAGCGTTAACAGTCAGACGTTATCCCACAGCGCCACGATACCATACCTAACCATATATGTAAAACTAAAAGAAAAAAAATTTAAGCTTATTGCTCGACAAATTCAAGAGAAAAAAAAAAACTATTTAAAAACAACATTGACCGACGCGACGTTCAAAAAACTTAGATAACCCTTATCATCTATATTTAGTTGGACAAATAAATAGTGACACAAAAAATTTTCCTCTAATCGAGCGTTTTGACCTGTTAGCGTGATTTTACTTATATATTATATTATTATATATATACGAGGTATATATAGCCCACAATTTCATTTGGGTGGACTATGATAGGCGAAATTCAGATACAACAACAGATTGCTGGTTCGAGTACAGAGGAACACGAAGAGAAGAGAATCAATCACATCAGTACAGACGG